>JBCEWE010000482.1:17500-352500 GCA_039877035.1 Silurus lanzhouensis
GACCTTATTGAGGCTGCCATTGCACACTTCCCTAGTTAAGCAGCTGATTCCGGCCGTCCCTGCGTCGCGGAAATGCGGTGCTTTTGGGACAAACCCATCTCACATAGAGTGCCCGTTAAGGGTTTCTCTAGACTGGAGGTGCACAATATGGAGGATTTGGGGCTGTCCAACCCCTCAACCCCCGTCGAACTGTCGGTGGCATGTCACCTCCACCCTAATCGACGAGCTGCCCTTCACTGCCGGGACGAACGAAGATGCTGTCCGCCTCTCTTTTCCAGAAAACTTACCACTCCTCGGCCCTGGCGGTTAGTGCTCTAAATGCCACCTCACTGCTCACAGCATACCAGGCGGAGCTCATAAAAGAGATGGGGAGGCAGATTGATGCTGGGTCACCTGACTCGGCTTTGTGGGAAGAGATGCGCCAGCAGTGCGATCTACGCAACAAAGATGGGGAAGCGTTTGAAGCATGCCTTCCAAGAAAGCCTACTGCTCGCCAAAAACAGCCCCAGCCCACGAGCAAGGCCTCTTTTGCAGCAGCTGCGGCTAGGCATCGCCCAGCTAACCCTCAGGGAGGGAAGAAAAGGGAGGGGGGGAACGGACTCCATCCCATTCTGGATTTACAGAACCTGAACAAACACCTCAGGAAGTACAAGTTCAAAATGCTCACATTAAAAGCATTGTACAGTGTTATTCGTCCAAGAGACTGGTTTACATCAGTGGATCTGAAGGACACGCATTTTCACATAAGCATTTATCCGGCATACAGGAAATTCCTACGCTTTGCCTATCGGGGCACAGCTTCCGAATTTTTGACAGTTCTGTTCGGGCTGGCTTTAACCCCAAGGATCTTTACCAAATGTGCCGAGGCTGCACAGTCACCGCTGAGAGCAGCAGGTCTCAGTGTGTCAGCGTATTTGGACGATCTCCTCCTCTGCGCTTTGTTACGGCAGCAGGCGGAGTTGGAAATGAGTGTGCTTGTGTCTCACCTGACTGGCTTAGGCTTGAGAATAAATGAGACAAAAAGCTGCTTGGCGCCCACACAAGAAATAATTTACCTCTTCGTCACTGGAGAAATCACGTTTTTCTCGAATCGGGAACCCCGCTGGGAGCTGTTTCCCTGAGAAAAGTAGTGATGACTGATGCGTCGCTCACGGGTTGGGGTGCGGTGTGCGAGGGCAGGATAGCGAAAGGGAAATGGGCAACATTTCGTGCAGTTTCTTCGGAGTCACCACGTATTGGTCAGACCAGACAACACAACGGCCCTGGCGTACATAAATCGCCAGGGCGGAACTCCACCCTCAGATGGTGAACCTGTTATGGGAGAGATTTGGCAGGGCTGCCGTAAATCTCTTCACCTCACATGAAAACACTCATTGCCCTCTATTCTTCTCTCTGGCCAGAAATGGTGCACCTATGGGTGTGGATGCGTTAGCACACCCGTGGCCAAACGTACTGCTTTACGCATGTCCTCCACTGAGTATGATCGTGCCGACTCTAAAAAGAGTAAGAGAAGGCAGTCACTCGGTAATACTAATCGCTCCAAACTGGCCAAGGAAGTTGTGGCTAACAGAGATATTTCAACTCCTGCACGATCGGCCCTGGCCTCTCCCGTTGCGCAGAGATCTTCTCTCGCAAGCAGGCGGAGAGATTTTTTACCCTGCATCAGACAGTGTGGCTCTCTGGGCCTGGCCCGTGAGAGGTTGAATCTCAGTCTCACTGGTTTGCCAACGACGGTGATTTAGACTATTCAGAATGAGAGAGCAGCCTCAACGCACTCTGCAAATAAAAGGAAATGGAGTATATTTGAGCTATGGTGTGCGCAAAAACAGATTGTCGCTTTTCACTGTTCTGTGGCAGAGGTGTTGTGCTTTTTGCAAGAACTTTTAGATATGGGCAGGGCGTTTTCAACTGTTAAGGTTTACCTTCGCCGCTGTTTCTGCATGCCACGTAGGGATTGACAGAAATTCTATTGGTCATCACTCGCTTGTGTGCAGGTTTATAAATGGAGCGCGGTGCCTGAACACGTTTTCAAAGCCGTTGATTTCGCCGTGGGATCTGTCAGTGGTCCTGAGCACGCGCTCTCAGCCTCCTTTTGAGCTTATAGAGAGTATTGGTTTAAAGCTCCTTTCACTAAAGGTCGCTTTGTTATTGGCTCTTTCTACCACAAAGCAGGTTAGTGAACTTCATGCTTTGTCAGTTCATAACTCCTGTTATGGAAAAGGGATTGAGACGGAGTGATCAGCTGTTTGTTTCATGGGCTGATTCTCATAAGGGAAGACCTGTTTCCCGGCATCACCTGTCCCACTGGCTTGTGGAGGCTATTAAATTAGGTTATAATAGCATGGGCCTTAACCCTCCAGAAGGGCTGAGGGCTCATAGTACCCGAGGTTTGGCCACCTCGTGGGTGCTTTTTAAGGGCGTTTCAATTCAGGACATTTGTGCAGCTGCATGCTGGGCTTTGCCACACACTTTTGTCTGATTTTATAGGCTGGACATCACGGAGCCTACGGTGGCTCATTCCGTCCTGTGTGTAAAAAAAATAAAAAATAAAGAAATAAAAATGACAAAGGTAGATGGAAACATCGTAAATTGGATGTTTTTCATTTCTCACACATTTCCGCTCTTTTTGGTGAGGGATGGAAATCTCCTGTTAATTTTATCACATCACTGGTTGACATCTGCTTCGGACAGCACAATACGGGAGCTGTCTATATCCCATAGTGAAAAACCGAACGAATGTTTAAAAGAGAACTTGTTACTTACATACCCCTGGTTCTCTGATAACAGGAGTGAGGTATCTCACCACACTTCCTTCCTTGCAGTGCATGGAAAAGTGATATGTGAGAATGAGGCAGGGACCGTCAGCAGCGGTGTATGTAATGAGGAGGGACTTCCCGAATCACTGTCGTGATTGGTCTTTCAGCAGACAGACGTGGTGTGATTGATGCTTTCAGGATTGGTCACACCCGAGGCGATTCCCAAAGTGAGATACCTCACTCCTGTTATCAGAGAACCGGGGTTACGTAATTAAACTAAAGTTACCCCTTGCAAGTAACAAAAAAACCTGCAAGGTTTTGACTCTCTCCTTTTGATGGTTCCTTTTTCAAGGGGAATTGTACATGTACTGTTAGGAAGTGTTTCCTATCCGGCTCGAAAGACCGAATGTTAGGAAGTTTTCCTCTCTAGCTCGAAGGACCATATTAGGATTTTCACTATCTGGTGTCGCCTGATCAGGGGATTGTACTCGGCCCAGCATGACAGTAAAAACACGGTACAGGATTCAGAACACTCAACTTTACTGGGTCTAGAATAGATCGTATATGAGGTGATTCTTGCTGTCTTCTGTTAGTTGCTGTTCGACAGGTTGCGTGATGCACAATGCATGCTGAAAGGCCACTGTTGAGTGACCACTGCTGAATGGTCAGTGCTGAGTGACAGGTTGCATGATGTCGAATGGCCACTGGTCAATGACGACTGCTGCTCGGTGTTCTTGCCTTTTATAGTCTTGATGGACTAGGTGCACTGTGATGTCATAGGTAGCTTGTCATTGCTTGGTAAACTGTATGTCTGCCTCTAGTGGTGAAGGTGGAAATACAACTGAGTAGGAATCCTTTCTTACACTGCCACCCCCAAATATGAATAGCATATTTGCTCCTAAATTTTAGTTAAAAGTCTGTCGGTTTGATCTTGGTTTCGTCCTCATCTGCTATCTCTGGTATATTAATGAGACCCAACTGCAAAGGTTTTAGTCTCTGCGTGCCATTTATATCGTAGTTGGAGATTGGGTAAGTAGTGTCTCATGAAGCTTGACCAGAAATGATCAGTGAGAACTTGACTTTGGGTCCATCAACGTCGTCCTATGGATTCATCGACAGGGTATATCACTTGAGGTAAAGAACTGTCTGGCCACCCCATGAGCAGAAAATTTGGGGTAACTGGGTCTAAATCTGCTACATTGGAGGAGACATAACCTAGAGGTTTGCTATTAAGGATTCCCTCTATCTCAATAAGTACTGTTTGAAGAACTTCTTCTGTTACTGTTTGTGCAACTACTACAGTACTGAGGGCATTTTTAAGAGATCGGATCTCTCTTTCCCAGCTGCCACCAAAGTGAGGGGCATTAGGCGGGTTGAACCGAAATTCAATCATTTGTTTGGCGAGATGTGTTAAAGTTCCAGGCTGCAATTCTTTAAGGCATCTCTTAACTGTCTCTCTCCACCCTGAAAGTTAGTGCCTTGGTCAGATATAATTTATCTGCGTGTTACAAATCTCCTCAGAGCCATGAGGAAGGAGTCAGTGTCTATAGCTGTAAAAAGCTCAATGTGTACACATCGAGTTGTAAGACACTATTTTTTTTTTATTCCCCATCTTTTCTCCAGGCATCTGCCTATTTTGATTTGGAAAGGTCCAAAACAATCCATACCAGTGCTGTAGAAGGGTGGTTTGTAAAGTCTCAAGCGTGCTGGAGGAAGATCAGCTATTTTAGGGTTCTCAGGTTTAGCCTTCAACTTACGAAATTCCATGCAGTTATGTTGGGATTTTCGAATTGCTTAACAACCTCTTAGTTTTCAGACACTCCTCCTCATTTCAGCAAATACTCGTTCTGGTCCTGAGTGACACAGCTTACTATCATAGTCTTGAATGAGTAACTTGGTGGCTCGATGATGAGGGTCTAGGATAATAGGGTGAACTGTTTGGAGTTCACCCTATCTCCCTTCGGCACGATGTAGGCGTCCTCCTACCCGTATAAGCTGACTGGCTTTGTCAAATTCTGGGGCTAAAGTGTGTAATCTACTTGTAGTGGATAGGGGCTTACCAGAGTTTAGTTGTTCTTATTCCTCTGGAAAACTGTCTTGTTGAATGTTACGAAAAAAAAGATGTTCTGCTGTCACATAGTCCTTAGCTGTAGGTATACTAGGTTGATCGAAATCACTTTGACGGTGTTGAACTGTGGGTTCACAACAAGGTCCTTTCAAGAATTGTACTCACTGGGATCTAAGGTCTTTGATGTTTGTGAGACACCGCAGAATATACTGGCTCTCCTTTCCACTTTATCTTCAAAGGTTTTAAGGGATGGCAGGATTGGCCACTCTGATTCAGCCTGAAGTAAAACGGGTGGACCTTGACTCCACCTGTTTGGTGTAACAAGCTCTAGTCTCTTAATCTCTTAATTATATGCAACTGCCTTCACGGAATCCTCTGCCAACAGCCGCTCTATGCTTCTTAAATTGGGCATAAAGTTCTTAGAGGCACAGAGTTGTGGCATATTAGCTTTCCTCAAAGGGGGAGTTGCATAACGATTCACTCCATCTACCATCACCCTGGTTGTTCTGGTTTGCAACAGATCCATTGCCACTTGATCCTGCTTTGATCGCCATCTTGGCTCTGCATCTTGGATCCAAGATGGCGGCGCGGCAGTAGCTGGCAGCGGCCGCTCCGGACCCAAAATGGTGCTAACTTCATTTAGTAGCCCGCCCTACACAACACATGGACATCGGAGCAACCGGTGTCCCTGTGTACAACCGCAAAACCCTAAAAGAACTCAGAAACAACCCAAACAACACTATTAATGATGACCTGCGGCAGAAGCTACGTGACCTCGGCGTGCTCCGAGAACCAGGCCTCCAGACCTCGGCGTCGCCTGCGGGGGACGGACGGAGGAGGGGGAAATCGGAAGCGCTGCGCGAAGAAGCAGAAACGCGGAAAGCGAGCGGGTGCTAATGCTAGGCCAAAAGCTAACCCTAGCCGGCCTGCTCTACCATCACTACTGCTGGCAAATGTCTGCTCCCTGGACAATAAATTAGACTACATAAGACTCCAACAAGCTACTCGCCGTGAGTACAGACACTGCTGCGTTGCTGAGTGACAGAGTTCCGGACGCCGCCATCCAGCTGGACGGGCTGGCCGCGTTTCGTGCCGACAGAAATGCAGCTCTGTGCAGTAAGACTAGCGGCAGCCGTCTGCGTGTTTACATTAACACGGAATGGTGTAAGAACTCTGTGCTTGTTTCCACCTACTGCTTATCGCTGCTGGAGTTTATTGTTGTGAGATGTAGACCTTTTTATTTACCACGGGAATTCACCACCGCTATTGTGCTCGGAGTGTACATACCACCTAGCGCTAATGCTAAGGAAGCGCTCAGTGTGCTCTACGGGACCATTAGTGGACTTCAAAACACACACCCTGACGGATTGTTTATAGTCGCCGGAGATTTTAATCACGCAAATCTCAGGACTGTGCTTCCCAAATTCTATCAGAATGTGGACTTTGCAACCAGAGGAGAAAACACGCTGGATGTTGTTTACACAAACATCCGGGGCGCATACCGGGCGAAGCCCCGCCCCCACCTCGGGTACTCAGACCACATCTCTGTTATGTTGATCCCAGCATACAGACCACTCAGCAGGCGTTCAAGACCAGCTCAAAAACAAGTGAGAACCTGGCCAGCAGGATCCATGTTTGTCAAGGATCCAGGACTGTTTTGAATGCACTGACTGGGACATGTTCAGGAAAGCTGCAACCAATGGCGATTTCATCAACTTGGAGGAGTACACGTCAACAGTGACCAGCTACATCGGCAAGTGCATTGATGACGTGACTATCTCCAAAACCATCACTACACACTCCAAACAGAAGCCATGGATGACCGCCAAGGTGCGTGCGCTGCTAAAAACAAGAGACTCTGCCTTCAGAGCAGGGGACAAGACGGCCTTAAAAACAGCAAGGGACAAACTGTCCCGTGCTATAAGAGAGGCGAAGCGCGCACGCGCTAAGAGAATCCATGGCCACTTCCAGGACAGCGGAGACACCCGGCGCATGTGGCAGGGCATCCAGGCAATCACGAATTACAAGACCATATCACCTGCTTGTGACCGTGACTCCTCCCTTCCAGATGCGCTGAACGACTTCTACGCCCGGTTCGAGGTGCAGAACAACGTGGTGGCGAGGAAGACCATCCCTCCTCCCAGTGACCAGGTGCTCTGTCTAACCACAGCTGAAGTGAGGAAAACTCTATGCAAAGTTAACCCACGGAAGTCTGCTGGACCAGACAACATTCCTGGCAGAGTGCTCAGGGAATGTGCAGAACAACTAGCAGATGTCTTCACTGACATCTTCAACATCTCCCTGAGCAGCGCCACTGTTCCTACGTGCCTCAAGACGACGACCATCATTCCTGTGCCAAAAAAGTCTTCTGTCTCCTGCCTCAATGACTATCGTCCCGTTGCACTCACACCCATTATGATGAAGTGCTTCGAGAGGCTCGTCATGAGGCACATAAAGAGACCTCAGTCAGTACGGATCGGTAACAGCATCTCCAGCACCACCACACTGAACACTGGAGCCCCTCAGGGCTGTGTGCTCAGTCCACTGTTGTTCACTCTGCTGACTCACGACTGTGCACCAACGCACAGCTCGAATCATATCATTAAGTTTGCTGATGACACGACCGTGGTGGGTCTGATCAGCAAGAACGACGAGTCAGCATACAGAGAGGAGGTGCGACGGTTAACAGCCTGGTGTGAAGCCAACAACCTGTCTCTGAACGTCAACAAAACGAAAGAGATGGTTGTTGACTTCAGGAGAACACAGAGTGACCATTCTCCACTGATCATCGATGGATCTTCAGTGAAGATCGTCAAGAGCACCAAATTCCTTGGTGTTAATCTGACGGTCAACCTCACCTGGTCACTTAACACCAGCTCCATCACCAAGAAAGCCCAGCAGCGTCTCTACTTTCTGAGAAGGCTAAGGAAAGCTCATCTCCCTCCCCCCATCCTGACCATGTTCTATAGAGGGACCATCGAAAGCATCTTAAGCAGCTGCATCACTGCCTGGTTCGGGAACTGCACCGTCTCGGATCGCAAGACCCTACAGAGGATAGTGAGGACAGCTGAGAAGATCATCGGGGTCTCTCTCCCCTCTATCATGGACATTTACACCACACGCTGCATCCGCAAACACACAGCATTGTGAACGATCACACACACTCGTCACACACACACACTTCACCCTCCTACCATCAGGGAAACGGTTCCGAAGCATTCGGGCCGTCACATCAAGACATGTTTTCCCGCAAGCCATCAGGCTCCTCAACAAACATCTGAACTGAACTCTCTCTCACACACATACACACTACACACACACTTACACACAACTGAGTGACTGATCTGTACAACCGGACTCAACACACATACACTTCGCACACCCAGGTTTCAGCACCATTCACACCCTTAATTATCGCAAAATGTTTACATGCCGTTTGTTGCTGATCTTCCGGGACTTGCTCTTTTTGCAAAATATTCTGTCCAAATCCTTTGGTCACTGTTCAGTTCATTCTGATTGCTGCTATTGTTGAATTGCACAATTCTGTTATATTTTTCTGCTATTGTAGAATTGCACAATTCTGTTTACATTTCTCTGTTTACATTTTTCTGCTACTGTGCACCTTATTCTGTCACGACAGGTTTTACTGGCAGAGCTATTGTTTTTTTTTTACATTTTGTGTATTGTCCTGCACTGTCCTGTGTTGTCTTGCACTGTTTGCACCAGTTGCACACATGCACTTTATGTGGCGAGGATCTTAGTTCCTGGCCCTGTGTTCTTCTGTTCTGTGACTGTTGTTTTATGTTGTTGTATGTAGCACCTGGGTTCAGGAAGAACGTTGTTTCATTTCACTGTGTACTGCATCAGCTATATATGGTTGAAATGACAATAAAAGCTTCTTGAGTTGACTAATTTCTCATTTCTGTGTGGAATAGTATCACCTTGCCATAGTCTCTCTACATTCCGGGATAGTTCTTACATTTGAGGAGTGATAGAGAAATGTATACATTGTTGAGGCTGTAGCTGTTGCTGCAAAAAGCGTGTTGGGCCTTGTAATGTCCAGCCTAGTCTAGTTCTGATAGCTGCTGGACCTCCAGGGGGCCCTAGGCATACAGGCTCAAAGGGTGTTTTGAGGTGAGGATGGTCTGCTCCTATCAAAAGGAGGGGTTGTACTTTATCAATAGGCTGTAAAGGAATGACCTTTAGGTGTTGGTATCTCTGCTGGAGTGTTGCAATGGGATAAGAGTGTTCAGACAAACCTAAGTGCTCAGAGGTAAAGGCATTCTGGATCCAGTAACTCTGTTGGGGCTGCGATATAGAGCGTACCCTAAAGGAAACTGCTGCCCCATTGAGTTTCTTGATATCTTGTTGAATAGTTCTTAATGTTAAATCTTCCTTCTGTCCTTGTAGCCCTAGTTTCTTAGCTGCAGCTGGGAGTAACTTAGTTCTTTCGGATCGGTCATCGAGTACTGCATAAGGGCTTGATTGTTGTGTTGTAATACAATGGAAATCACTTTCAGCAAAACACACTTTGAACCTTCTGGCCTGTCTAGATACAGGGTTTTGTTCGTGGAACTCACTAGACAGGTACTCTCCCTTTGAGGTCGGCTATTAACCTCATGAAGGATTTGAAGATGTTTCCCACTGCACAGATGACAAGGCTTCTTTAGGGTACAATCTTTAGCTAAACGTGAACGTCCACATTTCCAACAATGCTCGTTGTCTTTGATCCACTTAATAATCTGATTTGTACTGAATGCCTGGAAAGTGGTACACTGGCTTAAATAATGTTCGGTACTATGGCAGTATGGGCACAGAGGTCTGCTCTGCTCAGATCCCTGTCCTGGCTTGGACTGATGCGAGGGCATCAGCACTCGAGTAACTGCTTCTGGGGGTCGGTCAGCTCCATGCAGGACAGAATCGAGTTTATGTTTTGCCACTGGGCCTGGTTTGGGCCGCGGATGGTAGCCTCGGCACGACTCTCTCTAGTACTTTCTTTCTTTTTGTTTATTGTCTGTGTGTTTAGTTACCCTACCCTAATAACTTACACTAAAGAAGAATTGCTTAACATTGGGGAGTTCACTCCAGACACTTTTTCACCAGTTTTTACAAACCCGGAAAGTTATTTGGAGATCTTAGTTGGAGCAGCAGCAGCTACTCTCTATGGCACATGGAGGAGACGCCGGCGGGGGAAGCACGCTGGCGCGCTAGTGAAGCTACGACAGAGGGGATTTAGAACTGCGCTCCCGTCGATTCACCTGGCGAACCTCCACTCACTGCCGAACAAAATGGACGAACTAATTCTTCTTAACAGAATAAACAAACATTTTGCATGCTCCGCTGCTCTCTGTTTTACTGAAACTTGGCTCAGTCACTCAATCCCGGACAGCGGATTACTTCTCTCGGGCTTCCACTTACACCGAGCGGATCGCGTTACGGAGCTATCAGGCAAAACGAAAGGCGGTTTTATCACTGGTAATAAACTGTAAACCGTTTTACTCACCGCGGGAATTTTCCTCATTCATTCTGACCGAAGTTTACATCCCACCTCAGGCCAACGTGAATGATGCACTGCAAAACCTGGCAAACCAAATATCCGGCTTGAAGCAAAAACATCCGGATTCTCTTTTTATTATCCTTGGAGACTTTAACAGAGCAAAACTAACACTTGAACTTCAAAAATACAGGCAACATATTAACTGTCCGACAAGAGGGAAAAACACACTGGATCATTGCTACACCGTTCTTAAGGACTCGTATCGCTCTGTACCCCGGGCAGCTTTAGGGAACTCTGATCACTGCTTGGTTCATCTTATTCATCATATGAAGTGGAATTCTCCCCTTCAAACTCCTAAACCTTACTATACCCCCTGCCATCTGTCAATGGATCACCAGCTTCCTGACAGGCAGGAAACAACAGGTAAAACTGGGAGGTCTTACCTCCGGTATTCGGACAGTCAGCACTGGTGCTCCTCAGGGGTGTGTCCTTTCCCCACTGCTATTCTCCCTCTATACGAATGACTGCATATCAAGTGACCCAACTTACAAACTCCTGAAATTTGCAGATGACACCACGCTCATCGGACTAATCCAAGATGGTGACGAGTCTGCATATAAGCAGGAGGTGAAGCAGCTGGTGCTATGGTGCAGTCAGAACAACCTTGAGCTAAACACACTCAAAACTGTGGAGATGATAGTGGACTTTAGGAAACACCCTTCAACACTACTCCCCCTCACAATATCCAACATCCCTGTGTCATCTGTGGAAAACTTCAAGTTTCTGGGCACTACCATTTCCCAAGACCTGAAATGGGAATCAAACATAAACTCGATTCTGAAAAAGGCCCAGCAGAGGATGTACTTTCTACGTCAATTAAGGAAGTACAGTCTGCCACAGGAGCTGCTGATACAGTTCTACACTGCAGTCATTGAATCTGTCCTGTGCTCATCAATCAACCATCTGGTTTGGAGCAGCAACAAAACAGGACAGAAACAGACTGCAGAAAACCGTTAAAACAGCAGAAAAAATCATTGGTGCCCCCCCTGCCCACTCTCCAGGACTTGTACCATACAAGAACCAGAAACCAGGCAGAAAAAACTATTAATGACCCTTCACACCCTGGACACATCTTTCAGCTCCTCCCTTCTGGCAGGCGCTACAGAACTTTGTTCACTAAAACTGCCAGACACAGGAACAGTTTCTTTCCCCAAGAAATCACCCTTACTAACAACTGACCATAATTATATTCCCTGCTTCACATCTTTGAGTACTGCACAGAACTCTCACTCATCACAGTATCTGTATATGTTGCACACACTATTACTGCTATTTACTGTACAAAGTTTTATAGTAAACTCTCTCATCATACCTGGCACACAATACTGTCATTTGCACTACCATGCACTCCCACACTTTATGTACATTACTGGTCTGTATCCCTATTTATTACCCACACTGTCTATACTGTCTCACATTGTCTGTATTGTCTTGTTTAGTCTGTTTTTGTCTTGTCATGTCTGTTTTGTCATGTATAGGTTCTTATTTATGTCTGTACTTTTGAGAGTAACAAACAGCTGGAATCAAATTCCTTGTGTGTGAACACACTTGGCCAATAAACCTGATTCTGATCATCTTACTTCTCTGATCCTTTCTTTGATTCGAGTTCTCAGAGTCTTGACACACTCTGCCAGATCCGGTAGGGTGTAAGAATTCTGATGAGGCAGGTGTTGTTTGAATGAAGCATGCAAATCCGGAGGTAACTTGGTGAGTAAGCGTGCTGCATGTGAGGCGCACCGTAGTTCACCATCTCCCTCAGAGCCTAATGAGTTCAGGAGACCCACGAGAGCCTCAATGACTTCTGCTATCTTAGTTAGGGCTAACTAAAAAGGTAGTCCATATCTGTCATTAAGCATAGTCATAGTGTCTGTGTATGGCCGAGAGAAATTCAGGAATGAGTCTGCTATTAGGCGAGCCGCTGTAAACTTGCACTCAAAAAAATGAAATGTGGCTGCTGTTGGTCCAAATAATATAAATGTTTAAACTAAATATTGTACTTAAGTTTGTGTATTAAAATTAAAAGAGTCGTGTTGACAAAATGAAAAAATAGTAATGTGTCAGGTTAAGACAACTAATTTAAATAAAACGAATGAAAGAGTTGTGTTGCTTCTGCAGTACCGCGTTTTGGTCAACAGGTGGAGTAATATCTGCACATGCGCAGATGAAAATCAGATTCAACGCGCACTTTTCTCCTCTGTTTTTGATCAGCGCCATTTAATGGGAATCAATTTCAACAAAGTTCACAGTGCAAAAAGAGAAAACAAGTGAAGATTTTCCTTTGTGGACACACAGCCAGGTGAGATTTAAATTTTTTATGTATATATATTGAGGATGTCATTAGGTTAGGTTGGTTAATCGCGATCAATCTCATGTTTTGTATGGTATTTTCATGATATTTTCACTGGGTTCCTCATGTGTGGGTTTTACATTCATGTTAGTTACATTCTTGTTTTTCACTTTAATTTAATTTATATTTGTTGAACTGTGATTATTTGATTTTATTATTCAATTCTTATTATTAGGGTAATATTAATCTTTGCCATGCTGTTTGTCTTTGTCTGGCAGGAGGACAGCAGTGATCGGATATTAGTCGGCCATTCCTAGAGGTAATATTTCTAGAACACATAATAATAATAATATAAATATTATATATATATAAATATTTTATATATATATATATATATATACATACACATATACACACACACACACACACACACACACACACACACACACACACACACACACACACACACACACACACACTCTTTTGGTGTAGTATATCTTTAAATTTTGGTGTGTGTGTGTGTGTGTGTGTGTGTGTGTGTGTACAAATGAGTGCAATTCTCTTACACTGACTATTGGATGTTCCACATGGCACCTCATGACAAAGAAAACTCTGTGAAGAGCAACAATTCTAGATCTCAAATCCTCAAAGTTGCCGAGGCTGAAGATTCGTTAACACCCTGAAATTAAGTTATAGTACAGAGGTTTTCCAAGAAGAGTTCTACTTGAAATAGGCCTCGTAAGGTTCCATCAAATAAGTCGAGTCCTTGCACTGTGCGTCAGGTGCAGAATTGCTGCATCATTGTTTTAGAGGTTGCAAAAGCGGAAGCTTCGCTTGTTAGTGCTCAGACCATACGCTACACACTGCAACAAGTCGGTTTGCAGGCCATTGTCCCAGAAGGAGCCTCTTCTGAAGCTGCTCATAAGAAAACCCACAAACAGTTTGCTGAATAACAACCTGTCCAAGAGCATGAATTTCTGGCACCATGTCCTGTGGTCTGATGAGACCAAGATAAACTTGTCTGGCGCAGCTAGAGTCCAGCGTGTGTGGCGACAAACTGGTAAGAAGTACGTGGTACCTGGTAAGAAAATTGTGTCTTGCGTACAGTCAAGCATGGCGGTGGTAGCATCATGAGCCGTGGTTCATTGCGCGAAACGTGGATTCCAACATGTACTGTGACATTTTGCTGCACATGACGCACAGTGTGAGGACTCGACTTCTTTGATGGACCCTTGCGAGGCCTATTCCAAGTAGAACCCGTATTGGAAAACCTCTGTATCGTAACTCAATTTCAGGGTGTTACCGAATCTGCAACCTGGATAGTTCGTGACTTTTCATTTGAAACCAGACTGTTTTAATGAAACAGTATGCACCAGAGTTGTTTTTGCACCAGCAACAATTGAACCAACTCTGACCTCAAAGATTATTGTGCATCTTTTCCATAGCAGAAATTTAAAAATTCTCCTGATTTAGGACCATTTTTGGATGTCTTGTTCTGGTCGATAGGATTGACAAACTTGACCTTTGTAAAAACATCACAGTGGGATAATCTGTATGATGCTACTTAAAGTTTTAGATGTACAGTAAAGCGCTAACTTATGCTCATTTTACATTGTTCAGAATGTCTCCATCGAGAAAAAAAAAAAAAAGTGACTGCATCCTGAAAGCCCTTATTGTCTACCTGAATGAAGACTGTCAAACAATGTGAAGGAGTATATGGTAATTTAAATGTTTTTAAACGTATTTCATGTTTCTGTGTAACCATCCCCTCCCTCTCACCCTTGATCTGTTGGTAATTCTCTTTTTATACTTAACCTATTTAATCCCACTGGTCACAATTGTGACCACAATTTTCCCTTGCGTATTTTTGTGTAAAATTAAAAAAGTAACTCATTATGAGCATATGTTCATATATAATGAAAATGTAAGATGTCTTTATGAGTTAATGGTCTAACATGAATGGTTAGTTTGGTCATGTGACCACACACATTTATTTCCTGGTGCTGCCATCTGAACGGAAGGATGACGTCAAAGCTCAAAAAGTTCCTTTTTGAATAGCTTTTTTTTTTTTTTTTTGTGCAGATATTTTTTGTGCACTCATATTTACAAATGACATGAAGTTGACCAAACAAAACATGAAATATTTTGTGTTCATATTGTCTGCAATGAAATACAAGTCAAAGTAAATTTAGAAATCACTACTTTCTTTTTTTATTTGCGTTTTCCATACTGTCCCAACTTTTTCTGATTTGGGGTTGTGAAAAGGACTTCCAGTGGGAATCCTTTGCATTGATCAAGAAAATCCTCAGCTTAACCCATCCAGAGTAGACTTTGTCTTGAAAGGGAGTGTGGTGATAGATAAACTGGCCAACCTGCCTCAGGCATTTGGTGTCCTTTTTGGACTGATTTATGCCCTGCACCTGGACTACCCCAAAAGCATAAAACAATGCTCAAGCTGGGTAGAAGTGAGCTGGCACCCAAAATGCAGTGTAAAGCAGGGTTGTGGGAGCTTCAAATATCAGTGTTTAGTGTGTAATGTTACACTTTTGAAAAAGCATTTTAAAATAGCAAAATGTTGTTTACTGTTTACAGTGTATGTTTTATTGTGGCATCATAATGGGTGCTCCCATTATTGTTTATTTGTTTAAAACAAATGTTAAAATATAATTGTCAATTTTGTCCACACAATGAGCATACCAGAGTTCAGAGAATGTGTCCCCTATCATACCAAAGTTTTTATGTGATTTGTTTTGATTCTAAGATACTGACTGTAATAATTCACATGAATCATGAATCACCAGTAAGATCAGTTCTTAAAATAGCAGAGGCGTGATGTTGCTAGACTTCAGGCTGTTTTATGTGAAATATGCTCTTAAGACAAGAATGACAACTTTTGGTTTTAAGCGTCGAACACCAAGCAGGCATCTCTAAACTGTAACTTAGTAGCTGCCAGTGGTTCTCTGTTTTTCCACCAGGCAGTCATTCATTTGACAAAATGCTAGTAGTTCAAGTGCTAATGATGAAACCTCTGTTTAAATAATGAATAAATAAATAAATAAATAAATAAATAAATAAATAAATAAATAAATAAAGGTTTAAGACAAGAAATGTAAAATTTCATGTTTAAAATTAAAACAAAAACAAAAAATATACTGGGTTTTGCTTTTTTAAATAATTTAAACACTCCAATTTTATGATTTTAATAGAAATAGAATTTTACTCACTGTAACAAGGTATTAAGTGGTGTAATGGGATAAAGCAATTGATATTACAAAAGTTTTAAGTTAAATCAACTTGGAATTTAGTGCATTGGAACATTAAGTTTTTAAGTGGAATAAAAGGGCAAAATGATATATATTATAAAACATTTTAAGTTGAATAACCTTAGCATTTAAGTTAGACTTAAGTTTTCATTACACATTACTTATTTTTTTTAAGGCAATCAGTTTCCTCAAATATTTTAAGTAAATTCAACTTGTCTGGGCTTACAGTGTAAAAACCTTTACCTTTTGTGCACCCTGGATAATTAGATATATTTTTAGCTGTATGTACACATTATAACCCCATCATCAAAGTAGAAACATTTTAAAACATTCTGGAGGATTACTAAATATTAATTAGTGAAATACCTCATTTGGTAACATGATTTGGTAAAGTGATCATTTCCTTAGAGTAAACAATTATAACCTTGCTCAGGTGTAACCAACTAACTTTCAGATTAACCACCAGACTAACTGCCCCACCTGATCTCAATTGATTGTAGTGGTTCTGATTACTTCAGAATAAAACCAGCTGTTTCTTGAAGATTCCACTGTTAGTAATGCATGGTATTGCAAATAATTTACCATGTTTGGGAAAGTGCTTGCAAAAGACCTCTGGGATTGTTAAAGAAAGGCACAAGTTAAGAAATGGCTTAAAAAAAAAAAAAAAAAAAAAATAATAATAATAATAATAATAATAATAATAATAATAATAATAAAATAGATCAAAGGCTTTAGCTATCTCTCTGTTTACTGTTCAAAGCATCATTAAGAAGATTAAAGTGTATGCTACCACCAAAACATTGACTAGCTCAATCCATCTGTCCAAACTGGATGACAGAACCATGAGGACATTAAGAATTTTAAGCAGCTGCCAAGAGGCCAAAGAAAAGCCTGATCTCACAAGCTTTACACAAAGCTGGTCTGTATAAGATAGGATTCTTTTCTGAAAAAGTGCCATCCTCCATCTCTTTTGAGCTATGCATAAACATACCTAAAAAACTCTGCTTTTTGCCAAACTTTTTGTTTAATCTGGCCATAGCACCTTTTGCCAGATATACTCAAACAAACACCATATCCATATCTACTGTGAAGCATGGTGCTGGCATGATTATGTTGTGGGGGTGTTTCTCTTCAGTGGGGACTGGTGTTTCATCAGGATTGAAGAGAAAATGGACACTGCCATGTATAGACCTTGCCGATGCAGTATAACTTGGATAGAAAAATTGTTAACAAAAACCTGCATCACGCAGCTGAACTAGACAGCTGAAAATGGGCAGACCAACTTCCAACATGACAGTTATACTGCATCGGCAAGGTCTCTTCCAGGCAAAGACTTTAAAGCAGACTGGGGTTTTAAGATGTGCTGTTAGCTTTCAAGCCATTTAAAAAAAAAAAATCACAAAGAAACTGGTAATGTTGAGGATGCAGTGGCTGGCCAAGGAAACTTGATGCAGCAAAGGAAAGACACATCATGCACATTTCCCTCCAACATTAGAAAATGTCCAGCAGTGTCATCAGCAAAGAACTAAACTCCAGTGACGACTAAGACTATGTGACAAACTCTGCACAAAACTATAGGAAAAGAAGGTGCAGAAAATGGCAACAGGTGCTCATGGTGTAGGTTTCCTATAAGTTTGGGGGCTACATTTCTACAATTGGAGTTGGAGATTTGGTCAGAATTAGTGGTGTCTTCAATGCTGAGAAATATAGGCAAATACTTATCTATAGGATCACAAATGTACACTTTGTACATACATCAACCAGCCAAACAGTGTATCCAGATCGTTTTTACAGCACTTCACTTTTTTCACGTTTTGTTATTTTACAGCCTTATTTCAAAATTATGGCTGTAACAAAAGGCCAAGAAAGAGGTATATGGATATAGTGAGGGACGACATGCAGGTAGTTGGTTTGAAAGAGGCAGATGTAGAGGACAGGGAGGTATGGAGACGGATGATCCGTTGTGGCGACCCATAATGGGAGAAGCCGGAAGAAAAAGACAACGACGACTTATTCCAAAATTATTAAATAATTATTTTCCTCAAAACTCAGAAACAATACCTTAATAATTACAAAGTGAAAGAAGTGTGTTTGAAAATCTTTGCAAATAAATTAAAATTTAAAAAGTCTGTAACAGAACGAAATGTATAAACGAAGCGATGTGAATACTTTCCAGATGCACTGTATGTCACATCTTTTAACCATGTACACACTGATCTTTGTTCCTGTGATTCTGGTCTACTAGTTGTTTCTTCTACACATCTATGGTCTATGGTTGACTGGGCTTTCGCTTCTTGCGCTCCAAAATTACGGAATTATGTCCCAACTGGGACTAAACAGGCTGAAACTCTGCGTTTTGAAAGCATGTTTCTAAAACGTATTTCTTTAGGGTGGCTTTCAGGTGATTTATGTATGATGTTTGTCTTGTTATTTGTGTTTTTAATGCTTGTAAAGTGCTTTGAGATGCACATAAAAAGCGCTGTATAAAATAATAATAATAATTATTATTTTGTGAGCTAAATGGCAGGCAACCAAGACCTTTCACACCAGCTTCAGCAAACCATGTCTTTAGCAGCCATACTTTGTACAGTCATACTCTCATGATGAGGCAATTCTGAGCTTTTCAGTTTAACTGAGGGGAAATTATATACTGTATAATATAATGACATTTTATTCAACGTATACTTATAAGGGAAGGCCCACATGTAATGATCATGTGTTCACATATTTTTGGCAATATATAATTATTTAAATATATCATTATATGCAATATATTAATATTTAGTATTAAATAATAATAACCAATAATTTTGATGCATTTTATTTATTAAATTAAACATGCAAATGTGCATAAACAGGCAAAATTATCTTACCTCTGCTGTCTCTTTCCCAATTTTCTCTGAATCATAGATGAGGGAAAGGGAGCGACTGCTGCTCTCCATGGCAGACTGAGCTGCACGCATCACCTCTTGTTCCAGGTGCCTCTGGTGTCGATCTTCTGGGTTCATTGTGCTTTCATCTTTATCATCTTTTTCATAGTTAAAGCTTTTTGCTGCTGTTGTAGCATGCTCTTCATTGTCATCTGCAAATGGGTTGTGGAAGTTTGGATACATTGCCAACCTCAGACAAGGTTCAGATAATGTGGAAGCCTATATCAAAAGGAATAGGAATATTTCAAGTCTTTGCACTAAAGCATGGAAACATCCAGTGTTTAAATAAGGTAAATAGCCAATATCCAAGAACAGAGATCACAATATAGTGGAGTATACTGGTGGACTATAGACTTAAACATGGATTTTTTTATACGATGGACAAGATTATAACTAAATTACAAATGGGGAAAATTACCCCTTTCATTATCAATTCTGATTTGCATTTCTTATAATACAGGGTTATTCAAAAAGAATGATCCGATTTCATTACGCAATATTTTATTAAGGAAAAGTAATACAAAACTTCAGCCAAGTCACAAGTATTATACTCACAATCAACTTCGATAACACCTCTTTCAAATGGTCACTGACTCATTCCATGACGATGCTTGAGAACTAAAGAATCGCATCATATCGGTTTATTCTTTTTAATAACCCTGTACTGTGATGTTTTTTAGTCATTAAAAAAAGGAAATATCCTCTATCGTCATCCTACATCCAATTTACATATTCCACATTGTAAATGTATACATTTCACATTTCCAAAACATATTGTGCCTTGCACACATCCTGCACTAATATAATTACATATATATTCTAAGTGTACGTGCTCATCAGCTTCTGCACATCTTTTTACAGTACCAGAGCCTTAATATTTGTTGGACTTACTCAACAGCTTCTGCAAAATTAGCACTGCCACATCTATCTGTCAGGATATCTCGTATCATCAACATTTTCTTACACATACTAGTCACACAAATACAAAAGTGTATGATAGTCTACATAACCTACAACCATACTATTATAGCGATTTGAAAATGCAAAAGGACAAGCCTACCGTCTATCGTTGACGGTAATAATTCTAGTGCTTAGATATGTCCTGGCGTTCACAAGTGTGTGCGAAGCAACTGCCCCCTCTTCAAAAAGAAAAATCTGGAAACACTCCTCGAAAACACGGGATGGACTTCTCAGCCTCGATGTGACTCGTCAAAAGAGCATAAAATAGAACTGCCCTCTGCCTAGCTCGTTGCTAACAAAACATGGGAGATTCGTTCTTTGGGTCAAAAATGACTTGAATTCCGACTTCCCACTTCCGCAATGTTACGTTCAACTCAACTGGGAGTTGGCAATTGCAACATTTCTCATGGAACAACCAGACTAAAATGACGTGTAAATGATGGCCGCATCCATGGTTGCACTTTGGACCCGTGTCGCTACTCGAGTCTTATCGGAAACACTATTTGAACTGCGCACTATTGCGTCTATTTCACCAAAAATTATTACATAACTTCAGACAGGAAGTAGGCGCACATGCGCAGTACAAATAGTGTGTCCGGTACGGGTCGACTAGCCCAGGATATATATATATATATATATATATACACACACACACACACACACACACACACACACACAGTACAGACCAAAAGTTTGGACACACCTGCTCATTCAAAGAGTTTTCTTTATTTTCATGACTATGAAAATTGTAGAGTGACAGAGGCATCAAAACTGTGAATTAACACATGTGGAATTATATACATAACAAAAAAGTGAACTGAAAATATGTCATATTGTAGGTTCTTCAAAGTAGGCATCAAGAGAATGCCTTCAGTGTGAATCTACAATTTTCATAGTCATGAAAATACAGAAAAATCTTGGAATGAGAAGGTGTGTCCAAACTTTTGGTCTGTACTGTATATGACGTGCTAAATGTATGTATTTGTGTATATCTGTTTCTGTTTGTGTATATATATATATATATATATATATATATATATATATATATATATATATATATATATATATAATTTTTTTTTTTTTTTTTACACATATGTGGCCGTTGCAACGATACGCAACAAATTCCACTATTTAATTAAAAGATAAACAATCTTTGTTTATCTTATGTATTAGCAAAATAACAACACAGTGGCACAGGTTTACTAAACAATTTTCAAGTTCTTTGAGGATGAAATAGCATGGATATATTGCCGGACTTCATTTTCAAAATCCATGAATATAGGATTTTGACGAAGATATCTGCTACGATGAATATGCAATTTGGAAAGCAATAAAAAAAAAAGATCAATAATAAAATGCTTATCATATATGCCTTTTTCTATATGTTACAGAAACCAAGCAAAAACTGTTTGAAAAATAGAGAAAAATCTAAAGGCAATTTACAGCTTATAAATTTAGAAAATTCAATCCAAAATAATTGTTTATGAGGACAATCCCAACATATATGAAGAGCAGATTTATTAGGGACACGACAAACAGAACAGCATGCATCTATGTCTGACGTGAATGTCTTTAAAAATGCTTTAGCTGTATAAAGTCTATGTAAAAGTTTAAATTAGAATCAGGTTTATTGGCCAAGTGTGTTGACACACAGAAGGAATTTGGTTTCAGCTGTTAGTCACTCTCAAAGTACAGACATAAATAAAACTATACATTTAGCTAGACTATATGAGACAAAACAGACAAGACAAAACCAGACTATACAAGACAATAAAGACAATGTGAGACAATATAGACGTATGAGGATTAAATAGGGATACATAATGTACAAATGTACATAAAGTATAAGTGGTAGTGAAAATGACAGTATTTAGGACTTTATACAATATACAGCAGCCATAGTGTGTGAAACATATAAATAAAATTTACCTTACTTTATTAGTTAGCAAGTATTTCAGTGGCAGTGTCCATACTTTTTTCACTCAATATGGTTAACAAATTTTTCCCAGTAAGGCATTAGATTTGGTGTTGCTGTATGCTCTTTTTAAAAGAGTGACTGAATTCTGAAGTTACGTGCTGAGCGATGTGACAAAAAGCACAGTTTTCCTATTAATGTTTCCAATGGGTCTAACGAGACAGGTAAAGTCCCTCTTAGAAGCACAACACCACCTTTAGTGACTGAATTCTGAAGTTACGTGCTGAGCGATGTGACAAAAAGCACAGTTTTCCTATTAATGGTTCCAATGGGTCTAACGAGACAGGTAAAGTCCCTCTTAGAAGCACACCACCACCTTTAGGAATAGCATCCATAACAATGGAGAATTCCCTAGTTACATTTTTGGAGAAACTCAAACCCTAAACCTAACTCTAACACAACTCAGGGTCAAAATGTTTTTCTCAACCCAATTTTGGAAAAATAGAGACTTGTTTTTATACACAATGTCTTGATTGTTCCAAATAAAATGCTGGTGCAGGGAGAATTGTGCTTAAAAAGTAGGGACCAGGCAAGTAATACTTGCTTATGAAACTTAGATAACTTATAAAGGATTCTACTCCTAATTGTAACTGAGTAAAAATGGGAGACCACCTAGTTTAGAAAAATAATAATTAGGGATAAAATTCCAGACTGAATTTGGATTACACAAAAACTGTTTAATCCAGTTAATTTGAAAGGTGTTGTTCAGGGATGAAAAATAAAGAAAATGTAATCCCCCATATTTAATTGTATTCATTATTATAACTTTCTTAACATAGTGAATTTAGTTTTTCCAAACAAAATCAAAGAGGATTTTATAGATTGATCTACACGTTTCTTTGCCCACAAAGATAGCACGTGGAAATGCCTTTAGCCTTAATAGGTTTAAAATTCAGGATACACCTTTTATTTAATTTTATATTATTTGTTGTGATTACAACGTATAAAAATGTTAGGCTTTGTATATGTATATGTATATGTATATGTATATGTATACAATCCGTAATGGGCATTCCCCATTTGGGAACTTTCAAAACAACAGGCAAGATGTGACGTCATCAGCAGACGCTACAAGATGGCTACAAGATGGCTGTACGGTGGTAGCGACATTAGCTTCTGCTCATTCAGGTAAGCACTTTGTGTGTGTTATCTGTGCAGTCATGAGCTTACATGCAGGCAGAATTCCGTCTGCGTATTCCTGCTTGCCCCGCTTCATTTAGGGGTGGGGGATACACGCAGCCAATGTGTTGTTTGCTTAGCTTAGTCCGCTCTCGAGGGAATCGGCTATAAGCATTTTAGCCGTGTGGCTATGCGCTCCCGGCTGCTGGCCGAGCTCCCATTCCCCGGGGGAATTGTTAGTTCGACGTTCCTTCTCCCGGTGCATGTAACGCGGTGCTCCATATTTCTTCCTCCTAGATAGAAGAAATTTCGGAAAGCACTCTCCCTCGCAGCTCGGTCCTGCTTTGCCGAGGCTAGCGGCGCTGGCGGTCGTGTGGCTCGCAGGCCACACGGATGAGTCCTCTCCAGCCTCCCCTGCTGGGTCGAGCGCCTGCTCTCCAGGGAAGCATGCCTGGCGGCTGCTTCTTCTCCTGATACATGCGGAGTGGCATTACATGTCTTTCCCTCCGAGGAGGAAGGGATGGTGGGCGATAGTGAGCCTCACAGCCTGTGCTCCTTGAGGTTGTGTCACGGCCGTGTCCAAGCTCGAGCTAGCTTGACCGGTCGAGAAGCAGAAGCAGCGCGCACCCAGTGAGCTGGATGAGCGTTTCCTGCGCCCAGTGTCACAGCCCCAGCGCCTTCCCCAACCTGCACACAGAGGTCTCTGGGTCCTGGGACTTTGTGTGCTTTTCCTCGCTGTCTGCGAATGTAGTTTGTGCTAAATATTGTGGCAACGGGACGAGTGGAAGAGATGCTAGCTAGCTATCTCTTCCCAAGTGTTGCATCGCTGAAGGCTTCGGTTTGCCTACAAAGAGCCACTTTAGCTCTAGTAGGTAGGGCTACGTGGCAGGTCAGGCTACGGGTTGCCTCCACACGATGAGTGTGTTGCAGGCATACCAGGCTGACGTGCTATAAGAGATGGCGAGGGCTTCCTTGTGAGCGCCACGGTGGCCCGTCCTGGCCTGATCTGGTGACGCTGTAGATAAGGGCGATTGCTGGCGGGTTCAGGAGACTGCGGCGGTGTTTCAGTAGTACTTTATTTGCTGCTCCAGTGAGGCTGCTTGGCTGCAGCCTTGGCCTGGTACGTCCGGGCACCGCGTAACCTGAAAGGAGGGTGTTGCCACCCGATTTCCACAGGGAGGTCCCAGGGGCCCCTGGCAACGCTCTAAGCCCAAGGAGGGGCTGGCTGACCTGAGGATTGTCCTCGCCTCTAATAAATGGGCCATGGTGCGTAAGTCCTGACGGCTTACATCTTGGAGGGTGGTGTACACCTCTTGCTATGGTGCCCGTCCGTCCCCGGCAACACTGGGAGGCCGGATTGTCTGCCCTGCCACAGAATGTGTTTCTGGGCGCAGCCTCACTCCAGCGGTTAACTCCCTCTATTTCCACCCAAAAGTTTGTTGCGGATGGGGGAGACCCGCTGCCTCTCAGGAGGCTTCAATGGCCGCAGTATGCTGCTCCAGCCGTTCGGGTTCAGGAGGACTGTCTGCTAGCCCTGCCACGGGACACTCACTTATGAGGCTCGGGTTCAGGATGCTCACTCTCAAAGAGGTCGTGTTTTAGATCAAATCTATAGATTGGTTAGTCACATTAGATCTGAATGACGCATGCTTCAATGTGGCCATCCTTCCCGCACACAGGAGGTTCTTGAGGTTGCTTTCAGGGTGAAGCTTACCAATATAGGTCCTCCTGTTCGGCCTAGCACTCTCACCCTGTACCTTTACAAAGCTTCTTCTCCCCGCTGCTTGATATTGGCTCATTGAGTGCACCAGGCAGTTCCGCATCGAGATGTCGTTCTCTCCTGCATGAAGGAACTGGGGTTCAGACTGAACGCCGGAAGGAGTGTACTTTCTCCAGTACAGAAAACCACTTTTCTGGGCATGCTGTGGGACTCGCCCAGGTTGTGGGCACGGTTGTCTCCCGCCCGGATCGAAGTCATCCTCAGTGCAGTCAGGAGGGTAAAAGAAGGCCAGCCACTCAATGTGAAGCAGTTCCTGCTGGGCTGCTGGGTCTCATGGCGGCAGCATCCAGTGTAATCCCACTCGGCCTCCTCCACATGAAACCCCTTCAGTGATGGCTCCAGGGCAGAGGGTTCCCCCCCAGAGGAAATCCGTATTGTACCATTAAGGTCTCGCAGCGTGCCCTTCGAGCCTTAGATGTGTGGAAGGAACCGACGTTTCTGTCCCGAGGGCCCGCCTTAGGGACTCCTTGTCATCGCGTAACGCTTACAACGCTTCCCTCACGGGGTGGGGAGCGGTCATAAATGGCCACTCCCCCCATGGTCTGTGGAGCGGGCCACGTCTCTCATGGCACATAAATTGCCTGGAGATGATGGCGGTGTTTTTGGGGTTAAAACACTTCCTCCCGGACCTAAGGGGCCACCATGTATTGGTCTGCACAGACAATACAGCGGTGGCCTCGTACATCAACTACCAGAGTATGTCAGAGCAGACACCCTGTCAAGACAATGGCCGCGACCTGAGGAATGGCGACTCCACCTCGAGGTAGTGGAGCAGGTATGGCAGAGGTTCTACAGAGCCCAAGTGGATCTGTTTGCAACCCGGGAGACTTTGCACTGTCCCCTCTGGTTCTCTCTCTCTCACCCAGCCCCGTCAAGGCTGGATGCCATGGTACAGTCGTGGCTGAGGCTACGCCTGTACACCTTTCCCCTGATCACCCTGCTCTCGGGAGTTCTGGAGAGAGTTCACCGGGAAGGACTTCTTCGTCCTGGCAAACCATGGCTTGCCAGGACAAGTCCATAGAGGAAGTCGGAGCAGCTGTTCGTCTGCTATGGCCCTAATAGGAAAGGTTTCCTAGCCAATAAGCAGCTGTTAAGCAGCTGGGTAGTGGATGCCATCCTTTCAGCTTACGAGTCCTCTGGTCTCCCCGCTCCGCTCGGGGTCTGGGCTCACTCCACCCGGAGTGTTGTGGCCTCTACGACCTGGTCTGATGGAGTCTCACTCCAGGACATTCGCGACGCTGCGGGCTGGTCCACACTGCTGACCATTGTTGGGTTTATGGCCTCAACCCTCTGTCCTGCGTGTAGGTGCCGAGGCCCTCACAGATTTGGCAGGTTCTGGTCAGTGTGGCATGATTGGACACTTGTTCCCAAAGCGTTTCGACGCAGTTTGAATTTCCCGAATTGGGAACGTCTCTAGGTTACGTATGTAACCCTAGTTCCCTGAGGGAAGAGATGATGTGTCTCCGTGCCACACTCCCTGCATCCCTGCGGCGCTTATCTTCTCTCTTTGCAGAAGCTAATGTTGCTACCACTGCATAGCCATCTTGTAGCTTCCTGGTCTTGCCTATTGGCCAGATTTCAGATTCAGATTTTAATTCACATTTACCTATGTTTAGGTGAAGACCTGACACTGCAGAAAAATATTAATGTGAACAATTCCTAGGGGGATTTGGGAAACATCTCTTAAAAATATGTGGTGTCATCTGCCAACTGATTTGTTTGATTTGTCGATCAGCTATACAAATTCCCTGAATGCAGCTTTCACTTATAAAAGTCAACTGTAACTGCACAGAGAGTAGGAATAAATAGAGAGAAATTGTACATCCTTGTTGAACTCCTCTAGATAAACTAAATCTTGGAGATGTGCCATTTTTTAATTGATTAAACAAGTTCCATTATTGTAAAGAGTTTTAATTACTTAGCAAAACTTTTTAATAATAATTTAATAATAAACTAGTGCTCCGAAGAATCAAAATCCTTATAGAAATATAACAACTACCAGGGAGAACCTAGGCATGTCCCCTGACAATGTCCATGATTTTCATTTATAAATATTTAGATGTTTGGATCAGCAATTTCATTTTAAACTATCAAATAACTGAAGGACACAGTAATATTTCAGCAGTGAAATAAGGTTTATTGGATTAACAGAAAATACGCAATATGCATCAAAACGAAATTAGACAGGTGCCTAAATTTGGGCACCCTTGTCATTTTGTTGATTTGAATACCTGTAACTACTTAGCATTGATTAATTGGAACACACAATTGGTTTGGTGAGCTCATTAAGCCTTGAACTTCATAGACAGGTGCATCCCACCATGAGAAAAGATATTTGAGGTGGCCAATTGCAAGTTGTTCTCTTTGACTCTCCTCTGAAAAGTGGCAACATGGGGGTCTCAAAACAACTTTCAAATAACCTGAAAACAAAGATTGTTCAACATTATGGTTTAGGGGAAGGCTACAAAAAGTTATCGCAGAGATATAAGCTGTCAGTGTCCACTGTGAGGAACATAGTGAGGAAATGTTCTTGTTCACAATTCTTGTTAAGGCCAGAAGTGGCAGGCCACATAAAATATTGGAGAAGCAAAGGCTAAGGATGTTGAGAACAGCCCACAGACCACCTCCAAAGACCTACAACTCCAACTTGCTGCAGATGGTGTCACTGTGCATCGTTTCAGTGCACTTCGCACAAGGAGAAGTTGTATAAGAGAGTGATGCGAAAGAAGCCTTTTCTGCACACAAACCACAAACGGAGTCGCTTGAGGTATGCAAACGCACATTTGAACAAGCCAGCTTCATTTTGGAATAAGGTGCTGTGGACTGATGAAACAAAGATTGAGTTATTTGGTCATAACAGGGGCGTTTATGCATGGCAGCAAAAGAACACAGTGTTCCAAGAAAAACACTTGCTACCCATAGTAAAATTTGGGTGAGGTTCCATCATGCTGTGGGGCTGTGTGGCCAGTGCCAGTACTGGGAATCTGGTTAAAGTTGAGGGTTGCATGGATTCCACTCAATATCAGCAGATTCTCAGAGAATAATGTTGAGGAATCAGTCACAAAGTTGAAATTGGATATCTCAACAAGACAACGACCCAAAACACTGCTCAAAATCTACTCAGGAATTTATGCAGAGGAACAAGTACAATGTTCTGGAATGGCCATCCCAGTCCCCACACCTGAATGTCATTGAACATCTGTGGGGTGATTTGAAGCGGGCTGTCCATGCTCGGCAACCATCAAACCTAACTGAACTGGAGATGTTTTGTAAGGAGGAATGGTTCAAAATACATTCATCCAGAATCCAGACACTCATTACGGGCTATAGGAAGAGTCTAGAGGCTGTTATTTCTGCTAAAGGAGGCTTTACTAAATATTGATGTGATTTTTCTGTTGCCCAAATTTATGCACCTGTCTTCTGAATAATTTCATTGGTAAATTTTACTGTAAAAATCAGCACAGAAACATGCAATCTCTTAGTATTAGATTTTTATCATGCCCAAACGAAACTTCATTCTTGGAGCGGTTTTCCATACGACCTGCGATGCCCGTAGGCCTTTCTGAATTCAGGGAAGAAGAAATACACAGCAATGCAGCAAATGTTCTTCCCCTTCAGTTTATTGCAGGCAGCAGAACGTATATATACACACAGAGGAGAGAAAGGCTGACTTAAAGTTGTTTCCTGTTTAGACAAGAGGATATACTAGCTGGAGATGTGTGAGCCCAGATAAGACTCCCTATTTACCTTACAGACTAAAATCGTAAAATATTCTATAGACACTGAACAGACAAAGGAATGTGTGTGAAACAGTGTGAAAACCCTCTTAACACTAACACTTGGAAATTGTTATTGATAGTCCTATTGACATTTAGAGTTTTTAGTAGAATTATTTTCTGATCTAAAAAAATATGCTGTATTGCATTCAAGTTTAGCATATTCAAGTTGATCAGATTCAGAAAGTAACCCTGGTGACTTAAAAGTAAAAGCTGCAATTTAAAACATCACTCTATTTTCCTCTACTCTTTTAAGTTTAGCTAAATTACTACCAAATATGCCATATTAAAGTAAATTTGTTTAAGCATTGTTGCATATTTTCACTTTCACATCCAGTAAAGAAGTGTTTTATTTAGATGAGCTGTACCCATATATGCTTAACAGAAAGTGGTCTGACATAGTAAAATCACTAACAAAAGAAAATTACCCTTAGGTCAATTAACAAAATGTAATACTGTATCTTACCAGCAAAGTAATTTTTTAGAACAGCGACACCTGCTGATCGTTCTGTGCCATAAGACATCCATATGTCACTGCCCCACTGTGACCTCCAGAATTTATCATCATCTGGCATGGAGAGGGTTTCTTGAAAAAATCAAAAGTCTAACCTGTGCTTTTCAACAAACAAAAAAGGGGCTTTATTTAATATTGTTACTTAGTCCCCTGAAATTAAGATAAATTAATGATAATGACACTGACAATTGCACAATGAACAACTATTAACAAAACACAAATGCATAAAGTCAAACCTGACTATTGGATAAAGATGAAAGAAACAAGGCTCAGATGACCATTATAAGTGATCAGCATAAATCCAGCTACAATACATCTATAAATAAAAGTCTGCTGTAGTATTTGAAAAGGCCATGATGACAACTAGTAAGTACTGTAATAATTAGTGTTTTAGGAAAATGAGTATCATACTCGACTTCACAGAGTTCATTTCGAGTTCACAGAGAAATCTCGACACCTTCAATGAATACAGGTTCTCCGATATAATACACATTTTTCCCAGCAGACCTTGCCTCTTTTACGCTTGGCCACAAAATATTCTGTCTTTCCCAGTCTGATGAAGTCAGATCCTCTGCAAAGCACAATATCTGTAAGAAATTGGGACTTTCTGCCAGCTTTCCACAAAGCATTGTGGACAACTCGCATGATGATGGTGCAAGGTCTTGTATTGTCTCCCCTCTTTCCCTGACGTCAGGGTAGGTCTCTTTGCAAATACTAATTACTGTAGATCTGATATCTTCATGGTTAGACTCGGGTACTCTGAACAATCTTAAGTTTCATCTACGAGAGTATTTCTCCAAATCTATCCACCGGGACCTGTGAAATGTGGCTTTCACAGGTCCCCATGGAGAGATTTGGAGAAATTCTCTCATAGAATAAACTTGAGATTGTTCGGAGTACCCAAGTCTAACCATTTAAATATTTTTTTTTTTCTTTCCTGGACAATAAATAGGAGCACAACAATATTATTGTAACACAATCAGAATTTCATTATAGTTCCAAATACAGCATAGTGTGGAAGTTGTTGTAAATGTCTGAGATATGTCAGTAGAGGTCAAGGGTGGAGAGCCAACTAGGGTGAACAGGTTTATTTCAAATATGACACTTACTGTATTTGGGCCCACTACTGATGAAGTCAGTAGATGCGTACATGCCATTTAAGGGGTAAAATAATTTCCTTAATTTGTTGAGTACAGGAGAATTGTTGAGAAAATTCAGCAATTCAGCAAAAGGTTTTTAGGTTTTAGGTTTTTAGGAAAGCATAGGTTCTCTAGGACAGTTTTTCACACAGCAGCTAACTACCGTAATTTCCAGACTATAAAGCGCATTTTAAAGATTTTTATTTTAAACATAAATAAGCCGCACCTGTCTACACTGAAACTAATGTACTTTACACAGGCTTAAACGAAAGACAGTGTCTGTTACACGGTGTAACGGGTGAAATATGTTGTGGCTCCTTTAAGAGCAGAGCGGCATTTTGGGAATAGCCTGCCGCTGCATTTTTTCCGGTATTACTGCATGTGTTCAAGACCGAGGAATATGTCCTGATTATTTTCTGATGCTCATTTGTAAGTTTGTTTGACTAACCCGTACCGATGTTGCCAAAAAATATAAAAAAGCATGAGTATTGGAAACCTGTCTGTGCTTATATGATTTCTGTTGCAACTGGAGTTAGCGAGCTATTCCTTGACACAGACTCGTTACAACGGCTTGTATCTAAACAATAGCCTACCAAGAAAGTCATTGTTCACCTTCTTCCTCCTTCCTTTCACAACTAGTTTATTTTTTGGCATCGTCGTGCGTTTAAAAAAAAAAACTTTTTTCTCCTGATGCCGTGCAGCTCAGAACACAGGTGAGGTACGTTTTTTTTTTTCGTTTCTGTTCAGAAATTTCATTGGTCTAATGTCATGGGGTTCAGTTTTTTGGCTTGAAGTTTGTGAAACCGGGAAAAACCCATGAAAAATCCATAAATAAGCCGCTTCGTTGTTTAAGCCGCGGGTTTCAAAACGTGGGAAAAAAGTAGCGGCTTATAGTCCGAAAAATCCTGTATATATGCCTTCAACAGTCAGAGGTTGCTCTGGATAAGGGCGTCTGCTAAAAGACATAAATGTAAATGTATAGAGGTGTGTAAATTAGTGAAAGCAATGTCCAATGTAGTATATGCTATGGCCTCATTCCAATGCGGTCAGCAGGATATGGTCACTGACCTGCTGGATGTCTGAGTGGTGCTCCAAAAACAATGTGGGCTTCATAGATAATTGGAGAAATTTTGAGGGCAAGGCTGGCCTGTTAGGTCAGGTTAAACCGACCGTCTGCTAGCTGCACAGAGTCGTCATTCAGGATTCACCATATTGAGTCTGTCTCCCGAGCGAAACCAAAATGTAGAACTTCTCAGAATGTCTGTTTAAGGAACCTAATTAACATTAAATTAAATAATCAAATAAGAATGAATGCACAGCCAGCACCTCTGATCTAAAGATAGAATCGTTGAATATTAGATCTCTCACATCAAAAGCGCTGAATATAAACAAAATTATTATAGACCAGGAGTTTAATATAATGTGTTTGACAGAAACGTGGAATAAACCAAACGAATACAAAGCATTGAATAAAGCTAGTCCTCCTGGGTGTATCTGCCTCAGTCATTGCATTAGTACTCTGCCATGTTACCATGTTGAGCGTAAATTCACGTCAACTACAACAGCGAGTATTATGAATAATCTTCCAGAAACGTTGATGATAATTAGATCTCCGTCTGACCCCACAGAGCTTTACTGGGCCACTGAATGCCTAGAATCAAAGTTCCGTTACACTCTAGATCATGTAGCTTCCCTTAAAATCAAAATGATCAGGGACAAAAAATTAGCACAGTGGTATAATGATCATACGTGCACCTTAAAACAGACCACTCATAAATTAGAGCCTCCAGAGTTATAGAAAAGCTCTTAGTGCTGCTAGATCAGCATATTTCTCCACTCTATAGAAAATAACAAGCATATAAAACTAGATTTTTATTCAGCATGGTAGCAAAATTAACAGGAAATCAAAGCATCAATAGGCTATAATGATTTCATTAACTTTTTTTATAATAAAGTTGAAAACATCAGGCATAAAATCCAGACGATTAATATAAATTGAAACTTTTATAAATAACCCTGTTGACAGCAGTGTAATTATAACAGACAATCAACTACAAAGTTTTACCCCATTTAAGAGAATGACTTAATTTCATTTATTTCCTCATCAAAATCATCAACCTGCATTCTCGATCCCTTGCCTACAAGTTTCTTTAAAAAGATAAATCCAGAAGTAATTGAACTTGTTTTAAAATTAATCAATACTTCCATCAGCACTGGTTATGTACCTAAATCCTCAAATAATGAAGACTACAGCAGGGGGCAGATCTTTCTCTTATAAAGCACCACACTTATGGAACAGCCTTCCAATTAGTGTTCGGGACTTAGACACAGTCTCAGTGTTCAAGTCAAGGTTGAAAACGTATTTGTTTAGTCAAGTCTTTTATCAGTAGATTTTTTTTTGGTAAAGGGGCAGATCTGGAGGGATAATGGATATATAGTGTTTGGTAAACTGGAATATTTGTATGCTGTCATCCCCTCACTCGTTCACTCAGGTTTGTTGACGGTGGTGTGGTGGGTCGTCTCTTGTCCCAGAGATCCCTCATGTCTGTGTTACCTTCTGGTTGTCCCCTTTTAGTTATGCTGCCATAGCGAGTCTTGCCAGAGTCCCAACTGCACAATCCATATCCTTCTATTCCTGTCACCCCTCTTCTCTCTCTCTCTCTCTCTCTCTCTCTCTCTCTCTCTCTCTCTCTCTCGCTCTCTTACTTTCTTGGTCAAGTTAAACATGCTCCTGAGGTTCCAGTGACCACTGTTCCTGCCTCTTTTCCCTCCGCAGATCTTCCCACTTTGTCCAGGCCTATCTCTAAATAGTGTTTTCTTTGTTTCTTTTTTATTCAGCTTCATCTCTCAGACGTTCTGGGACAGCTCTTAGGAGCATTCTTCACAGACAGTATCGTCAGTTTAAACTCTTTTCCCTCGCAACTGAGATTGTCCAATTTATTGAACATCTCTCTACTCCAGCTGTTCCAGAGAACCCCTGTCTGCCTCCTTGCATCGTGCAGCATACTTTTACACGTGATATGGGCACACAGACCTCGTCTGACCTCCCTGCTGTTTGTCATCTGGAGACACAGACTGACAATGAAGACTATGATAACTCTCGCATACCCGCATCAAATCTACCATCTCCTGCTTATCCTTCATGTTCGTCCAATACTCATTATTCTCCTCCTTCCCCCCTTCTATCACCATATCATTATTATCCTCCCATATTTTCCCCTGAGTCTGATCCTGATTGCTCTCCCATGTCTTCTTCAGTGACTATGGCCTACAAGCTCTTCTTTCCCCAATAAACGTGCTTAAGACTGCCTTGTACATTGTTTATGTTTCACCTGCAAACTCATAACTTTAGTCAAACCCTATTCTACTCTATTTATTAGTATCAGATTATTATTTTAATTATACTTGGAGTAAATAGTTTACATGCATTTGATTAAGACATAGGCTAAATAGGTTTAATTAAGCTACTTTTGTTGTATCTAATAGGTTCTATACTAATTATTAGTTCAATTTGTTGGAGTAATATTAGTTTGATTAAAACACAAGCTAAGTATGATGGATTAGAATTTTTTTCTTGACACACCACTATATTTAACTGTAGACATAAGGTACTTTTACATACTACATTTGTGCATATGTCCCTCCAGCCCACATCCACAAGGGGAAAAATCACTCAGCCACTCAGAGACCCACTCATTACACTTCCCCACACTTCTTTACCCTTTTACATGTTTTGTGTCTGTGTTCTGACCATCGCTGCATTGAGTCACTACAACCTGTATTTTCTATGCAGGGACAATAAGATTAATTTATCAATAACAAAAAAAAAGGAAACGTTTGGACAATCAAAATTGTTACCTCTTTGATTATGCATAAAATGAAAACGTTTTAAATAATTTTCATGCATAGGTAATCAAAACTTACATTTTTATTTGATAAGTCCTCTAGGAATTTAGCATTGTTCATCATTGTTCCCCGTGTTTTTGGATTGCAGACTTATTTTGTACTGCTTTTTTTTGGACTCCGTGCAACATGTGTTTTTAGATTTATATTTTTAATTCTTGGTTTATATTTTTGTATTATTCTTCAATAAAACACTAAAACCCAGCCATTAGGGAGGCACAAGCCAGTGCATTCTTAGTGCCGGTCCCAAGCCCGGGTAAATGGGGAGGGTTGCGTTAGGAAGGGCATCCAGCGTAAAACATGTGCCAAATCAAATATGCGGATCACAAATGAGAATTTCATACCGGATCGGTCGAGGCCCGGGTTAACAACGACCGCCACAGGTATCGTTAGCCGACAGGGTACCGGTGGAAATTGGGCTACTGTTGGCCGAAGGAGGAAAAGGAGAGGAGGAAGACGTCTACAGAGACGGCAGGGAAAGGAGCAGTGTAGGAGAGTGGAGGTTAGGGTTGGTACTTTAAATGTTGGTACTATGACGGGTAAAGGGAGAGAAGTAGCTGATATGATGGAGAGGAGAAAGGTAGATATGCTGTGTGTTCAGGAGACCAAGTGGAAAGGGAGTAAGGCCAGGAACATTGGAGGTGGATTTAAACTGCTTTATCATGGTGTGGATGGAAAGAGAAATGGTGTAGGGGTGATTCTGAAGGAAGAGTACAGTAAGAGTGTAGTGGAGGTGAAGAGAGTTTCTGATAGGGTGATGATCGTGAAGGTGGAAGTTGAAGGGATGATGATAAATGTCATCAGTGCCTATGCTCCACAAGTTGGCTGTGAGATGGAGGAGAAGGAAAGATTCTGGAGTGAATTAGATGAAGTGGTAGATGGTGTACCTAGGAAAGAACGGTTGGTGATTGGGGCGGACTTTAATGGGCATGTAGGTGAAGGAACAGAGGTGACGAGGAGGTGATGGGTAGGTATGGTTTTAAGGAGAGGAATGTGGAAGGGCAGATGGTGGTAGATTTTGCTAAAAGGATGGAAATGGCAGTGGTGAACACTTATTTTAAGAAGAAGGAGGATCATAGGGTGACGTATAAGAGTGGAGGAAGGTGCACACAGGTGGACTATGTGCTATGCAGGAGATGCAACCTGAAGGAGATTGGCGACTGTAAGGTGTTGGCAGGGACAGTGTAGCTAGACAGCATAGGATGGTGGTCTGTAGGATGGTTTTGGAGGCGAAGAAGAAGAGGAGGAGAGTGAGGACTGAAAGAAGAATAAGATGGTGGAAACTGAAGGAGGAAGAGTGTAGTGTGAGGTTCAGGGAAGAGGTCAGAGAGAGGCTCAGTGGTGTTAAGGAGGTGTTGGATGATTGGGCAACTATTGCAGGAGTGATGAGGGAGGCAGCTAGAAAAGTACTTGGTGTGACATCTGGAAATAGAAAGGAAGACAAGGAGACGTGGTGGTGGAATGAGGAAGTGCAGGAGAGCATAAGGAGAAAGAGGTTGGCAAAACAGAAGTGGGATAGACAAAGTGATGAGAAAAGTAGGCAGGAGTACAAGGAGATGCGGCAGCAGGTTAAGAGGGATGTGGCGAAAGCCAAGGAAAAGGCATATGAGGAGCTGTATGAGAGGTTGGACACTAAGGAAGGAGAAAAGGATTTGTACCGATTGGCCAGGCAGAGGGACCGAGCTGGAAAGGATGTACTGCAAGTTAGAGCAGTAAAGGATGGAGAGGGAAATGTGTTGACTAGTGAGGAGAGTGTGTTGAGAAGGTGGAGGGAGTATTTTGAGCAGCTGATGAATGAGGAAAATCAGAGAGAGAGAAGGTTGGATGATGTGGAGTTGGTGAAGCAGGATGTAGATAGGATTAGTAAGGAGGAAGTGAGAGCAGCGATTAAGAGGATGAAGAGTGGAAAGTCGGTTGGACCAGATGACATACTTTTAGAAGCATGGAGATGTTTAGGAGAGATGGCAGTGGAGTTTTTGACCAGATTGTTTAACAGAATTTTGGAAGGTGAGAAGATGCCTGAGGAATGGAGAAGAAGTGTGCTGGTACCGATCTTTAAGCATAAAGGAGATGTGCAGACCTGCAGTAACTACAGGGGTATTAAGTTGATCAGTCACACCATGAAGTTATGGGAAAGAGTAGTGGAAGCCAGGCTGAGAGAAGAGGTGACCATCTGTGAGCAACAGTATGGTTTCATGCCGAGGAAGAGCACCACAGATGCCTTATTTGCTTTGAGAATGTTGATGGAGAAGTATAGAGAAGGACAGAAGGAATACGAGGCGTACGACACAGTGCCAAGAGAGGAGTTGTGGTATTGTATGAGGAAGTCAGGTGTGTCAGAGAAGTATGTGAGGGTGGTGCAGGACATGTATGAGGACAGTGTGACGGCAGTGTAGTGTGCAGTAGGTACGACAGACTGGTTTAGAGTGAAGCTTGGACTGCATCAAGGATCGGCCCTGAGCCCTTTCCTGTTTGCAGTGGTGATGGACAGGTTGACGGACGAGGTCAGACAGGAGTCTCCCTGGACTATGATGTTTGCGGATGATATTGTGATTTGTTGTGAGAGTAGGGAGCAGGTTGAGAAGAGCCTGGAGAGGTGGAGATATGCGCTGGAGAGAAGGGGAATGAAACTCAGTAGGAGTAAGACAGAATACATGTGTGTGAATGAGAGGGAGGGCAGTGGAGTGGTGCGGTTGCAGGGAGAAGAGCTTCAGAAGGTGGAGGAATTCAGGTACCTGGGGTCAACAGTGCAAAGTAATGGAGAGTGTGTTAGAGAAGTGAAGACAAGAGTGCAGGCAGGGTGGAGTGGGTGGAGAAGAGTGACAGGAGTGATTTGTGATAGTAGGGTATCTGCAAAATTGAAAGGGAAAGTTTATAGGACTGTGGTGAGACCTGCGATGTTGTATGGATTAGAGACAGTGGCATTGAGTAAAAGACAGGAGGTGGAGCTGGAGGTAGCAGAGCTGAAGATGTTGAGGTTTTCGTTGGGAGTGACGAGGATGGACAAGATTAGAAATGAGTTTATTAGAGGGACAGCGCACGATTTAACCTGGCTCACAGCCGAACACGGGCCAAGGTGGAGATGACTATAGGGATCCTCAAATCTCGGTTTCAGTGTCTGCGTGGGCTAGTCCAGAGAGGGCATGCGACATTATAGTGGTTTGTGTTGTGCTTCACAATATTGCCACTATAAGAGGAGAGAGCCACCCTCCTTGTATTGAGGAAGATGGCCCAGAGGAATGCCTACAGATTTTAGAGGCCAACAGAGACGGAAGATTTTTGAGAGACAGGATCTGTCAAAATTACTTTTATTAATTTTTTTGCACTGGTCTGCCAGTCAGTTTATTTCTTTATTTCCTGAAAAACAATAAAAGTAAAATTCAATAATTTTTTTTTTTTTATATTGCTTTACACATACATACACACATACATACACACACACACACACACACACACACACACACACACACACACATACATATACATATATATATATATATATATATATATATATATATATATATATATATATATATATATATACAGTGAGGAAAATAAGTATTTGAACACCCTGCTATTTTGCAAGTTCTCCCACTTAGAAATCATGGAGGGGTCTGAAATTGTCATCGTAGGTGCATGTCCACTGTGAGAGACCTAATCTAAAAAAAAAATCCAGAAATCACAATATATGATTTTTAAACTATTTATTTGTATGATACAGCTGCAAATAAGTATTTGAACACCTGTCTATCAGCTAGAATTCTGACCCTCAAGACCTGTTAGTCTGCCTTTAAAATGTCCACCTCCACTACATTTATTATCCTAAATCAGATGGACCTGTTTGAGGTCGTTAGCTGCATAAAGACACCTGTCCACCCCATACAATCAGTAAGAATCCAACTACTAACATGGCCAAGACCAAAGAGCTGTCCAAAGACACTAGAGACAAAATTGTACACCTCCAAAAGGCTGGAAAGAGCCAGGGGGAAATTGCCAAACAGCTTGGTGAAAAAAGGTCCACTGTTGGAATGATGAGTACCATCCCAAGAACTCCATCCCTACTGTGAAGCATGGGGGTGGTAGCATCATGCTTTGGGGGTGTTTTTCTGCACATGGGACAGGGCGGCTGCACTGTATTAAGGAGAGGATGACCGGGGCCATGTATTGCGAGATTTTGGGGAACAACCTCCTTCCCTCAGTTAGAGAATTGAAGATGGGTTGAGGCTGGGTCTTCCAACATGAAAATGACCCGAAGCACACAGCCAGGATAACCAAGGAGTGGCTCTGTAAGAAGCATATTAAGGTTCTGGCATGGCCTAGCCAGTCTCCAGACCTAAACCCAATAGAGAATCTTTGGAGGGGGCTCAAACTCCGTGTTTCTCAGCGACAGGCCAGAAACCTGACTGATCTAGAGAAGATCTGTGTGGAGGAGTGGGCCAAAATCCCTCCTGCAGTGTGTGCAAACCTGGTGAAAAACTACAGGAAACGTTTGACCTCTGTAATTGAAAACAAAGGCTACTGTACCAAATATTAATATTGACTTTCTCAGGTGTTCAAATACTTATTTGCAGCTGTATCATACAAATAAATTGTTAAAATATCATACATTTTGATTTCTGGATTTTTTTTTTTAGATTATGTCTCTCGCAGTGGACATGCACCTACGATGACAATTTCAGACCCCTCCATGATTTCTAAGTGGGAGAACTTGCAAAATAGCAAGGTGTTCAAATACTTATTTTCCTCACTGTATATATATATATATATCTATATATATCTATATCTATCTATCTATCTATCTATCTATCTATCTATCTATCTATCTATCTATATACAGTGCCCTCCACAATTATTGGCACCCCTGTTTAAGATGTGGTCATGGACTTCTAAAAATTCTCCTTTTTTTAAAACAACATAGAACCCAAATGCAAAAAAAGAGAAAAATCCAACCTTTTATTTAAGTACATAACTTTGGTGGTAAAAAAAATCATACATTTAGAAAAAAAAAAAAACTTGAAATCATGTGTCCCACAATTATTGCCACCTCTAACAATTCCTCTGAAAAATTTAATTGTTTTTTTTTTAAATATATTTTTCTGTAGTTGCTAAGGTTGGTCAGGGTATCTAGGGACTTTTAATTAGTAATTCATGATTTCCTGTTTCCCTGGGGTATAAATATGACGTGACACAGAGGCCTAATTCTCTTACCCATTTGTCAACATGGCAAAGACAAGAGAACACACCATTCAAGTAAGGCAGATGTGTGTCGACCTTCATAAGTCAGGCAATGGCTACAAGAAAATAGCCACTCGCCTTAACTTGCCAGTATCTACAGTCAGAGGAATCATTAAGAAGTTTAAAACAACTGGAACAGTGACAAACAAGGCTGGAAGAGGTCCCAAGTTTATCTTGCCACAACGCACAGTGAGGAGGATGGTAAGAGAAGTAAAAAAATTTCCCAAGCTCACCGTCACAGAATTGCATCAAAGAGTGGCATCTTGGGGTCACAGAGTCTCCAAAACAACCATCAGACGCTCCCTACATGCCAACAAGCTGTTTGGGAGGCATGCAAGGAAAAAGCCTTTTCTCACTAACGTAAACGTCTGGAGTTTGCTAAGCGGTACTGGGACTTCAACTGGGATCGTGTGCTTTAGTCAGATGAGACTAAGATTGAGCTTTTTGGCAACAAACACTCTAAGTGGGTCTGGCGTAAAACAAAAGATGAGTATGCCGAAAAGCACCTCATGCCCACCGTGAAGTATGGTGGAGGATCTGTGATGCTGTGGGCCTGTTTCTCTTCCAAAGGCCCTGGGAACCTTGTTAGGGTGCATGGCATTATGAACGCTTTGAAGTACCAGGATATTTTAAATAAAAATAAGAAAGCTGAAGATGGGTCGTCATTGGGTCTTTCAGCAGGATAATGATCCAAAACATGTGGCAAAATCTACACAAATGTGGTTCAGCAGTCACAAACTCAAGGTCCTCCCATGGCCATCTCAGTCCCCAGACCTCAACCCGATCGAAAACCTGTGGGGCGAGCTAAAGAGAAGAGTGCATAAGAGAGGACCCAGGACACTGGATGATCTAGAAAGATTGTGCAAAGAAGAATGGTCAAAAATCCCTCTCTCTGTGTTCTCCAATCTTGTGAAATGTTATAGGAGGAGATTAAGTGCTGTCTTGTTGGCAAAAGGAGGTTGTACAAAGTATTAACATCAGGGGTGCCAATAATTGTGGCACACATGATTTCAAGTTTTTTTTTTTTTCTAAATGTGTGATTTTTTTACCACCAAAGTAATGTACTTAAATGAAAGGTTGGATTTTTCTCTTTTTTTGCATTTGGGTTCTATGTTGTTTTAAAAAAAAGGAGAATTTTTTGAAGTCCACGACCACATCTTAAACAGGGGTGCCAATAATTGTGGAGGGCACTGTATATACATACATACACACACACACAACACTTAACATGCAACAGATTAATATTCAGACAAGTTCTCACCTTAAGGTGATGCTCCAGTAATTCAATTTCAAATGCTGCTTTTTTTAATGAGGAGCCTTTTCTCTTCCATTTGAAGCTGTATAAGGTCCATCTCCATGTCACCTTTTCTTATTTGTTTTTGAAGATGGACCTTATACAGCTCCTTTGCTGGCAACTAGGAAGGTGGAAAAAATGTAATGAATGAGATTGTTTGGTCAGACAATAAAATTCAAATATGGACACCTGGACACAAATTCTTACCCTGCTTAAATTGTGTGCTGCGGTTGAAGGACCCTCATCTGTGGGCAAATCCCTAGGTATGTACTGTGAAAGGATAATGACAGTTTGTTACTCTAATGCAAAAAGGGGCCATACATTATAATGGTATGCATCATACCTCAGTGAATCTACCAGCATTGTCCACTTCTGTCACAGCAGATGTGGTCTCTTCATCATCTTCATCCTACAGGATAAATATTCAAGTATACATTATCTGGCAAAAAAAAAAAAACAACAACCTAAAAGCGACTAAAGGTACCTGACAACAAATCACTTATAACTGTGACAGACTGTGTTCTTTCTGGAGGGTCTAATAATACAATACGTCCATTAGTATCTATAAGAACACACAACCCATTAAATTCTCAATATAATCAAAGAAAATAATACATGAAAAGAGTAACATGTCACACTAAGATCACAGTAGCCTTGTAGCGTCTGGCACGTGTCATTTAGACTCCATGTCTCAGGAATTTCCTTTTAACCCCTGACATCTGCTTTTCAATCAAAGGATGAGCACCACGGCTTACACTTTTATTGAGAGCTTGTATACCACAGTGCCATTACCCCCCCCGGAAGACTGATAACACAAGCCAGTCTCCATACCACACACACACACACACACACACACACACACACACACACACACCACCCCGAAAACCAGATAACCCCCCTGGCCTCTCTGGTTGAATTCACAGCGACCCTCAGACCATAAAACAATTCACTCTTGGAACTCGGCCCCAGTACGTCTGTTTGTGACACACACACACACACACACACACACACACACACACACACACACACACACACACACACACACACCAAAAGGGAGCATTCTTTTATTAATTAAATAATAAATAGAATGTCCCACTTCACATGATACAAACATACATCTTGTTTGTATCTTCTTCTATAAATAAAGCAAGTGTTTAACTCTACATCAATAATATTTATACCTTAAAATGAAACTCTGTGTTAAATGTTGTCTCTTCTCTTCTTAAGACTTGATTGACTTAGAATTATCTGTTCTTTACTTTCCTGACAACGGTGCATTTTATTTATCAGAATACAACATTGTATTAACATCAGTTAATTACTGATCTCTGTAAGTTATTGTACTTATACTGTCATTCCCTTTCATGTTTAGTATCCAAATGACCGCAAAATTATCTGTTTCTTTATTTTTCAAACAATGGTACATTTTATCATGAAATGTACCATACCGGCTTAATTCATTTTGAATAAAACTTTAAAGTCCTCCAAAAGCAAGTATAGCCTGGAAACCATGCCCACAGATGCATGAACAAAGGAAGTTTTTCCCTCCAAAATTTCAGGCCATAGCATTGGCCATTCCCCCAAGGATGGGTGGGGTTCAGGACCTTTAAAACATCTTGAACCCAACTAATCATGGTCCAGTCAGAGTGCAGTCGGGTCCAGTCAGAGTTCAGTCAAGAGAGCAACTCGCTCACTCAGCTCGACCGAAAAGGCTCGGACACCCGGGGCCCGAAGGCCCGGGGGCCCGATGGCCTGGAGAGTCGGGCGCTTCGAACAGCTCAGCAGCGACTCATTCACTTGAATGGGCTTCCAAACGTTCGGCAGGCACTTATTTCGTATACCAGACCATTGCTAATAATAATTGACCACTGTTTGTCTGTCAATACTAAGAATGGTAACAAATAAATAATAATAATTTATAATTATAAATAAAAAACTTTTGTAATTGAATTTATTCTTCGAATTGCCATTCATTGATTTTAGTGAGTTTAGGTTAACAATAATTTTTTTTTTCTTATTCGACCTATACACCACTATTTCACAGATATTTACAGAATAGTTTTATTCTTCCGATGACCAGTACCAGCTATTCAAAATATATAATTTAGTGCATTTTACAATGAAAGAAAGTTGAGCAGAATGAAGTTCAAGTTATTGTTGGTGTGGCCCTCTGACACAATTCAGGTTTCTCATGTGGCCCCTTGTAAAAATCAATTGCCCACCCCTGAAATAGATGAACAGCTGTTCCCTACCAAGGTTCGTTGTCCATTCACACAGTATATCGCAACCAAGCCAGACAAATTTGGGATCAAGTTCTGGATGGCCACGGATTTGGAGACCAAATATGTCTGCAATGCATCTCTCTCTCTCTCTCCCTGCTTTTACAGTGTGGTGTACACGTGTTTACCCAAATGGCACGGATGTATTCCGTAAGAGCAGCAACACGCAGGTGGCCAGTAGTGTTTTTTTACAATATGCTGGACCTGGCAGCGGTGGATGCCTACATTTAGCACAAAGCATGCACAGGGTGGACAGGCAAAAGAAGATTGTTTCTGAGTATTCTTCTGGCCTCTGAGCTACTCTGAGTAAAGAAATGCAAATGTGCCAGGCCTCACAGGTAATGGGTGTGTTTGCACAACAAAAGCAGGAGAACAATGGAGCTGCAGGCCTGTGAAAATCTCAGCAGGGGTGCTACTAGGTGTGAGGGCCAGGGAATTTACGCAAATTTGCGCAGGTTTTTAAAGTAGTGTTTACCAATGACTTAAGGTTTGGGACCGCATCACATCATACATAGGGTCGATAATAGTCCTACACCAAACCTTATCAATCACCACCACTAAGTAAATTAGGGCACAACACTTTCAGATTAGCACCAGGGGATGGCTGTTTAAGTGTATAGCACTTCTGCAACCATCCCCCTCCTAACCCCTAACTTCAGTGTGTGTGCGGACACTCTCTCTCTCTCTCCCTCTCTCTCTCTCCACCTCCTGATTTTTGTTGTTGTCCCTTTAATTCTATTTTATTTTTAATTTTTATTATCTTCATTTATTATTGTTGTATTCTTATTTGTATTTTCTTTATTTAGTTTTATTGCTTCCTTTTTTTTTATTATTAGTATTAATTTTGTTTGTTTTTGTTTTGTTCTGTTTTGTTTTATTACTATTATTAGTAACCTTTCTACTATTATTTTATTTTGACGTTTTGTTATTTACCTTTATTTGTTTTTATCATTATTATCATTATTTTTATTTCTCTCTTTTCTCCCTTCTCATTTATTTTCTTCCCACTTCCTCTCACCTTTTTTAAATTACATTTTAAACAAAGGGTGAAGTTAAAATTTAATTTAAGTGTTAGGCTATTTAGGTTTAACCTTTGTAGCACTTCCCCTTTTACCGGGTCAGGGAAGGAAGGTTGCCTTCGCCGTGCATCATCACGAGCGAAGCCACCCATCCAGCTATTTCCCTGGCACCGACAGAGACTGGGTTTAGACATCTATGCCCTGAGTACTACAAATCCTGTCTCTAGGCATTGTCAACCTCAGGCAAAACCCCAAAGAGCATTAGGTTTTCCCTCAACCTTCAATGCGTTCTTAGCCTGCTGCCACCATCCAAGCAAGATCAAGAATCACGCCAGCAACCTGATCTATCCTCCGATAGTTGTCTGAACCCATCAGGTCAGACTGGGCATTGAATATATAATTGCCTATTAGCGCAGCTAACTAATGTCGTAAGAACTTGCATTGGCCTTTTGTGCTGTCTTTGTCTCTTCGCCAGCAAACCAGTATGTCCTGACCATCCAGTCCTGATGCCCACTGGGATCAACTAGAGACCTGGTTAAACGCCATGACTGGTAAACTTCTGCCCAAGGCTACTAGTGACCTGCAGAATCGGAGCCCAGAAAGGCTTGGCGAGAACTCAAGTGCTGCAAAGGTGATGAAGCAAGCATCTCCAGCCTGGAACAGGAATCATAAGATAAGATAAGATAAACCTTTATTTGTCCCACAGTGGGGAAATTTCTATGTTACAGCAGCAAGACAAAGAAATAAAAATAGATGCAAATATATAAAAAAGAATATACAAAAAATAAAAACAGAGAAATAAAAACAAATAATAATAATAATAATAATAATAATAATAATAATAATAATAATAATAACAAACAAAAAAATAATAATAAATGCAAATATATGAAAAAAGAATATACATATACTACAATAACAGTAAATACACAGTACAATGTATCAATACAAATAGGAAAAAACTAAAGTACGCGTTTCAAGTAATATTTTAAGGTGGTATTGCACGTAATTGCGGGTAATATTGCACATAATATTGTACCTGATTCATGTAATATTGCACACAGATAAAGTTATTGCACAGCTTAAAAAGTAATAACAGTGTTGTATGTTGGTGACTGGTTTTACTGGGAACAGCTTTGGTTGTAAAGTCTAATAGCAGCAGGGAGAAAAGACCTTCTGTATCGCTCCTTCAGACACGTAGGATGTATCAGTCTGTCACTAAAAGGGCTGCTCAGCGATGTAACGGTTACATTCAGGGGGTGGGAGGCGTTCTGCAGCAATGATGATAGTTTTGCTACCATCCTCCTTTCTCCCACCTCCTGTACAGTGTCCAGGGGAATCCCCAGGACTGAGCTGGCCTTCCTGATCAGCTTGTCTAGTCTCTTCCTGTCTGCAGTAGATATGCTGCTGCCCCAGCAGACCACTCCATAGAATATGGCTGAGGCCACCACAGAGTCAAAAAAGGTCTTCAGTAGCTCTCCCTGTACTCCAAAAGACCTTAGTCTCCTCAGCAGAAAGAGTCTGCTCTGCCCTTTCTTGTAGATTGCCTCAGTGTTGTTTGTCCAGTCCAGTTTGTTGTTTAGATGAACACCCATGTATTTGTTAGAGTCCACTCTCACAATGTCCCTACCCTGAATGTTCACTGGTGATAGAGTTTGTTTGTGCCTACGGAAATCCACCACCAGTTCTTTCGTTTTCCCCGCATTTATCTGGAGGCAGCTCCGTTGGCACCAGTCCACAAAGTTCTGTATAAGTCCTCTGTACTCTCTGTCATCATCATTCGTGATCAGACCGACGATGGCAGAGTGATCAGAGAACTTCTGTAGGTGACAGGTTGCTGAGCTGAACATGAAGTCTGCAGTGTAGATGGTGAAGAGAAACGGGGCAAGAACCGTTCCCTGCGGGGCTCCAGTGTTACAGACAATCATGTCAGACTCACAGTCACGAGTCCTCACATACTGTGGTCGGTCTGTGAGATAGTCCAGTGTCCAGGCAGACAGATGATGGTCCACTCCCATGTACACCGTCTTATCCCTCAGGAGCGCAGGTTGGATGGTGTTAAAAGCACTAGAGAAGTCAAAAAACATGACTCTCACAGTGCTCCCAGCCTTTGAAAGAGCCCGATTTAGGAGGAAGATGACTGCGTCTTCCACTCCAATGTCAGGTTGGTAGGCAAACTGAAGTGGATCCATTGATGGGCTCACCAGAGGTCGGAGATGAGTGAGCACCAGCCTCTCCAATGTTTTCATCAGATGCGAGGTCAGCGCTACTGGTCGATAGTCTCCGAAGTCTTTTGGACGCGGCGTCTTTGGAACAGGCACCACGCAGGATGTTTTCCATATCTGTGGCACCTTTCCCAGCTTCAGGCTCAGGTCAAACATGTACAGCAATATGCCGCACAGCTGGTCTGCACAGGTCTTAAGTAGCCTGGAGCTGATGCCGTCTGTGCCTGCAGCCTTCCTCGCTTTGATCTTCCTGAGCTCCATTCTCACCTGGACTTCTGTAAGGGGCAGTGTGTATTGGATGGAGTGTTGACTGGAGGGAATCGGCAGGGGGGGGAAGTTAGGTGTGTTGTGTATTGTCTGTGAGCTGATAGCAGTGCAGAGAGAGGTGGGGCTTGAGCTGCTTGCTGTGGAAGCAGAGAGGAGGGATTGCAGCAGGGGGGACTGGATGGGGGCAGGGGAGGGTAGCTGATTGAATCTGTTAAAGAATAGATTGAGATCATTCATTTCCTTATGACCAGTGATGGTTTTGAGCCCCTTCCACACACCGCTGACATTGTTCTGCTGCAGCTGATTCTCCATCTTCCTCTTGTAGCATGCTTTTTCTTCCCTGATCTTCTTTCTCAGTTCTCTCTGGACAGTTTTCAGCTCTTCCTTGTTTCCTGATTTAAACACCCTCTTCTTTTCTTTAAGGAGAGTCTTTATATCAGGGTTAATCCACGGTTTGTTGTTGGGAAAACACCGTACAGTCCTGGTGGGTACAGTATTCTCCACACAGAAGTTAATGTAGTCCGTAATACAGTCTGTTAGACTGTCAACATCCTCCCCATGTGGACTGCACAATTCCTCCCACATAGTTGTTTCAAAACAGTCTTTCAGAGCCTCATCGGTCTCATCAGACCATGTCTTCACTGTGTGGGAGGTAGCTGGTTGCCTGCATACAAGGGGTTTGTACACAGGTAGGAGATGAACCAGGTTGTGATCCGATCTTCCCAAGAGGGGGAGGGGTGATGAAGTATAGGCCTCCTTTGAGTTTGCATAAAATAAGTCCAGTGTTTTATTGTCTCTGGTGTGGCATGAAACATACTGGGTGAATGTGGGCAGAGTGGAGGATGGAGGGGCATGATTAAAATCTCCAGAGATAATGAGAAGTGCATTTGGGCTCTGTGTTAACAGTCTGTTAACAACAGAATGCAGGACATCGCATGCCGATTCACCGTCAGCAGTGGGGGGAATATACGCAGCTATCGTGATAACATGCAAGAATTCCCTCGGCAGATAGTATGGCCTCATGCTAGCGGCTAATAGCTCAATGTCCTTACAGCAGATCTGCTCTTTAATAGTGATGTGTCCAGTTTTACACCATTTATTATTCACAAACACTGCCAGTCCTCCTCCCTTTCTCTTACCGCTCTCCATCGTTCTGTCCGCACGCAGTAAATCAAATCCATCCAGAGCCACGGTTGTGTCCGGTGTTAGCTTGGTTAGCCATGACTCCGTGAACAGCATGATGCTACACTCCCGGAATTCCCTCTGATGCCGGCTAAGAGCCGCTAGCTCGTCCATCTTTTTGGGTAAAGATCTTACATTTCCCATAACGATGGACGGGAGAGTTGGTCTGTAACGTCTCCTTTTATTCCGACACATAGCTCCAGCATGGTTCCCCCGTCTTCTCCTTCTTAGCTCGCGGGGAATATCCGGTTTTTCTCCTAGTAGCATCGGCATGTTGCGGAATGCTAACAGCTGATCCCTGGTGTAAATAATAGGACCGTGGCTGTGAACAGAGTTTTCAGACGCGACTGTGAACAAAGTCCAAAGAAGCAGGAAAAGTAGAGCAAACTCGGTGGCTTTGTTTATGTCCATTGTGCAGTTTCCAAATTTACATGCATAGTTCTTGTGGCTCCAGAAGAATTACACCTTATTAAATAAGAAATATACATTATTATTTTAAACTAAATAAATAAATGGCAGGAAAAGTAAATGCTTTCATAGTGATATAACATTCAAAAGGATGTATAAGTCATACTTCATTATTTTGCATTATATTAAAACGGGAGCCAATACCAATTTTGTAATTTAATACACTCGCGCATTTACTCTGTCCGGTATTTTTTGCCAAGCCAACTCTCTTTCTTTAGCCGATGCAGCTGTATTGCTTCTTTTTAATATTATTGGCTTAAACTCATCAAAAACGTGCATTAAAACCTCCAACTCCGCCTCTGTGAAATACGCAGCTCTCTTTTTTTCGCTTTGAGTTTCCATGGTGACTCGTGAAATCGGCGATCCATTAAAAATGTCTTTATATATGCAACGTGCACGCGCATTACCTCTGGGTAACCAGTTGGAGGTTGATTAAACTAACTCTTCTCAGGTGTTTTGGAACCGACATACTCATGGTATGCCTGTTTGGGGTAAATCAACCCAGAGGTTATGATTTATCAAATGGTAAGTTAACCAAGCTTTCTGGAATACCCCCCAGGTCTTTACTGCCCCCATCACTAATACACAGACTCGCTTTGCTAGCAAAAATTATCACATGTTTTTCCACCTGCCCGTTCAGACCTGGTTCGTGGGGTTAACCAGCCCACTCACCAGTGGTATCCACAGAAATGTTTTCGGATCCATACACTCTGGTTCTGATGCTCTGACACTTCGTAGTCAAGGATGTATTAGGTCTCTTCAGTAAACTGAAAGGCCACAATTAATGCAACAATGTCCTTTAGGAGCATGATTACTTCCCATTCATTGTCACCCTTAGTAATGTTATGGCCAATAGCAAGCAGAGGAAGAAGCCTTATTACCAGTTCTCAATGCCATTTCCCCCCAATTTTTTACCTTGTTTAAGAAGCCCTTTGAAATCAGAAGAGTCTGATCAGTTTTGTTAGCTGATGTATAAGGCAGTTATCTGATAGCTTCATTCAACACATGTAGGGTAATATATTTCTTTCATCAGGTCTTCAAGGCAAAGAGACAACTCCAGTGGGACTATTTCCTCAAAGACATCATGCAATATGTCAGGGGGATAACCACACTTGAAAATGTTTAAAATTTGCTTTGAGTGGCCACTGTCCTCTCACACCTGTTTCTACATGAATTTGGATCCTGCAATGATTCTTGCACCTGCCTGTTGTCTCTCTCTCTCTCTCTCTCTCTCTCTCTCTCTCTCTCTCTCTCTCTCTCGCTCTTCGAGTTGAAATGCACCAGACCTCTATTTAATGTGCATTAGTCCTAAATCCCATGCAAAATCTACAAAACTTGTCCAAAATGAAGCTTTCAGAAAGTCCTGCATGCCTTTATCAGTCTTCACGTTCTTTTACAAAAGTCGCTATGACAACTGAACTATTTGGCAAAGCTGTTATGTGAAGGATGGCTTTCTTTCTTTCTTTTTTTTTCTTTCTTTCTTTCTTTCTTTCTTTCTTTCTTTCTTTCTTTCTTTCTTTCTTTCTTTTTTTTTACATTTTTTAAAGAGCAGCTAAACTATATTCCAATTGTCCTAAATCTTGAGATTGTATTTCGCTTGCTTCTGCACTAAAATTATCTAGGCCAGATTTGAAATCATCTTTTACACAGCACACTCCTGAGTGTCAATTACACTGTCATTTTCATTCTGGTTACTCTCTTACTATACTATATCCTCACTATTACCTCTGGTTTAAACATTCTCTCATTTTAATCTTAGTGATGTTTACTTTTGTGTGCACTGAATATTGAACATACACTGCTTTCAAAGCTACAGCCTTGAAATGGACATTTTACTTTTTGGTGTTTTTTGAGATGTCTATGCCAAAGTTGGGCAAAATATTCAGTAATCTGACAGGGTTCGAGAAAATTACCAAAGATAACTTCTTTCTGCTCAACTCGGATAAGACGGAAGTAGATTTATTAGGGCCACATGCAGCTATGAGTAAACTTTCCGATTACGTAGCATCTCTGGAGGGTGTTTTTATCTCAGTGTGTACAGCAGTCATAGACATTGGTGTGATTATTGACCCTAGTCTTTCCTTTGAGGCTCACGTGATAAAAATACTATATAAAATACTACTACTGACGTATAAAGCACTTAACGGTCTCACACCACAGTATTTGAGTGAACTTCTGTACCAATATGTTCCTTTTTATGAGTTGCTCAGTAGCTCCTAGTTCTATAACCACAAATGACTGTAAAAGACTGTAGAAAGGACATTACTTATAATCTTACATTCCAGTGCTCATGTTAGTTCTCACTCTCCAGTGTTTTGTATTGAAAGTATATAATCACACTCGATGTCAACCAAATAAGGAGAAAATCCACATTGGATTGTTTTTTACTAGCTGACAATGCAAATTATCATCTTTTGATCTGTTACATAAAATGTTTCTGTAATCAGCTAGCAAAAATAATTAAAGTACTATCTAGCTATTTATTTATCTGGAATGTCGTGGTACAATAGAATTGTATTAACTGAAGTGTACTAGCTTAGCTAACACCATGCTTATGAGCATGAGGTTGCATTTCTTTTATAACTAAAATGAATTAGTATTTTTGGCATGCAATAAAGGGTCGAATTTTAATTTAAGCTACTTTAATAATTCACTCAAAGAAATGAACAAAACTCTAATCGGTCAGTGATAACATTGTGCTGTATTTGTGAAAAGGTCATATGGTGAACATTTCTGAAAAAAATGGCAAGATGCACAAACACTATTGAAGAATATCAGAACAATCCAATAGAGCATGTCATAACTATATATAAACGTGGTGTTTGCGAATTAATCAGCACAATAACATAGTGAAAAATGTAAACACAGCATAAACTTATGTAGCCCGGGAGATATATAATAATATATAATAATAATGACACCGGACACAGATAATATAATTTAACAGGGATCTTTTATTTTCAGACTGCATGTTAAGCAGTGCAGCGTTAATTGTGCAAACTTTGGGGAAGATGGAGTTGGAAAGGTAGGACTAGTGAATAACTAGAGAAAATGTAATAAAATCTAACTATATAGTTTACATTTGTTACACCTCATTTGGGAAATACAATGTGTGTTTGTTTACATTTAATATTTTATTTTCTAAAGATATGTTCTGCTGAACTGTTCCTTTTATTTCAGCATATTTGTACAAATGTCTTTATTTGGGAAATATGGATTACAAAAACACAGGATGAAATTTATTTATTCAACTGATTTATTCATAAATGAATTTGTTCCCTCTGTCCCTCCCTCTCTCTTAATGGAGGAACATGGCATTGACCTTCAATCAATGCAGTAGGACAAAAATGTTTCCATGTCCTCTTGACATTAAAAAAATAAACAAAGTAATCCTTTGCCTCAGATAATTAATCACACAGGACCCTTTTGAGGGCATTTTATTGGTCATTATTGCTCATTAGCAGAAAAGCAGGCTCTGTCACCCCCCCACGGAATAAGTCTTTGTGACTGTGTATCCAGTTCCACGCTGTATTCAGATCTCTTTAGATTTAGTCAAGCCTTTGTGAATGACCACGCATCCTGAATCTTATTTCTGCCAATCTCTACAGCGGGGCAGTATACCTTCTCATTATAGTGCATTGCTCTCTCTGCAGCCTTGCTCTCTGCATATTCCTTAGCTCGAGCATGTGCTTCTCTGAGACGTTCTTGGTGCACTTTCAGCCAATCAGGTCCATTATCTGTTTCAGGTTCTTGACCCAGAAGAGCACCAAGCGGCAAATGAGGATGGATCCCAAACAGCAGATACTACGGCGAGTACCCTGTAGATGAGTGTGGGGTTACATTATATGCATACACAAGCTCAGATAAATGTTCATGCCATCTGCGCTTTTTCTCAGGTGGTAGAGACTTTAGGAGGTCATGTAGAGTCCTATTGAATCTCTCACATTGAGGGTTTCCCTGGGGATGGTGTGGTGTTGTGCGAGTCTTTTTAACTCCATACAGCTTGCAGAGCTCAAAAATCACAGCGCTTTCAAAGTTCCTGCCTTGGTCAGAATGCAAATGTTGTGGCACCCCATACTTCAAAAACCACTCTCTTAAAAGGATCTTTGCAGTGGTCTCGGCCTTCTGATCGCGGGTGGGAAAGGTTTGACTGAACTTGGTGAACACATCAGTTACTATGAGAACATTTTCCCACCCATCCGTGGCTGGTTCAAGTGTGGTGAAGTCTACTGCTACAACTTCCAGCGGCCGGGAGGCTACAAACGGTGTCCAGGGCGCTCTAATTTTAGGCTTTGCTAGTACACATCGCTGACATTTCTTCACCCACCGTTCTACATCTTCATACATTCCTCCCCAGAAACATCTCTGCCTCAACAGTCCCAGGGTCCTCTCAATACCCTGATGCCCCATCTGGTTGTGAACATTATTCAAAACTTGATCCATCAAGCAGGTGGGTAGCAATAACTGGTGACATTCCCCAGCATGCACATCATCGATTACACGGTACAAAAGGCCATCTCTTTCTTTGATCTTTTGCCATTGTTTCAGCAGGGAATGCACACTTTTGGATGAACCTAGTCTCTCTTGGCGGGTAGGTTTCTTTTTCTGGTTCCAGAACTTTTTGAACTCATTGAGCGTAGGATCAGTTTCCTGAAATTGTTGGAGTTCGGCTTTTGAATATCCCGGAAACGTGGGGGTATTTTCACACCCAACACATTTACTACATCATGTAACGGGCCGGCTACCTGTGAGAACCCCTTAATGAATCTCCTATAATAGCTACAAAAACCCAGAAAATATCGACGCTCCCTAAGAGTGTTGGGAACTGGCCATTTTCTAACTGCACTTATTTTGTCAGGGTCAGTTCTCACACCTTGTGCTGAAACTTGATGACCCAGGAACCTGACTTCAGGTTGTAGGAAATTACATTTTTCCACTTTTATTTTTAGCCCTGTCTCCTTCAGCCTCTTAAACACTGTTTCCAACCTCACTAGATATTCGTAAAAGGTGGACGAATACACCAACAAGTCATCCAAGTAGATAAGTACAATTTGGAACACTAAGTCGCTCATGGTGGCCTGCATGAGACGCTGAAATGTGGCAGGGGCATTGCAAAGCCCAAACGGCATACGGCGGTATTGATAGAGTCCAAAAGGGGTAATAAATGCAGTCTTGTGACGGTCCTTCTCATGGACCACAACTTGATGGTAACCGCTCGCAAGGTCTATTGTTAAAAAATCTGTGCCCCATATAACGCATCCAGGCTCTCATCGATGCGAGGCAATGGGAAGGCATCGCGTTTGGTCCTAGCATTTAGTCTCCTATAATCTACGCACAGCCTCAGGCTTCCGTCTGCCTTGCGCACCAACACAAATGGTGAAGCATAGGGACTGAAGATTTCTTGTATGACACCCTTCTTAAGTAACCCAGAGATGTGTTCTCTGACCTCTTCAAACTGAGTAGGTGGTATGCGGCGGTATGGCTGAGAGGTAGGAGTTTCATCCGTCAAGGGGATCTCATGTTTCACTCGGTCAGAGTATCCTAGGTCTTCATCACTGGCTGCAAACACATCAGCATATTTAATAAGTAGTGCACCTAGCTTTTCCTGCTGCTCTGGAGTGCCTCCTACACGCAGTCTACTTAACAGATCTTTTAGGTCAGCGTCAGACTCTGGCTTAGGTTCCTGCTCTATCGTCACCTCTTCCTGGTCAACAGTGATACGGTGAAACCTTACCTCACAAGGATTACTCTCAACACACTGACAGGGGTGAAGCATTCCTAAATGAGCTTTTGAGGGCAGCCAAACATCCTCTACAGAAAAATTCACCACCTGAATGGGAAACACCCGATCACCTGATGACACTACCGTAGGCAAGGGAATCAATCCACCAGGTAGTGGTGTGTTCCCCGGTTCCAGCAGCAGACAGGATTCTGGACCATTAATTCTCTTATTTACTCTGGCATAGATTGTAGCTACAGAAGATGCCACTTGTGCTGGTCACTCACTCTTGCTACTGACCGTGGTTTGACTACTTCAGCTTTCTGTACACGATGAAAGGCGTCTCACCACACAGAGTCAAGATTTCCTCCAAGGGTGGTGTCAAACTCTGTAAATACAAGCTGTCTGCACCTCTGAGCAATATTCATGCCTATTATGCCCAAAGGAGAGGAGTCCGGATCTGCAGCATCCCCGTCACGAATTATCAGGAACCCACACTCGGGTACTGTTGGGAAGTTTTCTCTCTAGCTCGAAGGACCATATAAGGATTCTCACTATCTGGTATACGCTGATCAGTGGATTGTACTCGCCCCAGCGCGTCAGTAAAAACACGATACAGGATTCAGAACACTCTACTTTACTGGGTATAGAATTAATTGTATATGAGGTGATTCTTGCTGTCTTCTGCTTGCTGATGTTCAGTAGGTTGCGTGATGCAGAATGCATGCAGCGGCTCCGTGTTCTGGCCTTTTATACTCTTGGTGGAGGACGATGTACTGTGATGTCGCAGGAAGCTTGTCATTGCTTGGTAAACTGTATATCTCTAGTGGTAAAGCATGGAATTACAACTAAATAGGAATCCTTTCTAACAGGTACAGTTAAACCCATCACCTCAATGTCTAATTCAACATATCCCAAATATGGCAAGGGTAGCTTATTGGCGGCAGTTATCTTTAGCAACTTAGCAGTACAATGAAGGTCTTTGTCTTCCCCATGTAGGTGTTCTCGGAAGAAGCTTTCCGTCAAGGTACTCACATTACTTCCCGTGTCTAGCAGGCATCTAACTGGAACACCACCAATGTGAATGTCAACTTCAGGGGACCTCCCAACCGCCCGCTCCAGGAATCGTTCTTTGGTTAATGTGCTGCATGTTGAGCCTTCAGGCTTTCCTTTTCCTTTACCCTGCTGACTGATTATCTTTACTACCTCTTGTAAGGCTACTGCCATATCATTGTTTGCGTTGCTAGCTCGGTTTGACTGTTCTAACATTTTCCCACAACCGGTATTGGCTATGCTTCGAGCCCTTGCAACACTAAGACCACGGGTCGGTCTTCCACCACCCACATCATAGCCTCTTCACGAACATCAAACAGAGAGGACTGAGGTTTATCTCCCTCTAATTGTCTGCGTGCATAAAAAGCATACAACAACTGTGTTGTGGTACGTTTCTCTCTAAAGGCACCCCTCAAATATGAAAAAAGATCTTGAGGATGTTTTGCTTCCCCTCCCATTCATAGCTTAAATTCATCTAGGGCAAAGCCCTTTTTAAATGAGAAAGGATAAAGTCTACTTGATCATCAGTGTTTAAACCCCTCACTCTGATTACACGTTCAACCTCATCAATGAACTCATCTACAGTCTGACCGTCTTTAGAAAGATCACCACTAAATGGTACAATTTGACGTTCTCTTGAAATGTACACATAGGATCTGGTTGACACATTACTCATATTAGCAAGGGTAGACATTACTTGGTCGTGTCTTCACCCTAGCTCTGAAATTTGTGACTGCAGTTGTGTCACTGGATTACCTCCATCACCATGGCCTCCAGCCGCAGCATTGTCCTCATCATGGCTGGTCCCAGCCTGAGCAGCCAACACATTGTTGTCCTGATCCATGTTCTTATGATGTCTTTACCTTAGTTAATCAATCACAGTATAGTCGCAGTTACTGCAGTCCAGCCAGAACAGGAAATCCCTTTTTTGCTTCCTTTGTTGATGATGATGTGAACACCCTCCTGCAACACTGGAAGACGGTCCTCTATTTCTCTGCAGGCTCTCTGAGCATGTCACATTCACCTCATCAGCATCCTCAGCGCTGGTCCTCGACCTGCCTTCACCACTACCGTTGTCTATGTTACACCTTGTCCTACCTGATTTTCACCACAAAATAAGCAATGAAACCCCACTCCTGGTACCAAAATCTCTGTAGCCCGGGAGATATATAATAATATATAATAATAATGACACCTGACACAGATAATATAATTTAACAGGGATCTTTTATTTTCAGACTGCACGTTAAGCAGTGCAACGTTAATTGTGCAAACTGATGGAGTATGGGAGGGAAGATGGAGTTGGAAAGGTAGGACTAGTGAATAACTGGTTAACAAACAAAAAGTCCACTTCTCTTATCACAGTGTTAATATAATTGTTCCAAGTCACAATGGTAATAAACAAAACTCTTTGTTTACCCAACTAATATAGACATAACATAAACCCACGAACATAGACAACGGTAGCAGCCCTATTTGTTAGGAAACAAAAAGACATATGAATATAACATCTGCACAGAAGTCTGAATAAGGCTGCTTAAGTAACATGAAAAGTACATGAAAATACGATCCTTCATAACCTTACAGTGTGTGATTAATGCACAATACAGCTAACACAGTGCAAATATCATTACACAACATGACATGCTCTCACACTTAAACCTGGATTATTACATCACGTTAAATAACTTATAACTTAATGAATTTATAGAGAGAATGGAATCAATTACAATGGCCCAAACTTTTTACCACCACTCTGGCACATGCTATCACCGGATATTACAAACTCGTTCCTTCTCCACACATATTAAAAAAAATAAAATACAGAATCCATTTCAATAAACATGCATGTACATGGCAAATGAACCCATTTTGTGGAATTATGAACAGTGAACAAAACTTACTCTGATGCTTCCCGCTCACCCAGAAACACACAAGGCTTACGAAGCACTTTCTCTTCTCTTGATTAAACAGAGAAACCACATCCTAATATCTCTGGTCCACATAAAATTATACACAAAACTATCTAAGAAAGTCTTATACTGATCATGTTTAATCACTTACGCTTCTTTTCCACACCACACGAGGTATATCCCAAAAGAAATCGGTCATTCTTTGTGCTTTATGGCTAAATACACGTGCACCAACTAGATGTTGCGCTCTGTTTACCGGAAGGAAACAACCATTTTGAATTATAGTTCCGTTATTTAAAGGGCCAGCGAAACCTTTTAGCAGTGCATGGAAAAGTGCATTAGTACACACTGTGTGTCACACACTTAACACAAAGCCTAAATAACATGAATGACACGTTGTTTTTTTAATCTGGTTACACTTACATTTAGTTTTACTAGCTAACCATTATACCTCTAATTTATTATAGATTGATATTGTATTGGCTGTTTAAGTAAGTCCTACCCATAGTCACTAGCAGAGTTTGAAAATGCACTGCATCCATGCATGGCATCATTTCAAGAACCAATCAAAATCTTTATTGTAGTGCGTTTTATTTACACCCGACTAGAAAAAGCTTTAAGTACAAAGATCATGCAAATAATAAATTAAATATATAGTAAAAAAAAAACATTTAATAATTAAATTAAAGTGACATAGTGCCTCATAAATGTAACTTTTATGTTAGCAATTTTATTTAAAGTTCTGAATACGAGTCAAATGTCACTTTCTGTGTTTACGGCTCAAAAGACATGCCAACTGTCACTACTTGATCGGTAGAGGTAACACGATTGGTTCCGCGCATGTGCGAAATGACGGCACTTCCTGTCTGAAGCATGTCGAAATTGTGTTTTGTATGCAAGTTTGTTTACTCTGGCTTGTTTTTGTGGTATTGTTGTCCTAAGCAATCATCATCTAAAATAATATATACCATTTTAAGGTTAATATGTGAGACAAAATGATTAAATTTAAAGTATAAGAAAATGTAATAAAATCTAACTATATAGTTTACATTTGTTACAACTCATTTGGGAAATACAATGTGTGTTTGTTTACATTAAATATTTTATTTTCTAAAGATATGTTCTGCTGAACTGTTCCTCTTATTGCAGCATATTTGTACAAATGTCTTTATTTAGAAAATATGGATTACAAAAACACAGGATGAAATTTATTTATTCAACTGATTTATTCATAAATGAATTTGTTCCCTCTGTCCCTCCCTCTCTCCCTCCCTCTCACTTAATGGCGGAACATGGCATTGACCTTCAATCAATGCAATAGTAGAAAAATGTTTCAATGTCCTCTTGACATTAAAAACATAAACAAAGTAACCCTTTGCCTTAGAGAATTAATCACACAGGACCCTTTTGAGGGCATTTTATTGGTTATTATTGCTTATTAGCTGAAAAGTAGGCTCTGTCACCTCCCCACGGAATAAGTCTTTGTGACTGTGTATCCAGTTCCACGCTGTATACAGATCTCTGTAGATTTAGTCAAGTAGATCAGTAGATTTTTTCTCAGGCAAAGGCGCAGTTCTGGAGGGAACATGGATATGGATTACAAAAACACAGGATGAAATTTATTTATTCAACTGACTTATTCATAAGTAAATTTGTTCCCTCTGTCCCTCCCTCTCTCCCTCCCTCTCTCTTAATGGCTCTCTGTCACCTCCCCACGGAATAAGTCTTTGTTCCACGCTGTATACAGATCTCTTTAGATTTAGTCAAGCCTTTGATCAGTAGATTTTTTCTTAGGCAAAGGCGCAGTTCTGGAGGGAACATGGATATAGAGTGTTTGGTGAACTGGGATATTTGTATGCTGTCATCCCCTCACATTCACACGTTCCCTCAGGTTCGTTGACGGTGGTGTGGTGGGTCGTCTCTTATCCCAGAAATCCCTCATGTCTGTGTTACCTTCTGGTTCTCCCTTGTAGTTATGCTGCCATAGTGAGTCTTGCCGGAGTCCAAACTGCACAGCGATATTAACTTTGATACAACAATAAGGACACTTAATAATCCATATCCTTCTCTTCCTGTCACCCTCTTCTCTCTCTCTCTCTCTCTCTCTCTCTCGGTCGAGTTAAACATGCTCCTGAGGCTGCAGTGACCACTGTTCCTGCCCCTCTCCCCTCCGTGGATCTTCCCACTTCGTCCAGGCCTGCCTCTGGATAGTGTTCTCTTCGACTGGAGGCCACTCTGTGCAGTTTGGGACAGTTTCTCATCAATGCCTCAGGTGGGTACATGAAATTTTGGGCACTTTGAGGATGGATTGGACTGTAGTTAATGTCAGTCTCCTACACTGACTCAGGACTACTTTTTCGCTTCTGATCATCATCACTGTACCCCGCAACATCGTATATCTGCTACAAATGGACATTCGGTGCAACCTAGATGAGGATGGGTTCCCCCTTGAGTCTGGTTCCGCTTAAGGTTTCTTCATATCGCCATCTAGGGGAGTTTTTCCTTGCCACAGTCGCCACCGGCAGTGTTGGGGGTAACGCGTTACAAGTAACGTGTGTTACGTAATAATATTACTTTTCTGGAGTAACGAGTAAAACGAGTAAATTTACACATTAATATCTGAGTTACTTTTTTAAAAAAGTAATGCGAGTTACTTTTCAGTTAAATTATTTTGCATAAAAAAATAAATACTGAATTAAAATGAACGTAGTCACGTAGAATCGCTCACCCCTATGTGCGAGCAAAGTGAACAGAAGCTGGTCAGAAGCGGAGTTGGCAAACCAGGGCATTACATTACTGTGATGGAAGTATTCTTATTATTTTGAAATAGTTGAGGAAAAGGAGAAAGGAATAATGGTTAAGTGTAGGTTATGTGTTGGTGAAAAGCTCTTGTCAACTGCAAAAAATACCACTTAAAAAAAAAAAAAACATCTGCATGTAAAGCACAGCACTACAGATGTGTGTGTGTGTGTGTGTGTGTGTGTGTGTGTGTGTGTGTGTGTGTGTGTGTGTAATGTTGAATATATGCAACATTATGCAATGTTGCATATATGGAAATGGAGACAGAAATATAGAAAACTTTTGCCGACTTTCCACCACTGCAGATCTATTGACTGCTCAGAATAAAAGTTTTTAGGCAGATTGCAATGCAGTGTACAGAAGAGCGACTGGAAAGTGTTCAGCCTTGTGATCAAAAGTAAGTCGATTATCTTATTGTTCTCTAAGAAGTTATTAAGCATTTTGAATGTTTGAGTAAGTCCTACTTATAGTCACCAGCAGATTTTGAAAAAGCACTGCATCCATGCATGGCGTCAGTTCAAGAACCAATCAAAATCTTCATTGTATTGCGTTTTATTTACAACCGACTAGAAAAAGCTTTAAGTACAAAGATCATGCAAATAATAAATTAAACATAGTATGTTAAATAAAAAAAATAAAAAACATTTAATAATCAAAATAAAGTGACATAGTGCCTCATAAATGTAACTTTTATGTTAGCAATTTTATCTAAAGTAGTGCTATGTTAAATTTTTTTTATACATTATTCACAAATTGGCTGAGTAATAATCCTTAGTCCGCACCACCAGAGGGAGCCATCTCTGGAGTTCTGAATACTTCCGGGTTAAATGTCACTTCCTGTGTTTACGGCTCAAAAGACATGCCAACTGTCACTACTCGATCGGTAGAGGTAACACAATCGGTTCCGCGCATGTGCGAAATGATGGCACTTCCTGTCTGAAGCATGTCGAAAGGATTTACAGCAGATTCGGTTCCCCTTCAGAAACTCTAGCTGCGTCGAAACGCTATGGGAACGCCCCTGCATGACCGCGCTCTGAACCACGTGTGTAATCTGACCAATAGGCGTTTGGACGTCATCAGCGGGCGACGTCGCGTAAACAGGATGCTACAAATGGCTGCGAGATGGACAATGCTAGCTTCTGCTCGTTTATGTAAGCGCTGTTTCGCTGTGTTTTTCTGATTGAGTGATGGCTGGCAGACAGAATTACCGTAAGTGTGTTCATCCATGTCCGCTTTTCATTACCGGTAAGGATTCGCATGATCGGTGTGTTGTTTGCCTGGGAGTGGAGCATGCACAATCGGCTCTCGAGGGAGTCAATTGCTCACATTGTAGCCGCATGGCTGTGCGCACGCTTCGACTCCCGGAGAGCTCTCTTCGAGTAGAGCTTTCTCCCTCGCGGATCCGGTCCCGCTCTCGCTGAGGCAAAGCGGCGCCAGCGCTCGTGGGGCTCGCAGGCCGAATTAGCGGCGGGGTTGGAGTCGGATGAGCCCGCTACAGCTTCGTCTGCTGAATCGAGCTTCTGCTCTCTCGGAGAAGCAGGCCCGATGGCTGCTTCTTCTCCCGGTGCGAGCAGGGCGGCATTACATGCCTCTCCTTCTGAGCAAGGTGAGCTGATGGATGCTAGCGAGCCCATGGATTCCTCACAGCCTGTGCTGTATAAGGAACTCCTCGAGGTCGTAGCGTGAGCCGTAGCTAAGCTGGATCTAGCTTGGCCGGTGGAGCAGCAGAAGCAGCGCGCACCCAATAAGCTGGATGAGCGTTTTCTGCGTCCTGTGTCACTGTGCCGGGGCATGCCATTTTTTCCTGATCTGCACCGAGGTCTCCAGATCCTGGGAGACCCCGTACTCAGCGTGTACTTCTTCTCACCACTCCTCGCTCTTCGTGAACGTGGTTGGGGCTAAGGCGTGCGGCTACGGGGCGATGCCGCGTGTTGAAGAGACGCTAGCCATCTATCTCTCTCCTAGCGTAGCATCGTCACTGAAGGCTCCGGTGTTCCCTACTAAGCCGATACGTGCTACATCAGCTTTAGTAGGGAAGGCTTTCGTGGCAGCGGGTCAAGCTGCGGATTGTCTCCACACCATGGGTGGTTACAGGCATACCAGGCCGACCTGCTACGTGATTTGGATGAGGGACTTAGACTTACCTGAGGGTCACCCTCGCCTCCAACAAATGGGCTGTGGTGCGGAGATCCTGACGATCTACGGTCGACGGAGCGGTGTACACCTCACGCTATGGTGCCCGTCCCTCCCCTGCACCACCAGGAGGCCGGGCCGTTGGCTCTGCCACAGGATGTGCTTCAGAGCATGGCCTCTCTCCAGCGGGCGTCTCCCTACACTTCCGCCCAAAGTCTTGGTACGGATGGGGGAGACCCACCGTCTCTCACGAGGTGTCATCAGCTGCTCTGACTGGGACAGAGGCCAGCCCCGAGGGGCCTCCCCTGAGGAACTTTCTGCCGGCTTGGGAGGGGCTGCAAGAAGTCTCCCGGTGGGTCCTGCAGACTATATAGGCCGGTTACGCGATTCAGTTCGCGTCCTCTCCTCCCCGTTTCAACGGGATGTGTCCCACACTGGTGGGACCCGTGCAGGCTCTGGTCCTGGAACAAGAAGTGCGCAAACACTTCTGGGGAAAGGGGCCATCGAGGTGGTTCCCCCCTCGGTTCAAGAGTCAGGCTTCTACAGCCCGTACTTTGTCGTTACGAAGAAGGATGGTGGGTTGCGTCCCATTCTAGATCTTCGCTCCTTGAACCGCTCTCTCAGGAGGCTCAGGTTCAGGATGCTCACCCTCAAGGGGGTCGTGACTCAGATCAGGTCTGGGGACTGGTTCATCACCATAGAGCTGAAGGACGCTTACTTTCACATCTCAATCCTTCCTGCACACAGGAGGTTCCTGAGGTTTGCTTTCCGGGGCGTAGCATACCAATATCGGGTCCTCCCGTTCGGCCTGGCACTCTCACCCCACACCTTCACAAAATGCGTCGATGCAGCACTGACTCCGTTGCGGCTCCAGGGCATCCGCATTTTGAATTACATCGACAAGTGGTTGATCCTGGCTCATTCAGAGCACCAGGCGATTCGGCATCGAGATGTCGTCCTCGCCTGCATGAAGGTGCTTGGGTTTCGGCTAAACACCAGCAAAAGCGTGCTTTCTCCAGCACAGAGAACAACCTTTTTGGGCGTAGTGTGGGACGCGGCCAGGATGCAGGCAAGGTTGTCACCTGCTCGGGTTGAGGTCATCCTCACTGCCGTCGGGAGAGTGCGGGAAGGCCAGCCACTCACTGTGAGGCAGTTTCAGAGGCTGCTGGGTCTCATGGCGGCGTGCTGGTGCCGAGGCCCTCACTCTCTAGGCAGGGTCTGGTTAGTGTGGCGTTATTGGACACTCGTTCCCATAGCGTTTCGACGCAGCTCAAGTTCCTGAAGGGGAACGTCTCTAGGTTACGACCATAACCCTAGTTCCCCGAGGAAAGGAGACGCTGCGTCTCTATGCCACACTCCCCGCATCCCTGCGGCGCTTACCTTTTTTTGCAGGAGCTAGCATCTTGTCCATCTCACAGCCATTTGTAGATTCCTGTTTACGCGACGTCGCCCACTGATGACGTCACGTTCCAAACGCCTATTGGTCAGATTACACGTGGTTTAGAGCGCGGTCACGCAGGGGCATTCCCATAGCGTTTTGACGCAGCGTCTCGTTCCCTTGGGGAACTAGGGTTACGGTCGTAACCTAGAGACGATATTAACGCTATCCTTACCGTTATGGTGCTCCACTGGCGAGTTTCATTATTCACAACTGTTTGCAGCTATGAAACTACCTTTCAACAATTTAAAATGATAACATTGCTTGTTAAATGTCTGTTTTGTATGCAGGTTTGTTTACTCTGGCTTGTTTTTGTGGTATTGTTGTCCTAAGCAATCATCATCTAAAATAATACATACCATTTTAAGGTTAATATGTGAGACAAAATAATTACATTTAAAGTATAGGAAAATGTAATAAAATGTAACTATATAGTTTACATTTTTTACACCTCATTTGGGAAACACAATGTGTGTTTGTTTACATTTAATATTTTATTTTCTAAAGATATGTTCTGCTGAACTGTTCCTCTTATTGCAGCATATTTGTACAAATGTCTTTATTTCAGAAATATGGATTACAAAAACACAGGATGAAATTTATTTATTCAACTGATTTATTCATAAATGAATTTGTTCCCTCTGTCCCTCCCTCCCTCTCTCTCTTTTAATGGAGGAACATGGCATTGACCTTCAATCAATGCAGTAGGACAAAATGTTTCAATGTCCTCTTGACATAAAAAAAATAAACAAAGTAATCCTTTGCCTCAGAGAATTAATCACACAGGACCCTTTTGAGGGCATTTTGTTGGTCATCATTGCTCATTAGCAGAAAAACAGGCTCTGTCACCTCTCTACGGAATAAGTCTTTGTGACTGTGTATCTAGTTCCACGCTGTATACAGATCTCTCAGAATAGTTGGCTGCTGCACCTGGTGAAGATGCAAGTTGTAAATAAAATATAAAAAATATAATAGCACAAAAATGGCACAAATTTAAGTGGTGGATATGACCACAAAAGTCTTTACCTTATTAATGTCCGTTTTAACCACAATTATTTTAATAAAATTGAGAACATCAGGCAAGAAATCCAGACGGATAATATAAATCCAAATTTTTTTACACGTAACCCTGTAGACAGCAGCATAATTATAGCAGACAATCAACTACAAAGCTTCACTCCTATTCATGAGAATGAATTAATTTCATTAATTTCCTCTTTAAAATCATCAACCTGCATTCTCGATCCCTTGCCTAGAAGTTTCTTTAAACAGATAACTCCAGAGGTTATTGAACCTGTTTTAAAAATAATAAACTCTTCCATTAGCACTGGTTATGTACCAAAATCCTTCAAACTGGCAGTTATCCACCCCCTTATTAAGAAACCTGACCTTGACCCATGTCGGTTGTCCAACTACAGACCAATATCAAATCTCTCCTTTATATCCATACATTTTAGATGTAGCACAGCAATTATGCTCACACCTACTTATGAATAACATTTTTGAAATGTATCTGTCAGGATTTCGGCCTCATCATAGCACAGAGACGGCACTAGTTAAGGTGGTAAATGATGGGCCCACTGCTTTTCTCTTTATATATGCTGCCTCTTGGTGAAATTATTCATAAACATGGGATTCGCTTCCATTGCTATGCTGATGACACACAGCTTAACAATGTTGAGAAGTGTGTAAATGACATTAGACAGTGGATGCTCAATAACTTTCTTCTGCTCAACTCAGATAAGACAGAAGTACTTTTACTAGGACCACATGCAGCTAGAAGTAAACTTTCCGATTACGTAGCATCTCTGGATGGTGTTTCTGTTTCAGCATGTACGGCTGTCAAAGAACTTGGTGTGATTATTGACCCTAGTCTTTCCTTTGAGTCTCACGTGAATAATATCACCAGGATTGCCTTCTTTCACCTTAGAAATATTGCTAAAATTAGAAATATGATGTCATTACAGGATGCAGAATAACTAGTTCATGCTTTTGTTACTTCTAGATTAGACTACTGTAATGCTTTACTGGGTGTGTGAGTAAGTGCATTAATAAGCTTCAGTTAGTTCAGAATGCAGCAGCAAGAGTCCTCACTAGATCTAGGAAATATGATCACATCACCCCTCTTTTATTCAATCTACACTGGCTCCCAATTAAATCTCGCATTGATTATAAAATACTACTACTGACGTATAAAACACTTAACGGTCTCACACCGCAGTATCTGAGTGAACTTCTGTACCAGTATGATCCTCCACGCCTACTTAGATCAAAAGGTGCAGGCTATTTGTTGGTTCCTCAAATAATGAAGACTACAGCAAGGGGCAGATCTTTCTCTTATAAAGCCCCACAGTTATGGAACAGCCTTCCAACCAGTGTTCGGGACTCGGACACAGTCTCAGTGTTCAAGTCGAGGTTGAAAACGTATTTATTTAGTCAAACCTTCGATCAGTACATTTTTTTTTTAGGTAAAGGCTCAGATCTGGAGGGAACATGGATATAAAGTGTTTGGTGAACTGGTATATTTGTATGTCGTCTCTTATCCCAGAGATCCCTCATGTCTGTGTTACCTTCTGGTTCTCCCTTTTAGTTATGCTGCCATAGCAAGTCTTGCCGGAGTCCAAACTGCACAGTGATATTAACTTTCATACAACAATAAGGACACTTAATAATCCATATCCTTCTCTTCCTGTCACCCTCTTCTCTCTCTCTCTCTCTCTCTCTTTCTCTCTCTCGGTCGAGTTAAACATGCTCCTGAGGCTCCAGTGACCACTGTTCCTGCCCCTCTCCCCTCCGTGGATCTTCCCACTTCGTCCAGGCCTGCCTCTGGATAGTGTTCTCTTTGACTGGAGGCCACTCTGTGCAGCTTGGGACAGTTTCTCATCAACACCTTGGGTGGTTCCATGAAATTCCGGAGTAAGAACGGGCGCTTTGAGGATGGATTGGACTGTAGTTAATGTCAACAGTCTGCTACACTGACTCAGGATACAGTTCGCTTCTGATCATCATCACTGTACCCCGCAACATTGTATATCTGCTTCAAATTGACATTCGGTGCAAACCAGATGAGGATGGGTTCCCTCATGAGTCTGGTTACTCTCAAGGTTTCTTCCTTATGCCATCTCAGGGAGTTTTTCCTTGCCACAGTTGCTCATCAGGGACAAACGTACTTACGAAGAACATATTTACTTTTAATCACCACATTATCTGTGTAAAGCTGCTTTGAGACAATGTTCATTGTTAAAAGCGCTATACAAATAAAAATGAATTGAATTGAATGTTTAGCTTCTTCCATTTTCTAATTGTAACACCCCTTTAAGTTAGTCAGCACCTCGTGGCTTATTTAAATGCCCAGGTGAATTAGACAGAGGGTAACATGGACCAGTATTCTAGATTCGGAGGGAGCAGCAGTAAGAGATTAAATAAACAGACAGACAACAATGATGTGGTTGAATTATAATGAAGATAGTATATTGTAGCAAAGAGAAAATGAATGAAAAGTAACCAATTACTGCTTCTCTTTTAGCAGAAACACAAAATAAATAAAAAAAGAATTCTATAAACCCAGATAATTTATTCTTTAATGAATGCAAATTGAATTAACCAAATTAGTTTCTATCTGTCTCTCTTTTTTATATATATATTTATATTAAGATTTATTCTCTTTTTAATCTAAGTCAATCTAATTTCACTTTGAACCTATTTAATCTCAACTGTTTTACCTTGAACTTAATTTAGAATCTGAGAAATCCCCCTAGTTTAAACCACCTCTTTTATAATCCCAATACCTCTAAACTTGTATAGAACATTTAAAATGGCCAAAAAAACTAAACAATTCTTGTAACCAGCAAAGTATAGGACTCAATTTAACAATGTATGGCAAAGAAATGAAAAACCATGAGAAAAAAAAACCACAACAACCCTTAACCTTAAACTCTAATGAGCAATCAAGTGGGATGAACAATTATGCCACAAAATTCAACAGTCAATAAAATAAACAATTGTGATGCATAAATTCGATAAATTTCTTTCCTTTCAAACACCAGTTTTTTTCTTTTGATTAAAGCAAACAGTTCGTCCTTACCGAAGTGATGTTAGAGGAACAGTTCAGGCCTACCGTTATGCTGACCAGAAAAATATAGTCCACAAACGATTGAGGAAAACAACCAAAGAGTTCGATGTCAAGTCAATCTGTCCGCAATTCTTCCTCTTTCCCTTTTTTTTCTTTTTTCTTTTTTTTTTTTTTTATTCAGGAAAACAAAGTAGTAAATCCACTGAAGTCCTCAGATATCCTCGTTTCACTCAAGGTCTGTTGGGTGGCTCGCCATCTTGTTCCATGTGGTAGCAACTTAGTTCGTGTTGTTGCCAAATCCAAACTTTAACCAATTCAACAAAAAAATTCAGTTCAAACTAAACTAATATTTTACTAGAATTTCCTTCTAGTTTTTTTTTTTTTTTCTCTTTCCGAAATCTCCAACAATCCTTAGTATTCCTCTCTCTCTCTTTTTTTTTTCGCGCTGTCTCTCAGTCATTCCTCGGCAATGAGTCCTCTCACTTCATTGGTCAATATCTCACACTCTCTTAAAGGAGACAACGTTCAGTAACGACCAATTACATTTTTCACATTCAGAAAATGAAATAAAAATACATATTTATTCAAATATAAATGTTATATTCTCATCTTTTTTTTTTTCTGAATTCAATCAATAAATTTCTCCTTCCTGTTTATTCAGTATCCCTTACTGATTTACTATTTATTTATTTATAATCACTCTGGGTTACATAATGATTGCTCCAACAGTGGACCTTTTTTCACCAAGCTGCTTGGCAATTTCCCCGTAGCCCTTTCCAGCCTTGTGGAGGTGTCCAATTTTGTCTCTAGTGTCTTTGGACAGCTCTTTTGTATTGGCCATGTTAGTAGTTGGATTCTTACTGATTGTATGGGGTGGACAGGTGTCTTTATGCAGATAACGACCTCAAACAGGTGCATCTAATTTAAAATAATAAATGTAGTGGAGGTGGACATTTTAAAGGCAGACTAACAGGCCTTTGAGGGTCAGAATTCTAGCTGATAGACAGGTGTTCAAATACTTATTTTCAGCTGTATCATACAAATAAATAGTTTAAAAATCATATTGTCAGGGATCCACCTGCCACGCCCCCTTTGGTGGCTCTCTATGCCTCCGCTCTCCCTAGAGCTCCAGGTTTAATCACGCTCACCTGGGGTTCATCATCACTCCACCCTGCTTCTATATAAGCTCCTCATTTACTCCCAACCCCTGTTCGTTATTGAACGTGTTGGATGCTACGTACTGTGTGTTTGGGTTGTTTGTGTTGTGCTATGGTCTGTGTCTTCTGTTCCGTTCTGTCCGGACTCCACTATCCCGTACCGGCCGCGCTTCACCTCCCCGCGCATCTCGGGTCTGCTAGCGCAGACCCGAGATTCGCTCCGATTCGCTCCGCCACGCTGAGGCGGCCGCCCAGCTCCGCCCCCGGAAAAACCCTGACAACCGCTGCCGTTTCACGCGGATCAGGCTCGGCAGCGCCACGCCCCCTCGGTGACGTCACGGGTTTCCCGGCTTGCTTCTCCGGCAAAACGGCAGACTGGGGCGGATTTTTACGGAGCGTGGGTGAATACATGGAGTTGAATCCTGCCTCCTACGTAACGGAGGGAGCGAAAATCGCGCTCCACATCTCTCTGCTGTCTGGGGAATCCCTCTCTCTAGCCAGCGAGTTGTGGAGTACGACCGGAGGTGAGTTCGGCTCGTGCGCCCGGTTTATCCGGCTTCTCACGAGGAAACTAGGGATGGTGACCACGGATCACCACTATCTCTCTCCCGCTCCCGAGAGCACAGAGCCACCCCGCTGCTTCCCGGAGAGCTCAGTTCCACACCAGAGTTTCCCGGAAGGTGCAGTTCCACACCAGAGTTTCCTGGAAGGTGCCGTTCCACACCAGAACCTCCGGGGGATCTCCACCCTGCTCCCGATCCTGCTCCAGGCCCTCCAGGATGGCTCCGCCTCGCCCCAGGACCTCCAAGAGCTCTCCGCCCTGCTCCAGGTCCTTCAAGACGGCTCCGCTCCACTCCAGGGCTTCCAGGAGATCCACACACTACTCCAGGAACTGAAAGAGAGCACAGCTCCGTGCCAAGGTTCCCAGGAGAGCTCCTTTCTGCCCCAGGGTTTCCACAAGCGCCCTGCTTCGCCCCGGGGTTCCCACGAACGATCCGCCCTGCTCCAGGGTTCCTGTGTTCGTACTGCTTTGTCTCCAATCGTCCACGAGTATGCCGCTCCACCCCAGAGATTCCGGGTGAGCTCCGCTCCGCTCCGGGCCTTCCTCGAGCGCTCCACTCCGCCTCCAACTTTCCGCAAGCGCGCCGCCCTGTTCCGGGGTTCCCGTGGACGCGCCGCGCCGCCCCGGAGCTTCCAGGAGTGCTCCGCTCCGCTTCAGGGTTTCCTCGAGAGCTTCACTCCGCTCCTGGGCCCCTCAGAGCGCTCGACTCCGCTCCGGTGTGTCCCCGAGAGCACCTATCCGCTCCAGGGTTTCCCGGACAACTCCTTCCCGCTCCAGTTCTCCACAGAGAGCTCAACTTCGTTCCAGGTCGCCCAGGAGAACTCAGCTCCGTTCCAGGTCGTCCAGGAAAGCACAGCTCTACCCCAGGACCTCCACGAGAGCGCAGTTCCGCTCCAGGACCTCCACGAGAGCTCAGTTCCGCTACAGGACCTCCTGGTGAGCTCCTCTCTGTCCCAGAACGTCCCGGTGAGTTCGGCTCCGCCTAAGGACCTCCAGAAGAGCTCCGCTCCGCTCCACAGGGTCTCCGAGAGCTCCTCGCAGCTCCAAGGTCTCCAAGCGTGCTCAGTTCCGCTCCAGGATCTCCAGGACAGCTCCGTTCCGGCCCGGAGCTCCTCAGAACACTTAGCTCAGCCCCAAGGCTGCAAAGGGGCTGTCGTGCCGCCGCCTGGTCGCAAAGGGGACGACGTGCCACCGCCTGGTCGCAAAGGGGACGACGTGCCGCTGCCTGGCAATGAAATGAACGTCGAACAGCTGCCTGGGCGCAAGAGGGTCGTCGCACCGCCGCCGGGATGCAATAAGGAGGTCATATCATCTCCGACCGCCAATACCGGTGGCAGGGCAACCCGCGGTTCCTCTGACAGCCCCAAGTTGCCTCGAGAGCCATCCGGCAGTGATGTCACGGTCCCAGACACTTCCGACGGCGACGTCTCGCCTCCGAGCTCCTCCGACGGCGACGTCTCGCCTCCGAGCTCCTCCGACGGCGAAGCCTCGCCTCCGAGCTCCTCCGACGGCGGCGTCTCGCCTCCGAGCTCCTCCGACGGCGGCGTCTCGCCTCCGAGCTCCTCCGACGGCGGCGTCTCGCCTCCGAGCTCCTCCGACGGCGACGTCTCGCCTCCGAGCTCCTCCGACGGCGGCCTCTCGCCTCCGAGCTCCTCCAACGGCGACCTCTCGCATCCGAGCGCCTCCGACGGCGACGTCTCGCCTCCGAGCTCCTCCGACGGCGGCCTCTCGCCTCCGAGCTCCTCCGACGGCGACGTCTCGCATCCGAGCGCCTCCGACGGCGACGTCTCGCCTCCGAGCTCCTCCGACGGCGACGTCTCGCCTCCGAGCTCCTCCGACGGCGGCCTCTCGCCTCCGAGCTCCTCCGACGGCGACCTCTCGCCTCCGAGCTCCTCCGACGGCGACCTCTCGCCTCCGAGCTCCTCCGACGGCGACCTCTCGCCTCCGAGCTCCTCCGACGGCGACGTCTCGCCTCCGAGCTCCTCCGACGGCGACGTCTCGCCTCCGAGCTCCTTCGATGGCGACGTCTCTCTCCTGAGCTCCTTCGAAGGCGACGTCTCTCTCATGAGCTCCTTCGATGGCGACATCTCACCCAAGAGCTTCTCCGACGAAGACGTCTCAGCCCCAAGTCTCCCGAAAGGCGAAGTCACGTCTCAGCGTTCCGCTCCAGGCGATGTCTCGACTCCGGGTTCCTCTCCGGGTGACGTAACACCTCCGTGTCCTTTTTCGGGCGATGTCTCTCCGCAAGGTCCCTCGGAGGATGACAACACGCTTCTGAATTTCTCTGAACTCTTCGTCATGGCTTGCAGCCCCGGCAAAGGCGTCACTTCCATCCTCCTCTCCACGGTGGTCGTCACTCGGCCTCTGGACACCGCTGAGGACGTTATTCTGCTCCCGGTCTACACTGGGCACATCTCCGCTACGGACATAACTCCGCTCCTGACCTCCTTGGTTGACACCCCTTCGATCCAGGCCTCCACAGCGGGCGTCGATCCGCCCCTGGTTACAGCCGAGGGCGTCGCTCCGTCTCTGGTCTCTGCCGTGGAGGTCGCTCAGCCTCTGGACTCCGCTTGGTCCTTGTTCTACGCCGGAGCTGTTTCTCCGCCTCTGGCCTCTGCTGAAGGCGTCAATCCGTCTCCAGTCTCTGCTAAGGGCGGTTCGGACCAGGTCCCTTTCGACCCTGGACGGACACCGGGATCCTCCTCTGAGTGCCCTGGCCCTCCAAGCATCTGTGGGTTTGGGGCGTCAGGCGCCGCCCCTCAGGGGGGGGGTAATGTCAGGGATCCACCTGCCACGCCCCCTTTGGTGGCTCTCTATGCCTCCGCTCTCCCTAGAGCTCCAGGTTTAATCACGCTCACCTGGGGTTCATCATCACTTCACCCTGCTTCTATATAAGCTCCTCATTTACTCCCAACCCCTGTTCGTTATTGAACGTGTTGGATGCTACGTACTGTGTGTTTGGGTTGTTTGTGTTGTGCTATGGTCTGTGTCTTCCGTTCCGTTCTGTCCGGACTCCACTATCCCGTACCGGCCGCGCTTCACCTCCCCGCGCATCTCGGGTCTGCTAGCGACACTCTCAACATAAGGACTGCCGTGAGCTTGTGCTTGTATGTGTGTGTGCGCGTGTGCGCGTCTGTGTGTGTGTGCTCGTGTGTCTCTCTCTCTCTCTCTCTGGTATTAAAACTCGAGCGAGCTGTACTCCGGCTTCCGCCTTTTGTTTTCGCTCGCACCCTGACACATATATTGTGATTTCTGGATTTTTTTTTTTTTAGATTATGTCTCTCACAGTGGATATGCATGATTTCTAAGTGGGAGAACTTGCAAAATAGCAGGGTGTTCAAATACTTATTTTCCTCACTGTATTTTCAAATGTATATGCACTCTATAAATGTAAGAGCTTTCTAGTTTTACTTTACTCACAGTGACTTAATACAGCCAAGAAATTAAAATTATTTCAGGAGAACCTATCATACCCCTCTAGGCAAAAATAGCAGTAGTTTAATAATTACAGACAGGTGCGTTGGAACTGAAGACTGCAGGAGGGTAGCTCCGTTGGAGACACCTGCTATATACTTAAAAAAGCTTTACACAATTTCATTATTTAAAACTAACCTTAAGGTCTTTTCCCGTCTTCTCTGTCCAGGAGCCTGGGTCAATTAAGTCTGCAATGTGTCTGGTATTCAAAAGAAAACACAAAATAAATACATGTAATGTGTGAGTAAACCCCAGTTCTGTAGCCTAAGAACGAAGCTCCTATACAAACTTGTATGCCTGAGAACAAGGCTCCTATACGAACTTGAAGGCCTGAGAACGAGGCTCCTATATGAACTAGAAGCCTGAGAACAAAGCTCCTTAAGTGTTACCAAAAAATCCAGCCAACATTTTCATGTGGGCCCCATGCAGGTTTTTGATGGGCTGTCACTTGAGCCCTGCATGGGCAACCCAAATGGGGCCCAGAGAAATTTGTCCATCGGTTCCACATGGGCCCCATGTGTGTTAGCCCAGAGGGGCCACTGATGGGTCCATGGTGGGCTATAAGTGGGGCCCGTATAGGCGTTCTTTATATGGGCCTATTTGGGTCTCAAATAGGTGTTAAAAAATGGGGCCAAAGTGGGCTACAAAAAGAACCCTTATGGGGACCACAGTGGGTGAGATTTGGGTCCCATTTTTTAATTTCATCATTGATTTCTGTGGGTGAACTTAATGTGCTACTATGGAAAATCCACTGTCGAACCATTTCAAACAATGTAAAACTGTGCCTGACCAAAGAACTAATATTAGTTGATTTTATGTGCTGCTCTATGTTTAAAATTACATGGTTGAGTATTTAAACTGTGAAAAATAAATGACTTCATCTCAGAATGTGTAGATCACATTTAATTCAAATTAATTCAAGTAAACAAGAAACAGAAATAACAGAATTACTGAGTAAAATAGTTCACTGGTGGGTCTATGCAGATTCCTCAGCTGCACACCTTCAAAACAGTAAAGAAAGAGAAGACAGAAAAGGCAATTTAGTAAATTTTAAAATATTGCTATTCACAGCAGCATCTTAAAAAAACATGCATCAATATAATTAAGACATATCCTAGAATCTCATCAGTGAATTGTTCCCACCTCTGCCTCGCACAGTAATAACTTATGCCGATATAATAAAAAATGTAAGTCACACCTCGGATCATGGTGGCCCAGAATGGTTAACGCACTGCAACTGAAGAAAACATATGCAAATAGAAAAAACACCAGCAAATCAAGAAAACATCTTCATCAGTTAAACACCACGTGCTGCAAATCCTTACAATGCAACTAAATACAGAAACGTCCTGCAAATTCTCAAAACACAACCAATTAATTTGTACTGCAAATAGCACAGACCACAAAATAAATGTTTCATCGGGACCCCAACAAGTGTCGAACCCTGGACTGCTTGTTCAGTGTCTATTGATCAGTGGTGGTGTTGATGATCTGAAAGGTGTTTTTTGTTCATTTTAACATCCTGATGATGATTCCTTGGCTTTGCCAGTTAACATAATGTTTTACAATTAATTGTGTATTTCATCAGATTATTTAGGATAATAATACTCAAAATGCCAAGGAATCATAAACAAACAATGATAAAATAAACAAACAACTCACCTTTTAGGTCATCGACAACACCACTGACGAATAGACATTGAATAAGCAGTCCCAGACGGGTTTGTCACTTGTTGTTGTGCCCTTGAAACATTTATTTTGTGATCTGTGCTATTTGGTTGTGTTGTGAGGATTTGCAGCGTGTTTCTGTACTTGGTTGCATTGTGGGGGTTTGCAGCACATGTGTTGTCAAACTGATAATATTGTTTTATTTAATTATTAATTATTTATTTCAATTTGCATGTGTTTTCTTAAGTTGCAGCGCATTGAGCTCTCAGCCACCGTAAAGCAAACAAAACTAATAGAAAGTAGAGCATGCTAGCGCATCAACCAGGGCACAACCTATTATTTGTATGTATAAAGCATGCAAGTTACATGAGCATAAGACTAACAAAAACAAAAAACAAAAACAAAAAAAGACTGAAAATCACAAGGTTGTAAACACCTTCTAATCCACCATTTGCCCAAACTGTTAACTGAACTGAGTGAATGATGTTAAAATTACACAATACCATGTAAAAAGTTAAATGCATCAATATGGTGAATTTTAGGCTTTGTTGTGATTAATGTTTAGAATAATTAGTGGGGGCCTTGAACACAGATTGATTATTAAATTCGTACTGGTTCACTTTGGACCGTGAATTTGAACTGACCATTGTAACATTAGTTTAGGTTACTTACTCATAACGATGTTTTGTCTTTAAAAAGCATTAGTGGAGCTAACGCAGCAAGTGTTCGACTTGACTGCACAAACCGAAGCATGCTTGACATAAAAATACTGTGAAAGCGATTCAGAAGAATACGGAGTTGTCTGCTCTCGAATTTGTCGGTCTGCACTGCACAGCTTCAAGTCAAACACGTTTCAGTTCGTGATGTCTATGCGCATGCGTAGAGCCTGACTGACTTTCTGAACCTCGCAAAATGACGTTTATTATCTTTAACGTGATCATAACGTATCATATTTTTAGTAATGTTTAGAAAAGATCGAAATATGAACATTTTTTTATCACCTCTACCTATTTCACCTAAATCACATCAAAATAATATTAAGTATTGTCACAATCTCCTCAGAGCTTTTCTCTGTGTATTGCATATACACATGTTATAAAGGTAGTCAAATAACCCAGCCATTATGGATGCACAAGCCAGTGCACTCTTAGTGCCAGTCCCAAGCCCGGGTAAATGGGGAGGGTTGCGTTAGGAAGTTAACAACGACCGCCACAGGTATCGTTAGCCGACAGGGTACCGGTGGAAATTGTTCTACTGTTGGCCGAAGGAAAAGGAGGAGAGGAGGAAGACGTCTACAGAGACGGCAGGGAAAGGAGCAGTGTAGGAGAGTGGAGGTTCGGGTTGGTACTTTAAATGTTGGTACTATGATGGGTAAAGGGAGAGAAGTAGCTGATATGATGGAGAGGAGAAAGGTAGATATGCTGTGTGTTCAGGAGACCAAGTGGAAAGGGAGTAAGGCCAGGAACATTGGAGGTGGGTTTAAACTGTTTTATCATGGTGTGGATGGAAAGAGAAATGTGTAGGGGTGATTCTGAAGGAAGAGTACAGTAAGAGTGTAGTGGAGGTGAAGAGAGTTTCTGATAGGGTGATGATCGTGAAGTTGGAAGTTGAAGGGATGATGATAAATGTCATCAGTGATTTTGCTCCACAAGTGGGTTGTGAGATGGAGGAGAAGGAAAGATTCTGGAGTGAATTAGAGGAAGTGGTAGATGGTGTACCTAGGAAAGAACGATTGGTGATTGGGGCAGACTTTAATGGGCATGTAGGTGAAGGGAACAGAGGTGAAGGGATCATAGGGTGACGTATAAGAGTGGAGGAAGGTGCACACAGGTGGACTATGTGCTATGCAGGAGATGCAACCTGAAGGAGATTGGAGACTGTAAGGTGTTGGCAGGGGACAGTGTAGCTAGACAGCATCGGATGGTGGTCTGTAGGATGGTTTTGGAGGCAAAGAAGAAAAGGAGGAGAGTGAGGACTGAAAGAAGAATAAGATGGTGGAAACTGAAGGAGGAAGAGTGTAGTGTGAGATTCAGGGAAGAGGTCAGACAGGGGCTTGGTGGTGGTGAAGAGGTGCTGGATGATTGGGCAACTACTGCAGGAGTGATGAGGGAGGCAGCAAGAAAAGTACTTGGTGTGACATCTGGAAATAGAAAGCAAGACAAGGAGACATGGTGGTGGAATGAGAAAGTGCAGAAGAGCATAAGGAGAAAGAGGTTGGCAAAACAGAAGTGGGATAGACAGAGTGATGGGAAAAGTAGGCAGGAGTACAAGGAGATGCGGCAGCAGGTAAAAAGGGATGTGGCGAAAGCTAAGGAAAAGGCATATGAGGAGCTATATGAGAGGTTGGACATATATACCGATTGGCCAGGCAGAGGGACCAAGCTGGGAAGGATGTACTGCAAGTTAGAGCAATAAAGGATGGAGATGGAAATGTGTTGACTAGTGAAGAGAGTGTGTTGAGAAGGTGGAGGGAGTATTTTGAGCAGCTGATGAATGAGGAAAATCAGAGAGAGAGAAGGTTGGATGATGTGGAGTTGGTGAAGCAGGATGTAGATAGGATTAGTAAGGAGGAAGTGAGAGCAGCTATTAAGAGGATGAAGAGTGGAAAGTCGGTTGGACCAGATGACATACTTGTAGAAGCGTGGAGATGTTTAGGAGAGATGGCAGTGGAGTTTTTAACCAGATTGTTTAACAGGTTTTTGGAAGGTGAAAAGATGCCTGAGGAATGGAGAAGTAGTGTGCTGGTACCGATCTTTAAGCATAGGGGGATGTGCAGACCTGCAGTAACTACAGGGGAATTAAGTTGATCAGTCACACCATGAAGTTATGGGAAAGAGAAGTGGAAGCCAGGCTGAGAGAAGAGGTGACCATCTGTGAGCAACAGTATGGTTTCATGCTGAGGAAGAGCACCACAGATGCCTTATTTGCTTTGAGGATGTTGATGGAGAAGTATAGAGAAGGACAGAAGGAGTTGCATTGTGTGTTTGTGAATTTAGAGAAAGCGTACGACAGCGTGCCAAGAAAGGAGTTGTGGTATTGTATGAGGAAGTCAGGTGTGTCAGAGAAGTATGTGAGGGTGGTGCAGGACATGTATGAGGACAGTGTGATGGCAGTAAAGTGTGCAGTAGGTACGACAGACTGGTTCAGGGTGAAGGTTGGACTGCATCAAGGATCAGCCCTGAGCCCTTTCCTGTTTGCAGTGGTGATGGACAGGTTGACGGACGAGGTCAGACAGGAGTCTCCCTGGACTATGATGTTTGCGGATGATATTGTGATTTGTGGTGAGAGTAGGGAGCAGGTCGAGAAGAGCCTGGAGAGGTAGAGGTATGCGCTAGAGAGAGGGGGAATGAAAGTCAGTAGGAGTAAGACAGAGTACATGTGTGTGAATGAGAGGAAGGGCAGTGGAGTGATGCGGTTGCAGGGAGAAGAGGTGGAGAAGGTGGAGGAGTTCAGGTACCTGGGGTCAACAGTGCAAAGTAATGGAGAGTGTGTTAGAGAAGTAAAGAAAAGAGTGCAGGCAGGGTGGAGTGGGTGGAGAAGAGTGGCAGGAGTGATTTGTGATAGTAGGGTATCTGCAAGAATGAAAGGCAAAGTTTATAGGTCTGTGGTAAGACCTGCGATGTTGTATGGATTAGAGACAGTGGCATTGAGTAAAAGACAGGAGGTGGAGCTGGAGGTAGCAGAGCTGAAGATGTTAAGGTTTTCGTTGGGAGTGACGAGGATGGACAAGATTAGAAATGAGTTGATTAGAGGGACAGCGCATGTAGGATGTTTTGGTGACAAGGTGAGGGAGGCGAGATTAAGATGGTTTGGACATGTGCAGAGGAGGGACATGAATTATATTGGTAGAAGAATGCTGAGGATGGAGCCACCAGGTAGGAGGAAAAGAGGAAGGCCAAGGAGGAGGTTCATGGATGTGGTGAGGGAAGACATGCAGGTAGTTGGTGTTAAAGAGGCAGATGTAGAGGACAGGGTGGTATGGAGACGGATGATTTGCTGTGGCGACCCCTAATGGGAGCAGCCGAAAGAAGAAAAAGAAGAATATAAAGGGAGTCAAAGAGAAAGATTACTCCACAGTGATTTTACTGTTTAACCCTCCTGTTATCATGAGGACACTATATGGAGAAAACACGGTTAAAATGGTTTGAAAAGTCGTTATTTCCACATTTTAGTAGATAATTTCCTAGTTATCTGCTAATCATTAAGAATGTTTAGTTTTCCACAGGTGTTTATCTCTGAGGTAAACCAGTTCAATCTCCACACTGACCTTCGTTAAATCGTGACTGTAACTTTAATTACCACAAATATTTCAGAAGTATACAGTAAATAAAAACAACAGTAAAATTTGATTCATTAAAACAAAATATAATTTCTTACCGTGACAGAGATGTCAGGTTATCCAGGTCAGGTCACTTCAGTGGTCAGTGGTAGTGAGTGATGACCGTTTCTTCAGAATCAGAAGGTGGGAGACACAGGAGCCAATGGGAGACTCTGTGAGCTGCACAACAGATTCTTTCTTTTCTTTCTTTTTTAAACTAAAGGTCATACTATGTTATTGTTAATATATACATTTTTTGTTAATTTATTGATCTTATAAAACATGCAAAAAACGACAGATTTCTGTTGACAAGGTCCCCTGATGGTCTAGTGGTTAAGATGCAGCGCTCTCACCGCTGCGACCCGGGTTCGATCCCCGGTCGGGGAAACATCCCCAGCCACTCTCAGTGCCAGTCCCAAGCCCGGATAAATTGGGGAGGGTTGCGTTAGGAAGGGCATCCAGCGTGAAAACATGTGCCAAATCAAACGTGCGGAGGATCTGCTGTGGCGGCCCCTAACGGGAGAAGCCGAAAGAAAGATTTCTTTTGACAAATATAGCTAAATATAGCCCAAATGTGGCCCATACAGGGCCTTCGAATAAACAAAATGGGCAACCTTACTGGGGGACCCACAACCCTGACTAAGCTGGGGCCCACATTCAGCCCTTTAAAGTGACCTGACCCCATGCCCACGTGATGCCCATATAACCCAGATAAAACCCATGTGGGGCCCACATGGACATGTTGGCTGGGATTTAAATTAGTTTGATGATCTGAAACATTGAAGTTTGACAAACATGCAAAAAAATAAGAAATCAGGAAGTGGCAAAGATTTTTTCACACCATTGTATATATCGAGGATGTACAGTGGCTATAAATAAGAGCCGTAACATTATTATTATTTTTTTACATTTACGTATTTTTTATTACGTATTTTATTTAAAGCACAGCCTTGATTACTTAAAACTATCAATAAAATTGTACAATCAATAGTTTTTTTTTTCACTCATAAATAAAAAAAAAAGGAACGACTGATTTTAGACTTTATTATATCCGCACTCCACTCCCGTAGGTGGCAGACCGTGCACCAAAACAAAGCAATGAAACGCCCAAAGCAGCAGCAGCAGAAGAAGAAGCTTCTGCAGTAGTAGTAGCAGCAGCAGCAGCAGCAGTAGCGAATGTCTTTGTTTTAGATATTGTGTATTTCTTCAGTCATTCGTCTCACCTTGAGTAAATTGAAATACCGCTAAGCGTTTTGGCACTGAAGCGTTTATCAACAGTAATCATGAGCAAACGGAAAGCACCGCAAGAAACTTTAAATGAAGGCATTACAGACTTTCTTATTGGTAAGTTTTGGATTGCTTGACAGTCCAAACAAAAGGCACTGCTAGCTGTGTAGTTAAATGTACGCATAGCTATTTTTTTGCGCTGATTTGCTAATGTTGCTTCGGTTCTGTGCATTTAAATGACACTGCAGACTAATTACATTTATTAAGTATGTTAAGATTTGCTCCACCGTTAAACAGCCACATCTGCTTGGGTAGCTGCGGTTTAATTAACTCTTCTGTGTGAAAATTTTTGATGTTTTGATTGGGCTATCCCAAAATAGTAAATGCAAAATGTAAGTTTTTTGTTTTTACCGGTAACAGGTCGTGCTTAAGTTAATCTTCACCTCAAAGATTAGAATGGAAAAATGTGAACCACGACCATGCTATAGTTGTTGGTGCCAGATGGGCTGTTTAAATATTTCAGAAACCTGTTGACACCTTGAGACCGCTAAGTCTATTTCATAAATAATAATAATAATAATAATAAACAAATTCATATATTTTATTGCATGCCAAGAATAACAAAACTAAGATTGTTTCCTGTTACGCTATTCTTAGCTAAATAAAATCAACGGAATACAATTGCAATTAAAATGCTTTTATAAACAGACTGGTAAAAACATGTCAAATGTGCATGTTATAACCAAATCATACAGTAAATATATTGTGTGGACGTAAAAAAAAAAAAAAAAAAAAAAAAAAAATTCTTTAATGTTGCCATAATATCCCCTTACCTATTTTTCTGAATGGATACTTTTTTCTTTTTAGAATTGGCCAATTATGAAAAAAATGTAAACAGGGCCATCCATAAGTACAATGCATACAGGTAAATCAACAACATTAGTTCATTACTGGTAAATATGTACTTGAAGATCGATATTCGAATAAACAGATGTAACCCACTATATGTTCATGCATCCTTTATAGAAAAGCTGCTTCTGTGATTGCTAAGTACCCACATAAAATTAAAAGTGGCACAGAAGCCAAGAAACTGGTAAGTAAACACTGTTTCCTTATTATTAAAATTTGATTTATTAATTAATATTAATCAAATTTTTTTAAAGAGAATTTTAATAAACCTTAATAGATGTAGAATTATTAAACAAGCTGTAATAAACAAAAATATCCTGTGCCTTTAGGATGGAGTTGGTGCAAAGATTGCTGAGAAAATTGATGAGTATTTAACCACAGGGAAACTTCGCAAACTGGAAAAGGTATTTAGTCCTCATGCTAATTTTGCAGGACTACTTACAGTTATCCAAATATTTATAGCTGGTATGTTTGCATCAATGAGCAGAAGAGTAGAAAGAAATCAAATTTTAATTGTTGTACTATTGGTGTCTAATTTATCACGTGTAGATTCGCAGCGATGACACCAGTTCCTCCATCAATTTTTTAACTAGAGTGACTGGAATAGGGTAGGTAAATATTTTTTACATAACAAAATTTCTTAAATTCATCAGTTACTGAGTCTAAATCTCTTATTTTGTAGCCCAGCTGCTGCTAGAAAGTTCTATGATGAAGGTGTCAAGACCATAGATGGTTTGTCTTCTGTATTTATTTACATTTCTTTTTGTTTAATTGTTTACAATTTATGGCCAGAGCTTTTTCATTGCCCTGCTTTTAGATCTGAAAAGGATTGAACATAAACTGACCCATCATCAGCAGATTGGCTTAAAGTAAGTGTACAGTCTGAGATTAAGTCTAAAATATAGATGATTGATTTGTGTGTATGTATATGTAAGTATAATTTAATTACCTTTATTAAGATATTTTGAAGAGTTTGAGAAGAGAATTCCCCGCTCAGAGATGGAGAAAATGGAGGTAGTTTGTTAATTAAGTTTCATAATTTCAGCATTTTGAAAGTCTGTATGTATTGCTATATTATTTTACTTGGTGGTTTTCCCCAGGCTTTAATATTACAAGAGTTGGAGCAGATTGACCCGGAGTACATTGGCACTATCTGTGGCAGCTACAGACGAGGTTAACTACTTTGTACCATTACTACCATTTGTCACCATTACTATACATTATAACTGCTAGATCACCACTCAGTAACAACATAATGACTATTATCTTTACTCCAACCACTGTGTATTTTATCATAATACACATACACACCTCGGTACTTGTCGGTAATTTATTCCGGAACTCGTGACGTGTGCTGAAACTGACGATTACCCAAGAAGTAGTTGGTAGCATTTTTAACCACTTTAGGATTCATGATTTAGGCTTAAAATGCACAGAAAGCACTAAAGAGAACTCTATGGCACAGTTTGCGAGCTAAAAGGAGACACTACATGCATCTGTTTGCATCTGTTCTACATGCATCTGAGTGCCTGGAGCACTCACAAGTTTCATTGCGAGGGGCAGTGCTGTGTTCCGAGAATATGATGGTTGCCGAAACATTTTTCAGTAGTCATAACGTGATAAATAGCAAATTTGATGAGTCACGCAGCCGACGAGTACCGAGGTATTACTGTACAATTCTTATAATTTGACATTTTTAGGAGCAGAGTCAAGTGGTGATATTGATATTCTGCTGACTCACCCAGAGTTTACCTCCCAATCCCATAAACAAGTAAGTACTTGATGTTACATTGGTAATTATTTTTTTGAATTTATTTTAAAACCTGTTGTGAAAGCATGCAGGTGGTTTAAAAGAGTGAAGCCTAGTAAAGGGATGTTGAATTTTATTAGTTTTAGTTAGTTAGTTTTAATTTTTGTATCTCTGGGAACTCTGACACTCAGTGCATCTGGGAAGTATTCACAGGGCTTCACTTTTTTTTATATTTTATGTTACAGCTTTTTTCCATAATGTATAAAATCTTTCAGAATTCATTACTTTCCTCGAAATGCTAAAAACAATACCCCATAATGACAACATGAAAGAAGTTTTTTTTTTTTTAATCTTTGCAAATTTATTTAAAATATGAAACTGAAAATTGTCATAAGTATTCACAGCCTTTACAGCTCAGGTACATCCTGTTTCCACTGATTCTGTTTCACTGTTTCTACAACTTGATTGGAGTCTACCTGTGGTAAATTCAGTTGATTGGACATGATTTGAAAAGGCACACACCTGTGTGTATAATAAGGTCCCGCAGTTAACAGTGCATGTCGGAGCACAAACCAAGCCATAAAGTCCAAGAAATTGTCTGTAGACTTCCAAGACAGGATTGTATCAAGGCACAGGTCTGGGAAAGGGTACAGAACATTTCTGCAGCATTAAAGGTCCCAATGAGCACAGCGGCCTTAATCATCTGTAAATAGAAGAAGTTTGGATCTACCAGTACCGTAATTTCCTGAGTATTAAACGCACCCAAATATAAGCCGCACCCCCTGAATTTTACAAAGATTTTTATTTTGAACATAAATAAGCCGCACCTGTCTATAAGCCTGTCTATATGTCTACACTGAAACTAATGAACTTTACACAGGCTTTAACGAAAGACAGTGTCTGTTACACGGTGTAACGGGTGAAATATGTTGTGGCTTCTTTAAGAGCAGAGCGGCATTTTGGGAATAGCCTGCCGCCACATTTTTCCGGTATTACTGCATGTGTGCAAGGCTGAGGAATATGTCCTTATTATTTTCTGATGCTCATTTCTAAGTTTCTTTGACTAAACCAAAACACTGTTGCCAAGAAAAATTTAAAAGGACTAGTTTTGGAAACCTGTCTGTGCTTATATGATTTCCGTTGCAACTGGAGTTAGGGAGCTATCCCTTGACCCTGATACAACGCGTTACAACAGCTTGTATCTAAACAGTAGCCTACCAAGAAAGTCATTGTTCACTGTCTTCCTCCTTCCTTTCACAACTATTTCTCTCGAGAGTTTTTCTTTTGGCATCGTCGTGCATTTAAAAATCACCATCGGTGAATCTTTTCTCCCGATGCCGTGAAGTGCGTTTTTTCATGCCCGGTTGTTTTCAGCGTGATGAATGATTCGCATTTCCTGTAGACAGTCCGAGTGAGCGGCAGGTCAAACGTCAGAGGAACATCATCCATATTTATGATGTGGTGCGGCCCGATTCAATGGGAGCGCATCTGATTTAATATAAAGAGTTTCATTGGTTCACCCTAACCCGTTCTGCAATTTCATTGGTCTAATGGTATGGGGCTCAGTTTTTTGGCTTGAAGCTTGTGAAACCTGGAAAAACCCAAGAAAAAAATCCATAAATCAGCTGCCTCATTGTTTAAGCCGTGGGGTTCAAAGCATGGGAAAAAAGTAGCGGCTTATAGTCCGGAAAATACGGTACTCTTCCGACAGTGGGCCACTCGGCCAAACTGAGTGATTGAGGGAAGAAGGGCCTTAGTCAGGGAGGTGAAGGTTTATCTTTCAACAGAAGTATAAAGAAGTAGATACGGGATAACCCTGTGGATGTCCTTGAGTGGCCCAACCAGAGTCTAGACTTGAACATGATTGAACATCTTTGGAGAGATTTAAAAATGGCTGTATACCCCATCCAACCTGATGGAAATTAAGAGGTTCTGCAAACTGCCCAAAAATAGCTATGCATCATACTCAAAAAGAGTTAAGGCCCTAATTGGTGCCGAAGGTGCTTGAGTAATTTTTTATTTATTTCTTAGTTTTTTTATAAATTTGCAAAGATGTCAAACATACTTCTGTCATTATAGGGTATTGTTTGTAGAATTTTGAGGAAAATAATTTACTTTATCCATTTTGGACAAAGGCTGTAAAACAAAATGTTAAAATAAAATCCTTTGATTTTCACACACAACAGTTTTTGGAGTTTATTCAGAATGGTGAGTAAATACTAAAATATCTTGTTGATGAGAACCTAAGAAAAGAATGGCCAGAATGGTCTAAACTGACAGGCCATAAATTCTAACTTAATTCTAACTGTAGAGTTTGCACTATTCTGTGTAAAGTCTAGGGTCTGTTGTGTTAGAAAAAAAACAGATCATCAGTTTCTGAAATACTTAATCCAGCCGATTTGGCACCAATTATACAATGGTTAAAGTCACAGAGAGCACACTTTTTTTCCCCATTTTTATGTTTTACGTGAACTATAATTTAAGCTACTGACCTGTATCTGCATTATTTTATGAATTGTCTTGCTGCCACATGAGTGTATGATTAGGTAGGTTGTAACATGGTATGTGGAAAAATACCAAGGCGGTGAGAAATGTCTTGTGCACGTATTTTTCACCTTTTTATTCCCTTCTCCTCTAGCCCAGGTTACTCCATGCAGTTGTGGTGCACCTTGAGTCTATTGGCTTCATCACTGATACTTTGTCCAAAGGAGATACAAAATTCATGGTGCGAGTAGTCAATTTATTTATTTATTTATTTTTTCCTTCTTTTCTTTCTAATAAAATTCTGTGCTTGTCTTTCCTTAGGGTGTATGCCAGCTACAAAGAAAAGCTGAGGACATGAAGGATTATGATCACCGCCGTATTGATATCAGGTTGGTGTCCTCTACTAAGAACCTTCATATTTACCACAACATAATTAATAATTATTAATTAAGCATTTAATAGTTAAGCCATATTTTTAGTGGCAGAAATAAGAATCCTGTGGTGTAAATTACAACCCCAATTCCAAAAGAAGTTGGGACGATGTGCAAAATGTTAATAAAATCAATGCAATGATTTGCAAATCTAATTGATACATATTATGGAAGGATATTCCGGACAAAATTTAAAAGGAATTGCTAATTGTATTTGCAGTTGTGCTTCCCATATGTGGACACATACATTGTGACATAATCCAAACGCAATTGCAAATCTTGCATTACCGTTTGCATATTTGCTTTGACGAAGGAACAGTGTCTGCCAAATTTCAAATGGAAAGGCAAAGTCCATTTGCAACTGTATTTACATTTACATTTGTGGCATTTAGCAGATGCCCTTATCCAGAGCGACGTACAAACGTGCTTTAAATCTCTAGTAGTGAATAAATCTACACTGGTACGCAAAAATACAAACTCAATATAAATATAACTCGAATTCTACAAACTTGGAAAGTGCTAATTTAGGTATTTCAGGAAGAGGTAGGTCTTCAGTCGTCGCTTAAAGATAATCAGGGACTCTGCTGTACGGACATCTAGGGGAAGTTCATTCCACCACCTCGGTGCCAGAACAGAGAAGAGACTTGAATTGTACTTACCTCTCATTCTGAGAGAAGGTGGTACCAGTCGAGCAGTGCTGGAGGATCTCAGACAGCGTGGTGCAGTGCGAGATGTGATGAGGTCACTGAGGTAAGATGGTGCTGGTCCATTTTTGGCCTTGTAGGCAAGCATCAGTGTTTTGAATCTGATACGTGCAGCTACTGGAAGCCAGTGAAGGGAGCGCAGCAGTGGGGTGGTGTGGGAAAACTTGGGCTGATTCTGGTCGAATCCTTCGGATGTTATAGAGAAGAAATCGACAAGAACGAGCAACATTAGCGACATGTGGGAAAAAAGATAGTTCATTGTCTATAGTTACCCCAAGGTTACGAGCAGTGGCTGAAGGGGAGAGCAGAGAGTCATGAAGTGTTATTTGTAGATCTTGACCTGGAGATGAATCACCTGGGATGACCAGCAGTTCTGTTTTGCTGGGGTTGAGTTTAAGTTGGTGAGCCCTCATCCATAAAGATATGTCTGACAAGCATGCTGAGATCCGAGCGGAAGCTGTGGTATCTGATGGAGGGAAAGAAAAGATGAGTTGAGTGTCATCTGCATAGCAGTGAAAAGAAAACCCATGTGAGGATATGACTTCACCAATGGAGTGGGTATAGAGGGAGAAAAGGAGGGGACCAAGTACCGAGCCTTGTGGGACACCAGTGGTGAGTCTGCATGGGGCAGATGTGGATCCCCTCCATGTTACCTGGTATGAGCGACCTTCCAGGTAGAAAGCAAACCATTCCCATGCTGTTCCGCAGATACCAAGGCTCTTGAGGGTTGACAAAAGTGTCTTGTGGTTGACTGTGTCAAATGCTGCTGAAAGGTCCAGAAAGATAAGTACAGATGACAGCTTGGTTGACCGAGCAGCATGTAGTTTCTCAGAAACAGCCAATAGGGCCGTCTCTGTGGAATGTGCCGCTTTGAACCCAGACTGGTTCGGATCGTGGATGTTGTTCTGTGAGAGATAGACAGACAGTTGGTTAAAAACAGTGCGTTCCAGAGATTTAGAAAGAAAGGAAAGGAATGATACCGGTCTGTAGTTGTTGATGTCTGATGGATCCAGAGCCGGTTTCTTCAAGATAGGAATGAACCTTGCTTGCTTGAAGGTAGTTGGTACATAGCCAGATGTTAATGACCCATTGATGATTGTGGAGATGAAGGGCAGGAGATCTTGCGCGATGGTCTGGAGCGTAGTTGAAGGGATTGGATCCAGAGGACAGGTGGTGGGATTGCAGGATCGGATGACTTGCAGTATCTCATCTTCTGTTAAGGTTGAGAAGCTTGACAGAGACGTAGTGGATTGTTGGCTGTGTTGTGTAATCATTGTTGGAGAGGAAGTGAAGGTCTGGCAGATTTTCCTAATCTTCTCATCATAGAAGGAGGCAAAGTCATTAGCAGTCAGGGAGGATGGAGCAGGTGCAGCAGGGGGGTTTAGTAGAGAAGAGAAGATGTTGTGAAGCTTACGAGGATCTTGTGCAGAGGCCTCAAGCTTTTCCTTGTAGAAGGCAGTTTTGGCAGAAGTCACCTCCAAAGAAAATTTGGTCAGGAGTGCACGGTAAGATGAGAGGTCTACATCAAGCTGTGATTTTTTTCCACTTCCTCTCTGCAGATCGGAGTTCTCGTCGATTACTGCGCAAAACTTCTGACAGCCACGGTGTGGGACAAGAAGTCTTCTTGGGTCTTGTAGTCAAGGGACAAAGGAGGTCCATGGTTGAGGAAAGAGATGAGAGGAAGGAGTCCGTAGCAACGTCTAAGGGTAGAGAGGAAAAGGAGACGGGGTCAGGAAGAGATGAAAGAGTACATGAAGTTACAGAGGAGGGAGAGATAGAGTGATGGTTAGGACGGATAAGAGAGACATGTAAATTATTTTTAGGTTGAATAGGAAGAGTGATTAAAAAGGAAACCAGGTGAGGATCAGAGATTGGAAGTGGAGTGGCAGTCATTTCTGTAGCTGGAGTAGGACGGGTGAAAACCAGGTCCAGGACATTTCCTCCCTTGTGTGTTGGAGGGCAGCTGTTAAATGTCAAGGAGAAGGTATTCAGAAAAGGCAACAGGCAAGATGACTGAAGTTTGTCGGATGGGAGGTTGAAGTCACCAAGAACTGTCAGAGGGGTGCCGTCAGAGGGGAAAGTACTGAGGAGCGTGTCCATCTCTTCTAGGAAGTCTCCAAGGGGACCAGGAGGGCGGTAGATGACAATGATGAAAAGGTTGATTGGAGAGGTAACTGAAACTGCATGAAATTCAAAAGACGACATGGTTAAATGAGACAAAGGGAGAGGTGTGAAACACCATCTCCGTGATAAAAGTAGACCTGTACCACCACCTCTGCCAATTTCTCTTGGTGAATGAGAGAAAGCATAGGCAGAAGACAGAGCAGCTGGTGTAGCAGTGTTCTGTGGGGATATCCAGGTCTCAGTAAGTGCCAGAAAGTCAAATGTGTAGTGGGAAGCCAAGCCTGTGATAAAGTCAGCTTTCCTTACAGCAGACTGACAATTCCAGAGCCCACCTACCACCGCTGTTTAAGATTGAGACAACAGGGAAGGGTAGATGAGGTTACTGGCGATGTGACATCTGTTCTGTGGATAGGAACGTCTGTGTCTGTAAGAGACTACTACAGAGATGGGTTTGAGGCACATGACTAATCTCCCAGTTTGAGATCAATGTGTTTTTTTTAAAGTAAGAAAGAGTATAAATAGGACTTTCTAAATAACACTAAGAGTTACTGACTTTAAGGGGGTTACCTACTTGTGGGGACTACCTACTACCGCTACAGACCATGGTCTGTAGCGCCTTCAATATAAGTGAGTAAGCCCTGCCCACAATTCACACCTCAAGTGAGACTGAAACTACTCTTGATTAATCACCTGACCAAGCTAATAAGCACAGACCAACACTCTAGAATCAACTGAGTTAAATAGATATACAAAGTTAGAATCCTACCTTACCAGAAGAGAGTAAATTCAAGATAGAGCTAAAGCACACTGAAGATTGAGCTGGTTACGCCTTCAATATAAGTGAGTAAGCCCTGCCCACAATTCACACCTCAAGTGAGACTGAAACTACTCTTGATTAATCACCTGACCAAGCTAATAAGCACAGACCAACACTCTAGAATCAACTGAGTTAAATAGATATACAAAGTTAGAATCCTACCTTACCAGAAGAGAGTAAATTCAAGATAGAGCTAAAGATCCCATGTCTTTTGACTTATGACCATGTCATATTAATATTAATGACTGTTAGCTTTTTTACTTTCTCTGTGTCGCATGTGAAGCTTGCCAAAACTCAAAAGGTATTGAAATTACTTTTGCATTTGAATTTCCAAAGCCTTTTATGGTTTGCACAGTTCATAACCCTTCGTATACCTGACAAGCCATGCCGGCATGATAAGAATGCCTGTTAGTCAAGCTTTTTAAGAAGGGTCAATTCTTATGTTCTATTGTAAATAAATTATGGGTTTATGAGTTTTGAATATCATTGTTTTACTGTTTTTATTTAAATTTTACATTGTCCCAACATTTTTCGAATTGGGTTTGGTATAATCCACCATATAATTTACATGTCAGAGTTATTATATACAGTATTTGAGTGATCAAAGCACCAAAGTCAAATCAAACCTAATATGGTGGAGGGCTTAGGAATAAAAAGCTTTTCATCTGGTGCTTTGTAAATGCTGCAGTCATGTTGAAATATATACAGTGGAACCCGGTTATGTCGATGTCCTAGGGGGTCGCCAAAATGCATCTAGGTAACCGATGTTCGAGATAAACGAAAATCAAAATGGCGGCAATATATTAACCTGCTTGAAATTTCTTTATGTACATGATGTGCGTTAATAAATGAGAATGTGCATGCACGTGTTTTTGAAGGTTTTTTTTTACACAACAGCGTTGCTGCGATTTGTTTAATAAAAATACATACAGTACATGTTTATCTGTCAGGAATCCACCTGACACGCCCCCTTCGGCCCCCTTCAGTGTGTCAGGCGCTTTCTCGGCCGCTTTCTTTGAAGCTCCCGGCTTCAATCGCGCACATATGGTGCTCATTTAGCATCATCAACAGCTCCTATTTAAAACTTCCACACTCTCACTGTCCGTTATTGTTGGTATATGTTGGTTCACGGCGGTCGTTGTTATCGCTCATGTGTATCACGCGTCTTCCCACCGGCACTCTCTCAACGGCTGCGCTTTTCTTCCCAAAGCGCATCGCGGATTCCCCCCGATCCTGCCGGTGTTCATTCTATGATTTTTCGACATAACCGATAAAAAATGCTTAGAAAAAGCGAGAATTTGGCGGTTCCACTTCAAAAACGGTTGATAGGGTTGATAACTGAGGGCGAGATAACCGGGTTCCACTGTAGTAAAATTGTTTAATCGCATCTAAAATACTGTCAATTCTGCCACATAATTATTTTTCTATCATAATATGAACATTTTATATCCAGTAACTGTTAAAATAAGTTTTTGCTGTTTGAATAATTTTAGTAGGAAATTAAAAGAAATTGAATACTTAATTTAATAATATTAAAAGTGGACTCACTGTTTTTGTTTAAGTTTGGATACACTGAATATTCTCTTTATCTTTATATCTACAGACTCATTCCTAAGGATCAGTATTTCTGTGGTGTGTTGTACTTTACTGGAAGTGATATTTTTAATAAGAATATGAGAACCCATGCTCTTGAGAAAGGCTTCACCCTTAACGAGTACACTATTCGTCCACTAGGAGTCACGGGTAAGAAAATATTAATACTTCAGTCTGTTTCAATTGCTGCCGATTCCAATGACCGATATTAACCTTTTTTTCTTTGCACTTCAAGTTTAATATATAAAGTTTATAAAACTGTTAGTTTTACATATATTAGTAAGGAAATTGGAGGTAAAATTGGATGGAACAAAAAATATAGGGAAATGTCCTACAGTGGCCCAAGTCCTGATTTCAAGCCTATTTAGAATCTGTGGCAGTATTTGAAAAACTACATTGAAAATGTCCTCAAGCATCAGCCAAACAACCTATACAACCTGCAGCAAGTCTGTGAAAGTCACTTTGTCACTAAGACTTATTGCAACAAGTGGTGGCTTGACTAAACATTAATGCAGGCCTGTGTGTGTGTGTGTGTGTGTGTGTGTGTGTGTGTGTGTGTGTGTGTGTGTGTGTGTGTGTGTGTGTATATATATATATATATATATATATATATATATAATGTATATGTTTCTCATAAAAATGAGTACACCCCTCACATTTAAGCAAACATTTAAGTACATCTTCTAAAGGGACAATACTACAGAAATTAAACTTGGGTATATTTTAGTGTCAATGTGCATCTTACATAGCATAAAATTTTTTTTCCGTCCTCTAAAAATAACTCAAAATACAGACATTATTGTCAAAATAGTTGGCAACAAAAGAGAGAACACCCTAAGTGTACATGTCAAAACTGTGTCCAAAGTTCCATGCCCAGGAGGATTGAGGCAGTGCTAGATAACAATGGTGCTCAAATAAAATATTAAGATTTGATAATTTGACATGTTCACTTAGGGTACACACATGTTAACACAAACTCATTTTAATGGCACTAACTTTATTAACACGTGATTAACGCAGCACGCATTTCTGTTTGACTATTTTTATTCAAAATTTAAATAAATATAAAAGAGATTACAACCTTCAAACTTCATCCGTTCCTCATTTGGATATAAAAAAAAAAAAATTATCTCCCACTAAATATTGTTTTTAATCTCTAAAGATTTGTTTTACTGATGTGCCAAGTTTTAAATAAAGAACCAAAATCCGCCATGATTCTTCTTTATTAGTGGGTAGCATTCTCAAGTATTGCGATACTGCAAACTACTGTGGTAATAAATCATAGACTTATATCTCTATTCCCCGAACCAAAAAAGTGCCATGCTGCACACATATGGCAATTAAATCCATCCTGTGGAAACATAGCAAAAGTTCAGTTTGGTGTCCTGATGAATTATGTAATTTTAAAAACAATTACTTTCAAAACATTTAATAATTTCATTAACATTTAATAATAAACATGCATTTGCATAAAGCATTCATATTTGTCCATATTATATATCGCGATTAAAATTTATATTCAATAGAATTGTATTAAATATGGATTGACAGCCCAAATATATACAGTGGTCCCCCGGTTATCGAACGGCTCGGATATCGAACATTCCGGTTAGCGAACGGTTTTCCGAACGAAATTTGGGTCCGGGGAACGAACAAAGTTCCATTTATCGAACGCCACCCATGCTGCCCAACCCAGCGCGAGGGGAAGAAACTGCTTCCGCTTCAACCATCGCTGAGTAAGCATCTATCGCAACTTCTGTTTGTGAACAATATTAGTGATATTTAGCGGTAAGTACAGTAATCATTTTGTTTCTTACTTGTAGCGACTGGGGGATAAGAGGGACAAACTTATAATACAGATAAATTGAGTATATAGTTGGAAGCACAGTCTGCCCGCATTCTCCACCATTATATGTAGCGAATTTAGCTCGCAAAGAAAAGGGAATATTTATAAGTAATTATAACGGGTTATAGTTACTCCTAAATATTTAAATTAAGTTGAATTGATGGTAATGGAATTAACATTAGACAAATAAGTGTAATGTTAATTAAAATGTTCATATTATGATAGAAAAATAATTATGTGGCAGAATTGACACAGTATTTTAGATGCGATTAAACAATTTTCGTCCGGCAAACAGACAGTATAATTTTATATTAATTCTATCAAAAAAGGTATCTCCCTGGCCAAGAAAGACGTAACCCCCTTTTACTTTATACCGTAAATTAAATTAATTAAATAGAGCATGTAGTTCAGACCTAATGTTTGCAGGAACTTCGCATTTATGGAACGTACTCGGAGACGATCACTTATGAAAAATACGCCGTTTAATAAATGAGACAAACACAACATAAAACTAACTACACAAACAAACAAACAAAAAGAAATAAAGGAAACTAAAATTAAAATTAAAATAAAAGAAAGTTGAAATTAGGAAAGGAGGAAGAGAAAGGAAAGGAAGAAAAGAAGGAGGAAAAGAAATGAAAGGCAAACCTCAAATTACTTCAAATTAATCACATCCTAACTGAGAAATCGTCACGGAAATTAAAATTCGCCTTAATATTAAGGGGTTCAAACTTAACACGCATCTAAATTAGTTGGTAAACCGGTTACTTGCATTGACCTGTTGCACAAGAGTCCGGATGCGGTAGACAAAAGAATCTTGGACGAGTCGGTTATGATGGAGTCAGATGTTCTCCCAGCTTCTCCTGAAGATCAGAGCAGTTGGTGTTTTGAAGATAAAGCTCGCTGGAAAATCTCGAAAGAGATTTGAGATCTCGTCCCGAAGAGTCGCTGCTGAGCTGTTCGAAGCGTCCGACTCTCCAGGCCATCGGGCCCCCGGGCCTTCGGGCCTCGGGGGTCCGAGCCTTTCCAGTCGAGCCGAGTGAGCGAGTTGCTCCCTTGACTGAACTCTGACTGGACCCGACTGCACTCTGACTGGACCATGATTAGTTGGGTTCAAGATGTTTTAAAGGTCCTGAAACCCACCCATCCTTGGGAAAATGGCTAATGCTATGGCCTGAAATTTTGGAGGGAAAAACTTCCTTTGTTCATGCATCTGTGGGCATGGTTTCCGGGCTATACCTGCTTTTGGAGGACTTTAAAGCATTATTCAAAGTGAATTAAGACGGTATGGTACATTTCATGATAAAATGTACCATTATTTGAAAAATAAAGAAACAGATAATTTTGTGGTCATTTGGATACTAAACATGAAAGGGAATGACAGTATAAGGCAGAGGTACATTAAATTACAGAGATCAGTAATTAACTGATGTTAATACAATGTTGTATTCTGATAAATAAAATGCACCGTTGTCAGGAAAGTAAAGAACAGATAATTCTAAGTCAATCAAGCCTTGAGAAGAGAAGAGACAACATTTAACACAGAGTTTCATTTTAAGGTTTAAATATTATTGATGTAGAGTTAAACACTTGCTTTATTTATAGAAGAAGATACAAACAAGATGTATGTTTGTATCATGTGAAGTGGGACATTCTATTTATTATTTAATTAATAAAAGAATGCTCCCTTTTGGTGTGTGTGTGTGTCTGCATATGTGTGTGTGTCACAAACAGACGTACTGGGGCCGAGTTCCGAGAGTGAATTGTTTTATGGTCTGAGGGTCGCTGTGAATTCAACCAGAGAGGCCAGGGGGGGTTATCTGGTTTTCGGGGTGGTGTGTGTGTGTGTGTGTGTGTGTGTGTGTGTGTGTGTGTGTGGGTGGGTGGGTGTGTGTGTGTGTGGTATAGAGACTGGCTTGTGTTATCAGTCTTCCGGGGGGGAGTGTGACACTTTACTTATACATCACCCCAATAAAAGTTTCACCTTTTGATTGAGATGTAGATGTCATAGGTTAAAAGGAATGCCTGGGACATGAAGTCTAAATGACCTGTGCCAGACGCTACATACTCTTGTAAAGGTGTTAATTTATACTTTTATAAACACAAAATACCCGCAGAGATCGGGATAATCCGGCAAAAGGCAGTCCATAAATAATATCCTAATAATATAAAATTAGGTCCGGTTTTTGAACATATTGGATTTCGAACGGTTTCAAGGGACGAATTAAGTTCGATAACCGGGGGACCACTGTGTGTGTGTGTGTGTGTGTGTGTGTGTGTGTGTGTGTGTATGTGTATGTGTGTGTTTGTGTATATATATATATATATATATATATATATATATATATATATATATATATATATATATATATATATATATATATATATTAGTGTTGGGGGTAACAAGTAACGAGTACTTTTCTGGAGTAACGAGTAAAGTAGCTCATTACTTTAAATTTACACATTAATATTTGAGTTAGTTTTTTAAAATAGTAATGCGAGTTACTTTTCAGTTAAATTATTTTGCATAAAAAATAAATACTGAATTAAAATGAACGTAGTCACGTAGAATCTATAGGGCATTACATTACTGTGATGGAAGTATTCCTATTTTGAAATAGTCGAGGAAAAGGAGAAAGGAATAATGGTTAAGTGTAGATTATGTGTTGGTAAAAAGCTCTTGTCAACTGCAAAAAATACCACTTCAAAAAAACCAAAACATCTGCATGCTAAGCACAGCACTACAGATGTGTGTGTGTGTGTGTATATATAATGTTGAATATATGCAACATTATGCAATGTTGCATATATGGAAATGGAGACAGAAATATAGAAAACCTTTGCCGACTTTCCACCACTGCAGATCTATTGACTGAATAAAAGTTTTCTGTGGGAGACACATGTACGATGCCATCGCAGCGGAGATAGAGAGCAAATTCACAGCTCATTTGCTCTTTGTGGGAAGATAAACTGCCACGGTCACTGATAATAGCGCGTAAATAGCGCACTGTAAAAGCGTTCAGAATGTTTCAAGCTGATGATGAAGCAGAGAATGATGTAGACGAGTACAAGGTCACCCTTAACCTTATATACACAAACGATAATTACATTCCTGACGGCGAAGGCAGATTGCAAAGCAGTGTACAGAAGAGCGACCGGAAAGTGTTCAGCCTTGTGGTCAAAAGTTAGTCGATCATCTTATTGTTCTCTAAGAAGTTATTAAGCATTTTAAATGTTTAAGACATGTCTTTTGCCCTAATATAACTTATTTCTTAATAGCAATTATCTATGTTACACCTGTAAGGCGTGAAAGAGATACAAGTAACGCAAAAGTAATAAAACGCATTACTTTCCATAAAAAGTAACTAAGTAACGTAATTAGTTTTTTGGGGAGTAACTCAATATTGTAATGCATTACTTTTAAAAGTAACGTTGCCCAACACTGTATGTGTGTTTATATATGTGTATATATGTGTGTGTGTGTGTATGTATATATAAATATTACACACACACACACACACACATACACACACACATAGATAGATAGATAGATAGATAGATAGATAGATAGATAGATATGTATATGCATATATATATGTGTATATATATATATATATATATATATATATATATATATATATGTATATGTGTGTGTGTGTATATATATATATATGTATGTAATATATATACAGTGCCCTCCACAATTATTGGCACCCCTGTTTAAGATGTGGTCGTGGACTTCTAAAAATTCTCCTTTTTTTTTAAACAACATAGAACCCAAATGCAAAAAAAGAGAAAAATCCAACCTTTCATTTAAGTACATTACTTTGGTGGTAAAAAAATCACACATTTAGAGAGAAAAAAAAAACTTGAAATCATGTGTCCCACAATTATTGGCACCCCTAACAATTCCTCTGAAAAATGTAATTTTTTTTTTTTATATATATATATATTTTTCTGTAGTTGCTAAGGTTGGTCAGGGTATCTAGGGACTTTTAATTAGTAATTCATGATTTCCTGTTTCCCTGGGGTATAAATATGACGTGACACAGAGGCCTAATTCTCTTACCCATTTGTCAACATGCCAAAGACAAGAGAACACACCATTCAAGTAAGGCAGATGTGTGTCGACCTTCATAAGTCAGGCAATGGCTACAAGAAAATACCCACTCGCCTTAACTTGCCGGTATCTACAGTCAGAGGAATCATTAAGAAGTTTAAAACAACTGGAACAGTGACAAACAAGGCTGGAAGAGGTCCCAAGTTTATCTTGCCACAACGCACAGTGAGGAGGATGGTAAGAGAAGTAAAAAAATTTCCCAAGCTCACCGTCACAGAATTGCATCAAAGAGTGGCATCTTGGGGTCACAGAGTCTCAAAAAACAACCATCAGACGCTCTCTACATGCCAACAAGCTGTTTGGGAGGCATGCAAGGAAAAAGCCTTTTCTCACTAACACTCACAAACGTAAACGTCTGGAGTTTGCTAAGCGGTACTGGGACTTCAACTGGGATCGTGTTTGTTGCCAAAAAGCTCAATCTTAGTCTCATCTGACCAAAGTCAGATGAGACTAAGATTGATCTTTTTGGCAACAAACACTCTAAGTGGGTCTGGCGTAAAACAAAAGATGAGTATGCCAAAAAGCACCTCATGCCCACCGTAAAGTATGGTGGAGGATCTGTGATGCTGTGGGCCTGTTTCTCTTCCAAAGGCCCTGGGAACCTTGTTAGGGTGCATGGCATTATGAACGCTTTGAAGTACCAGGATATTTTAAATAAAAACCTGATGGCCTCTGCCAGAAAGCTGAAGATGGGTCGTCATTGGGTCTTTCAGCAGGATAATGATCCAAAACATGTGGCAAAATCTACACAAAAGTGGTTCAGCAGTCACAAACTCAAGGTCCTCCCATGGCCATCTCAGTCCCCAGACCTCAACCCAATCGAAAACCTGTGGGGCGAGCTAAAGAGAAGAGTGCATAAGAGAGGACCCAGGACACTGGATGATCTAGAAAGATTGTGCAAAGAAGAATGGTCAAAAATCCCTCTCTCTGTGTTCTCCAATCTTGTGAAATGTTATAGGAGGAGATTAAGTGCTGTCTTGTTGGCAAAAGGAGGTTGTACAAAGTATTAACATCAGGGGTGCCAATAATTGTGGCACACATGATTTCAAGTTTTTTTTTTTCTTCTAAATGTGTGATTTTTTTACCACCAAAGTAATGTACTTAAATGAAAGGTTGGATTTTTCTCTTTTTTTTTGCATTTGGGTTCTATGTTGTTTTAAAAAAACAAGGAGAATTTTTAGGAGTCCACGACCACATCTTAAACAGGGGTGCCAATAATTGTGGAGGGCACTGTATGTATGTATATGTGTATATATATATATATATATATATGTGTGTGTATATATATATATGTGTATATATATATATATATATATATATATATATATATATATATATATATATATATGTGTATATATATAATATATATATATATGTGTGTATATATATATGTGTATATATGTGTATATATATATGTATATATATACACGTATATATGTATGTGTATATATATATATGTATATATATGTATGTCTATATGTGTATATATATATATATATATATATATATATATATATATATATGCATATATATGTATGTGTGTGTGTGTGTATGTTTTATTTATTTATATATATATATAATATATATATATATATATATATATATATATATATATATATATATATATATATATATATATATATATATACAGTGGAACCCGGTTATCTCGCCCTCGGTTACCTCGACAACCCTATTAAGTCGACGTTTTTGAAGTGGAGCTGCCAAATTCTCGCTTTTTACTAAGCATTTTTTATCGGTTATGTCGGTTTTATGTCGCCGAACCCTAATATCTCGAGCACAAGGGGGGGAAATTTGCCATTTAACGTCGGTTATCTCGGTGCAGCCGCAGAAGAACTCGCGGAAGTGGCGGAAAAATCAAACCTTACAGCTGCTACAGGTGTTGTATTGTATACTGGTGAATCTCTGCTGTTAGTTAGTGCACATATGCCTTTTGTTGTTAAATGTTATGCGATGAACGGGAGGCGAAAGTAGAAGCGAGGCGCTGAACAGCACACGGGACAACGTGGGATGACCAGCAAAAGCATAGAATTAACCACGGCAGGATTGGGGGGAATCCGCGGTGCGCTTTGGGAAGAAAAGCGCAGCCGTTGAGAGAGTGCCGGTGGGAAGGCACGTACCGGGATACGCATGCGCGATAACAACGACCGCCGTGAACCAACATATACCAACAATAACGGACAGTGAGAGTGTGGAAGTTTAAATAGGAGCTGGTGATGATGATAAACGAGCACCATATGTGCGCGATTGAAGCCGGAAGCTTCAGAGAAAGCGGCCAAGAAAAGCACCTGACACGCTGAAGGGGGCCGAAGGGGGCATGGCAGGTGGATTCCTGACAGATAAACATGTACTGTATGTATTTTTATAGCATGACTTCATCAAACAAATCGCGGCAACGCTGTTGTGTAAAAAACCCCTTCAAAAACACGTGCATGTACATTCTCATTTATTAACGCACATCATGTACATAAAGAAATTTCAAACACGTTAATATATAGCCGCCATTTTGATTTTCGTTTATCTCGATCATCGGTTACCTTAATGCTTTTTGGCGACCCCCTAGGACATCGACATAACCGGGTTCCACTGTATTTATATTACATACACACACATACATCTATATATATATATTTATATATATATATCTATATATATCTATCTATCTATCTATCTATCTATATATATATATATATATATATATATATATATATATATATATATATATATATATATATATATATATATATATATTATATAATACATACATACATACATACATACATACAGGAGACCGAAATAGTTAAATAATTGTTCACATATCTGAATACATTTGAAGACACTGTATATTTAAACAAAATGTGCAAATATATTTTTGCCTCTGTGCTGTGTTTCAGGTGTGCCTGGAGAGCCCTTAATGGTGGATAGTGAGAAGGACATATTTGACTACATCCACATGAAATACAAAGAGCCAAAAGAACGCAGCGAATAAAAAAAATTATTTTCATTAACATAATACAAGGAATCGTTGCTTCTGTTGTGGGGTTGTACAGAAATAAGAAAAGTTTGAAGTGGATGTAATATCTGTCTGTTTTTAATTATATGGATAAAAAAAACTTTAGTTGTTTAATATGTTGATGTTTAGTTTAAGTACTTTTTGAAAAGCTACTGTTATTTTAACCATTACCATTTTTTTTTAATGTGCTTGATTGCTATAAGGATAAGTACATTAGCAACAAACTGTTACTTATGAACAGGACAAAGAATGTGTCAACGTTTAAACAATTTAGGAAATGAGATGCAACTTTGTTGTGTGCTGTGTATTATTGTAGCTGGTATTATTATTCCATAATTTCTACACTGACTATTTAGACTACTTTTTATGCAATTTGCAAAGTGAATTGTAGATTTGTGCAAAATGTTTACTATTTTGACTATTTAACTCCACAACCAACATTTTGCTTAAAGCTTATTAAAAACAAGCAAGACTGGTGCATGTATGTATTATTTATTTATTGCTCTCTTAAATTACATTTCATAATCTTATTTGTGATTAGGATTAGATTGATTGCACTGATGTAAGTTTTGGAAATAGGAAAGAGTCACCAAATGCATCAGTGAACAGTTCTGAAACAATCATTTTGGTTAACAAAATTCAAAAGATTTTAGTCACCGGAATAAAATTAAAATTAGCACCTCTAGTTTGCATGGATACTTTCTCTCTTTGTCATTAGTGGATGGGCTAGACCAGGGGTCACCGATATTTTAGAAACGGAAAACTACTTCTTGGGTACCGATTAATGTGAAGGGCTACCAGTTTGATACACACTTCTGAAATAAATTGTCTCAATTTACCTTTAATTATATGTTATTATGCGTGCACCATGTTGGTGACCCCTGGGCTAGACTTCTTCCTCTTCTTTCGGCTGCTCCCGTAAGGGGTCGCCACAACAGATCATGCATCTCTAAATTCACTCGGTCATCTCCATCTGCCTCTTTCAAACTACCTGCTGTAAAGAAATTTTTAAGAAAATTAGCTTAGGCCAGCTTTGCTTTGAATTATAATAGCTTAAAAAAAATCATCTAGCTTTACTTAGTATTCAGTCTTCATTTCAGTATTATTAATCTCAGTAGTGGTAGTCTAACGGTCCTTTATTTAGACACAGTTATAAAATCTAATCAAACTCATGTAGGGCAATAAGCGTATGGAAGAATATAACTTTCACTTTTGTACCAAGCAATATGTGAGCTTCATGCATTAAAATATATAATCAAAATAAGTACATTACTTGATGAGAGGTGTAAAACAGTAGACAATGAAGGCCAGAAAAACACGTTTTTAAACTGGGTATGATCTAAGAAAAGAGGAGACATTTTGTCATGGTGCAAAAAAAAAAAAAATAATTTTAACCTTGGTTTTATCAAAGATGAATTTGTCACGAGGCATGAAAAACAAATAATGTTTTTAAACTTGGTATCAGAAGAGAAAAACGTCACAAATATGTAACTAAGAAGAAGATTAGAGGGACTTCCAAAAACAAAAAAGGGAAAATGATGGAACATGCAAATTAGCTAAATGAGACTTCAAAAGTACAGGAGAAATCTCGTAAAAAATATTTAAATGATTAAAGTACAAAATGTAAATTTTGTTAGATTGTCTTGTGCCATTGCTGTATGGGATGTGCCCCCTAAGAGCCCGTAGGACATGCTGACTGACTTCTTTCTCACACATGACTGAAGCTGCTTCATTTTGATAAAGTTACATTTTTATGTAAAGTGATAGAAAAGATAATTTCAGTTTCGCTTAGGTAAACTAACTTGCTGCTACTTTACAACTAACTAAACTAGAGCAATATTACAAATCCAAAGCCTACTTTATAAGTCTAAATACCTGGGAGAATAATGTACTATTTATTAATAAGTTATTATTTGTTGGTTATTTCACAATTTGAGCTGCAAGAAAAAGGAGTGAAAGCCACTCTGCAAATGTGTCTGCTCAGAGTCTTCCCTTACCACATCCATCCTTAGCATTCTTTTACCAATCGCACCATCTCAATCGCGCCTCTCTCGCTTTGTCTCCGAAATTACCTACATGCCTGGTCCATCTAATATAATAATTTTTTTATTCTGGACATCCTCATCACTCCCAATGAAGATCTCAGCATCTTCAACTCTGCCACCTCAGGCTATGCCTAACACATTCCCCATCATTTTGCACTGTTGACCCCAGGTACTTAAACTTATCCACCTTCACCACCTCTTCTCCCTGCAATTGCACAACTCCACACCTCTTCGATCCAGCTCATACCTCCATCTCACCATGCTTGTCTCAACCTGCTCCCTACTCTTGCCTACAAATTACAATGTCATCTGCAAACATCATAGTCCATGGAGACTCCTGTCTGACCTTGTTCATCAACCTGTCCATCACCACTGCAAACAGGAAAGGGCTCAAAGCTGATACTTGATGCAGTCCCACCTCCACCTTGAACCAGCCTGTCGTTCCTACTGCACACTTCACTGCTGTCACACTGTCATCATACATGTCCTGCACCACCCTCACATACTTCTCTGACACACCTGACTTCCTCATACAATACCACAACTCATCTCTCTCTTTGCACCCTGCCGTATGCTTTCTCTAGATCCACAAACACACAATGCAACTCCTTCTGACCTTCTCTATTCTTCTCCAGGAACATATTGCATCCATAGTGCTCTTCCTCTGCATGAAACTTTTAGCACATCATTCCCAGCTCAGTCCCTCTGCCTAGTCAATCTGTAGAAATCCTTTTCTATTTTCTTAGTGAAAACAAGCCTTTTCCTTTGCTTTTGCCACATCCTTATTACCCTGTTGCCACATCTCCTTGTACTACTGCCTTCTGTTCTCATCTCCCTGCAGATCCCAATTCTGTTTCACCAATCTCTTTCTCCTTATGCTGTCCTGCACTTCCTCATTTCACCACTGTAATTCCACCATATTTGTCCTTCTTTCTCTTCCTAGGTGTCAGTACCTTCCTAGCTGTCTCCCTTATCACTTCTGCAGTAGTTGCCGAATTATCCAGCACCTCTTCACCTCCACCTAGCCCCCTGTCTGACCTCTTCCCTGAATTTAATGCTACAGCCTTTCTCCTTCAGTTTTCACCATCTTATTCTTCTTTCAGTTCTTACTCTCCTAGCATTACCCCATTTCTCTTTCCAGGTTTTAACTTTAGATATGATTGGCCAAGTTCTGATTGGCCTCCTTCAACTGGTACTAACCTGTAGTTTCATAGACACTCTTCAAATGCATTTTTATTTGATTGATTGATTTGTGTATTGACAAAAAACAATCTGCTAGCTTCTTAGTTAGTCTTTGTGTTATTGGGATGTTAATAGGAGTGTTTATTTATTGTTTATTGAAAGGGCAGTGGAGTGGTGCGGTTGCAAGGAGAAGAGGTGATGAAGGTGGGTACCTTGGGTCAAAAGTTCAAAATAATGGAGAGTGTGTTAGAAAAGTCAAGAAAAGAGTGCAGGCATGGTGGAGTGGGTGGAGAAAAGTGTCAGGAGTGATTTGTGACAGAAGGATGTCTGCAAGAGTGAAAGGGAAAGTTTATAGGACTGTTGTGTGACCTGCTATGTTGTATGGTTTAGAGACAGTGGCATTACATAAAAGACAGGAGGTGGAGCTGGAGGTGGCTGTGCTGAAAATGTTGAGGATTTTCATTGGGAGTGACAAGGATGGACATGATTAAATACAAGTTTATTAGAGGGACAGCGCATGTAGGACGTTTTGGGGACAAAGTGAGAGAGGCGTGATTGAGATGGTTTGGACATGTGCAGAGGAGGGATATGGGGTATATCAGTAGGAGAATGCTGAGGATGGAGCCACCAGGAAGGAGGGAAAGAGCAAGGCCAAAAAGGAGGTTCATGGTGTGGTAAAGGAAGACATGCAGGTAGTTGGTTTCGTTTAAAGTAATTTTCATTTACAAAACTTTTGTGTTTTGTGTTTTACAAAAAAATATGTTTTGGGGTAGAATCTAACAACCACATATAGATTTGGCTATTTTATGAGGTTTCCTGGTGGTCTAGTGGTTAGGATGCGGCGCTCTCACTGCTGCGGCCCGGGTTCGATCCCCGGTCAGGGAACCAACCCCAGCCATTAGGGTTGCACAAGCCAGTGCACTCTTAGTGCCGGTCCCAAGCTCGGATAAATGGGGAGGGTTGCGTTTGGAAGGGCATCCAGCGTAAAAACATGTGGCAAATCAAACATGCGGATGATCCGCTGTGGCGACCCCACACCCTCACATACTTCTCTGACACACCTGACTTCCTCATACAGTACCACAACTCCTCTCTTGACACCCTGTTGTATGCTTTCTCTAAATCCACAAATACACAATGCAACTCCTTCTGACCTTCTCTATACTTTCCCATCAACATTCTCAAAGCAAATAATGCATCTGTGGAGCTCTTCCTCGCGTAAAACCATACTGTTGCTCACAGATGGCCACCTCCTCTCTCAGTCTGGCCTCCACAACTCTTTCCCATAACTTTATAGTGTGACTGATCAACTTAATTCCCATGTAGTTACTGCAGGTCTGAACATCTCCCTTGTTCTTAAAGATGGTACCAGCACACTCCTTCTCCATTCCTCAGGCATCCGCTCACCTTCCAAAATCCTGTTAAACAATCTTGTTAAAAACTCCACTGCCATGCTTTCCTAAACATCTCCATGCTTCTACCAGTATGTCGTCTGGACCAACCGACTTTCCACTCTTCATCCTCTTAATTGCTGCTCTCACTTCCTCCTTACTAATCCTATCCACTTCCTGCTTCACCAACTCCACACCATCCAACCTTCTTTCTTTCTCATTTTCCTCGTTCATCAGCTGCTCAAAATACTCCCTCCATCTTCTCAACACACTCTCCTCACTAGTCAACACATTTCCATCTCCATCATGTATTGCTCTACTTGCAGCACATCCTTCTCAGCCTCCTCTGCCTGGCCAATCGGTACAAACATTTTTCTCCTTTCTTAGTGTCCAACTTCTCATACAGCTCCTCATATGCCTTTTTCTTGGCTTTTGCCACATCCCTCTTTACCTGCTGCTGCATCTTCTTGTACTCCTGTTTACTTTTCTCATCCCTCTGTCAATCCCAATTCTGTTTTGCCAACCTCTTTCTCCTTATGCTCTCCTTTCTATTTCCAGATGTCACACCAAGTACCTTCCTAGCTGTCTCCTTTATCACTTCTGCAGTAGTTGCCCAATCATCCAGCACCTCTTCAACACCACTGAGCCCGTCTGACCTCTTCCCTGAATCTCACACTACAGTCTTCTGCCTTTAGTTTTCACCATCTTATTTTTCTTACAGTCTTTACTCCCCTTATCTTCTTCTTCACGTCCAAAACCATCCTACAGACCACCATCCGATGCTGTCTAGCTACACTGTCCTCTGCCAACACCTTACAATCTCCAATCTCCTTCAGAGAACATAGTCCACCTGCACTGTAAAAAATGATTCTGTGGTCATGTAGATTTGAATTAATGTTTTTGGTTAAAATCTATTCAATATAATTGTGTTTTTGATTTTGAGGCAAATATTTAATTAAATTTTAAATAAAAATGTTTGGAATAAAATCTACCCATTGCAGTTAAATAAAACTTGAACATTATATTTATCTAATCCCAAATGAAGAGAATATTGAGTGAATTCAAATTAATGTAATCAGGCAAATTTTAATTGAAAAGCACTTCCTGTCAAAATGCACCTTTAAAAAAAAAAAAAAAAAAAAAAAGCAGCAGGCCTACATATTCATTTTCTTCCACATTGCTCATCTTGCTAAACTTAACTGGTTGACTTGGGTAAGAAAACTTATTTTGTTATCACTGGGCTAGTAAGAAGCATGTAGTGGTATATTACAATATAAAATGAGTTATCACAGAGAAAGAGACTCAGCAGCAAAACAAAGTTAGCTCGTGTTGAAAGGTTATAGTGTGATGTTGTTGCGCTATAATGTGAACACAGCATCATACATTTTGGAAGAATTCTTATGTATCGTAGTCAAACTTTTATTTTAAAGGATGTGGGTTAGCATTTTCACTATCATGGTTCCTATGTCTTTTGTGTGTTAATATCATATCCTCAGTATGTTTTTATGAAATTGCGTAAATGAGTACATTTGGGTTTTATTTTAAGGTTCCATAAAGAGCAATATTTGGGGTTATTGCTGGAAAAGCATCTTATATTTCAGATGGCACTTGATGCACTTCCGTTGGCTTTACTTCTCGTGTGTGGAGATCGTCTTCCCCAGACAGGTAACGTAACTTCTCTCTGTTGTTTCACTGTTTTATTGCAACTTGCAAATGTGAAGTTAACTTAGCTAAATCCACGTAACGTCAGTCTATTAGCAGCTAGCACTTAAGTTAGTTAGCTAACGTAACTTTAGCAGGAGGTGAGGAATTCAAATTCAAATGGCACAAACGCTCTCATTTTACAGCTAAACCGTACACTAAAAGTATTTAAAAACATTTTAGTAACAGAATACATATCTGTTTAGCGGTGTTTAGTTTGATATTTGGAGTTTCGTGAGCCGGTGTTGTGTCGAAGTCTGTTCCCCTGTTTCCCTTTAGTGTAATGTTTTTTAGATAGATTAAAAGTTTTAAAGGCTTGAGGCTTCTGAGATGTGTGCATGTATGTAATGTATATTTATTGTTCTTTATTGGTAAAACAATTATTTTTACAGTATGAATCGCTAAAGTACATATAAAAAGTAATACTATCATGTATTCTATTCCAGGTGAAAAATAATTCTATTAAAAATATATTTTAAAAGGTGTACTAAGTATATTTTCTACATTTTGTACTATATTGGTCAAATCCAAGTATAGTTAAGTGTATTCAAAACGTTGGAGCCCATTGAAGTCCATTATTCAAAGAAACATCCAGAAATGTTTTCCTCAAAACACTTTATTTCCTCAGTGGAAGAGAAATTAAGACATTGATATCTTGGATGGCATTGGTGTGAGTAAATTTATTAGGAAATTTTCATTTTGAGGTGAACTAATCCTTTGAAATGACATCTACTCCTTTTCCCCAAGTAAAAAATACAGGATCTATCTAAATATGTAAATATTTTGCATCAATTCAATACATTTTTCACACAGGGATGATTTTTATCTGTAGAAACGTGAAACTGAAAGACATTTCTCATATCTAAAACTTTTTTAAAACTGTGTTTTTCTTAGGTGCCTCCAAATGAGATGGCAGTGTAAAGTCTGTGGATTCAGAGCGACTCTTCCATCCAGAATACCAGAGACAATGGAGGAACTGAACTTGGCCATCAAGCAGACATTAAGTATACCCAATGACTTCAGCCTGCAGTATTTAGATCCAGATTTTGATGACTTTTTTACTCTCAACTCCACTGCTGAAATTACACACAAAGCCACAATTAAGGTTGTGACAATCAATCCAGTTGTTCTCAATTTGTACCCATTACCACTCAATGACAGCTACGATGAAAGTTTCACCTCAGAGCAATCCCATGATCCTGCCTCCACAAGTTCCACTGTACAAGACTCCTGTGGCTCATGTAATTCATCATCTGAAAGCTCAACCATCATGTCAGCAAGCAGCAGCCTACAAAAGAAACCATGGCCAACTGATTTCATTATTCCACGATTCTCTGTTGAAACTGAAATGATTCTTGAAAGAGCAAATGAAGTTTATAGAAAAGAAGGCACACTGCTGACTATGCCAAACATCAAGTCAGACATACTTGAAAAGCTAGCTCAGTCCATTTATACATACACTCCCTATCCATCACTCCAGAATCGTCTTTCTGTCGCTGAAGCACTTATCAAGGCACACCCATGTCTGAAGGATCCGGGGAGCTCTCCAGGCGTTATTGGTTGGCAGAATAGTATTATAATAGTAAATAAAAGATGGCTAACTACAGAACCAAGTTAAGAGGCTTTGGTATTCCAGATGTTACATGCAATGCTCTAAAACATAAATGCCCTGCTGACAGGAAGTCTGCAAAAAATGTGAAAAAGGCAAAAAGAGCAGAGGTCAATTATCTGCCACCCTACCCAGCTGGTGAAAATGAGCAAAGCTTGGAGAAAGTAAGGGAAGAGCTGGTCACAGAGTCAAAAAAGAAGAACAATGAAAATGTAGTCAAAGACCAAATGAGCAAAACATTTGCCCTCAGACGACATGAAATCATCAATCTGTGTCCAACTGTTCGAGCCATGAAGGACCGCTGGCCTGCCCTGTTTGACCCTTTTCAAGTAAGTTGGATTGTGTAATTCCTGTTAAGAAACAATGTAAATGTGAACCCGATGACCCTGTAAGAGATTGCTTCCAAATAATTTTGTCAAATTGACTTCAAGATGTAAAAAATACTCTTACTTTGATTAATAATTTGTCTAACACGTTTTTTACACAAAGTTTCAATAATGTCATTAAAATCCTTAAAATTACATCTAACGCTCCCTAATTTACAATTCCAGAATGTTTAAATATGCAAATATTGTCGGTGGAGGGGGACTTCAGTACTCTGACAGTGGCAAAAAGTATTGAATGTTAGACAATTTATATGAAAAAGGTTTAAGAGGCTAAGAACTGATGTGATACCTTTGTCTCTTTTGTTGCCTTTGTGTTTCAGATCAATGCAGAATTTCAAAGAACAACTACTGTACTTCTGGAACCAAGATTTATGTCTGCGTTAGACCGTCACACTCCCAAGCTACTGATGCTATTTCATGCCAAAGGTGGAGCACTTGGAAGAAGACTGGAGATCATAATGGAACTGCTGCAGGTACAGTAATTTTCAAAATTAGAAGTAGCTTTGTTACATAAGATTTCCAAATTATATGAATAAGGACATCAAACTGAATGATAGACAATTGTCCTCCAGAACTGCTGCCCTATTTTAGAAAAGGAAAAACTAATTTAAGATTTTGTTTTTTGTTTTTTGTTTTACAAAGCAATCAGAGGCAAGGCAATTTTATTTGTATAGCCTATTTTACAAACATTTTGTCTCAAAGGGCTTTACATTGCATCATGACAACAGCCTCTGCACTTTGACCCTCACATTGATTGAGGAAAAACTCCCCAAAAAACCCTTTTTAACAGGGTTAACCGTTTTTAATACATCTAATCGCTCACTGTGAATCCTCCGGATAATTCACTGTTGTATTCACACATGGGGTAATTCAGAAATGACACAGACTTTGTACTATAGAGCTGTCCGGGTTAAATCCATTTAATGTCAGATTCGAACATTTGTGTTCACACATTTATCTTCTTCAGGTGATGTTTTTAAAATTTCAGGCTTGTGTGGAAGGGGCTAATGGATTATCACGAAATCATAAACAGTACATTTTCTACTTTAAAGCCATTATGAAGCTCTGCCTTGTGGTCTGACGAAGCTTTATACATTAAGTAAAGCAAGCATGTAAAGTACGATCAGAATTGATAGGTGTCGTGTGTTTACATTTCTAAATTACAGAAACATCCTTTTTAAATAAAATTTTTTTTTTTAGTGATTGACTTATCAGTTGTTGCATTCCTCCCCAGGACTTAGTGCACTCTTCGATTGAGAGGACCAGAGAGGTTGTTATTCGGTGTCTTATAGAATACCTTGGAAAACAAGGGGGACATCTTATCAAAGACTTCAACGTAGGTGAACTTAATTTACATTAACTTAATTCAAGGACCATATTTCCTTAATTCCTCAAGTAGGTGCTTGATCTAGATATGTGACCTTTATTTGTAAATTAAATTGATGATTATTTTTTTTTAGAATTTCTTATATCTGAATATTTTTTGGTAATGCCAAAAAAGGTCTTAGGTCTTAAATTGACATCTTTATGGTCTTAAAATGTCTTAAAAAGGTCTTAAATTTGACTTATTGTAACCTGCATGAACCCTGTACAAAAACATCAAAATAGAGAAGAAAACAAAACAAAGAACAATTTGATACCAACGCCTGCGAGAAAATAAAATCTAATAAAATTGATTTATAAGCTACGAAAACAATAATAAATGTATTTTCTAGTAATGTAATATGCTTGCAATATATTTCTGACAGTTTTATTCTAAGACAATAATAATTTCATGTTGCAGGATACTGGGAACTTGGAGGAACTTGAACAAGTCATAATGGCCATTACTGTGACCCCAAAGCCTGGAGCTTCTACAAGCAACAGCCCAAAGAACATTGGGATCGTCATAGAGGGCGTGGAAGTCATCAGAGGACTTGGAGATATTGCAAGGGCTTACTCTGTCCTCCTTGGCTTGACCTTCGCCCTGAATCTCGATTATCCCAGACAGCTGAAGTACACCTTTGAGGTGTTCCAAAAACTTTTCTTGGAACTGGATGATTCAAAGCTTTCAAACAAAGTCCAGTCCCTCAAGAGCAAACTTCAGGCTTGAAATGAGAGTGTATTGCAGTGCAGACTTTTGTGCTACACAATGTTCATCTTTTACAGAGCTTGAGAATTGCACATTTGAAAGTGCTATGTTTGTAAGTTGGCACTGTTTTGTCCTACGAATGTCGTGACATTTCAATTGTTGTACATTTAAAGTACAAATGTATTTTACTCTGTTCAATTTGCACTTTTATTATTTATGTTTTGGCACATGCCATTATGGAGTATCAGCATTTTGTCCTTTTCAAAGTTCTGGTTTGAAATGCGTGAGCAAACTTCTGGCTTGAAAATGAGACTGTAGTTGCAGTGTACATGTTTTGCTACACAATGTTTGGCTTCTACAGGGCTTGGGAATTGCACATCTGAAAGTGCTATGTTTGTAAGTTAGCACTGATTTGGACTCTTATCCCACGAATGTCAGTGAGATTTCTAGTTTAAAGTACAAAATGTTTTTTACTCCGTACAAATTACACTTTTCTGCTTTTGTTTTGGTACATGCACCTCTGGAGGATTTTTCTTTAATATTATTATTGACCCAATTTAGTGGCTAAGTGAAGGTGAGAAAGCATGGAATCAGGTTTATGGACACGTCACCATTCTGTATGTCATTTATTTTTGTTTTTACAAAATAGTTTAAAGTCAGCATTCTGTCCTTTTCAAATGTCTGGTTTGAAATGCAAGGTCCAACTTCTGGCTTGTAATAAAACTGTGGTTGCAGTGTACAATGATGTGCTACATTGTGTCTAAAGCATAATATAAAATGTGAATAAAATTGTTAATAAAATTCTTATTTGAGTATTTAAGTTCGGTACTTTCTGGGCTATATTATTCATAAGAAAGGAATATTTAGATTTAATTAATTGCATTGATTAAATTCAAATCAATGTGCAGATTAATGTAGATGATGATTACTCAATTATGATATGTAGAATTAAATGAATTTTTATTAGTACTATTTACACATTAGGGAGTTTAGCTTTTTCAAATCTACTCATTTAGGTTATAATTAATTCTGTACTGTTTTCTATTCAAATCTACTCATATTAAATGGATAACTATTAAGGGTCTCATTTAATTAATATTTACTTAATACCAAACCTTGTGAAATTTAATTAATAATATTGCTTGTAATCTGTTGCCTCATTTTTATTGAGTAGATATGGTGTATTTTTTTTTACAGTGTGTGTGTGCACCTTCCTCCACACTTATACGTCACCCTATGATCCTCTTTCTTGTTAAAATAAGTGTTCACCACTGCCATTTTAATCCTTTTAGCAAAATTTACCACCATCTGCCCTTCCACATTCCTCTCTTTTAGCCATACTTACCCATAACCTCCTCATCACCTCTGTTCCCCTTACCTACATGCCCATTGAAATCTGCCCCAATCACCAATCTTTCATTCCTAGGTACACCTTCTACCACTTCATCCAACTCACTCCAGAATTGTTCCTTCTCCTCCATCTCACAACCCACTTGTGGAGCAAAAGCACTGATGACATTTATCATCATGCCTTCAACTTTCAGCTTCACGTTCATCACCCTATAAGAAACTCTCTTCACCTCCACTACACTCTTACTGTATTCTTTCTTCAGAATCACCCCTACACCATTTCTCTTACCATCCACACCATGATAGAACAGTCCATAGAACCCACCTCCAATGTTCCTGGCCTTACTCCCTTTCCACTTGGTCTCCTGAACACACAACATATCTACCTTTCTCTGCTCCATCATATCAGCTACCTCTATCCCTTTACCAGTCATAGTACCAACATTCAATGATACCTGTATCGGTCATTGGTAACCCACAGCCTCGACCGATCCGGTATGAATTTCTCTTTCATGATCCGCATATTTGATTTGGCACATGTTTTACGCTGGATGCCCTTCCTAACGCAACCCTCTCCATTTACCGGGGCTTGGGACTGGCACTAAGAATGCACTGGCTTGTGCAACCCTAATGGCTGGGTTTTTAGAATACACCAATATCATCTTGAAAATGAAAACATGAATTGTGAATGCTAGGCTTTTTTTTTTTTTTTGGTAATGTGTCAAGCTTTCATAGCTATTTAGTTTTTTTTTATGTGGATCTGAAGGTCATGAGCTCAAATCCCAGCCACACTAAGTTGTCACTTCTGGGCCCCCAATAGCTGCTCAACTGTATGAATTTGATAATTGTAAGTTGCTCTTTATAAGGGCGTCTGCCAAATGCCATAAATGTAAATGTCTAAAACTATTTTAAACCAGTAGTTTTCTTGTATTTGAATAGTTTATACAGTACCATTTTTCCACTGTAATTTATTAGAACACTTGTTAATCGCTTTACATTGTGCAGAATAATTTAATTTCAGTAATTGTTTATTCAATTAATTGGTTAATTAAATAATGCACATACCAAACGAACACAACCCCATCCAAAAGTAGTGGAACATGTAGCAAAAATTTTACACAGCAGTAGCTGTGGATAAGATGTGGATAAGAAAAAGCAAGATAGAGTTTATTACAATATAGCCACAATCAACCATAGTGCATACTCATGACATGTCAAAGTTAGTTTTAAAATCAATGGCAAAATGATCAGTGTATATATACACAATGTGCCTTCACCTTCATTCGGCTTAACACTTATCTTTGGAAAAATCCCCGAACTTTGGTTACCATTTTCTGCGTACATTTCAATTTCAATCCCTTCTGCGTGTCATTTAGGGTTTGTACATTTCTGATTCCCCTTAAATTTTATTTTTATTTTTTGCACACACAGGTGACCACACACATACCCATTCTCACCATGTGTAAGTATTTTCTTGTAGTTGCTCTCAAGGATTTATCTTATATTATCATAGTTTCTCAGTGAGTACATGAGCATAAGGATGTGATGGGAGAACATGAAAAACATGGGGAATGAGTTGGGGAGACAAAGAGCTGTGCAGAGTGAAATGAACTGGAGAGATTGATTCCAGTGGCATGCTGCCATGTATGATGCCATGTGTGCAAAGTGGGTAACGTACTATATAACTATTAATTGTGAGAGTATACAGAAATGTGAAGTCACATTCTCGGATAGGCTAACAATAGGCTACAATAGGCTAACAAATCATACCCTAGTAACAAACTATGTTAACCACTACCTTGTAATAAGGAACCAAAAGACAATAACTTATTTTGCTCTTTCCCAAACCTAGTTCTGTCACAGGGGTCAGTGAAAAAACAGAGCCAATTCAAGGAAAAATTCCTACCCAGCCCGTGTCATATCGAGCGACTAGCTATTGCACCTGGACAAATACTAAAAATTCTTAATCCCTCACTTCACCAACAATGGTATAAGAATATCAGATTATTACCAAATTGAGACTGTCTGTCCCCCGAGCAAAACCAAAATGTAGGAATTCTCAGAAAATCTGTTCAAGTAACCTGATTAACATTAAATTAAATAGGACTGAACGCACACCCAGCACCTCTGATCTAAAGATAGGATTGTTGAATATTAGATCTCTCGCGTCAAAAGCGCTTACTATAAACGAAATTATTACCGACCAGGAGTTTAAAATAATGTGTTTGACGTTAACGTGAAACGTGCATTAAACCAAATGAATATTTGGAAGTCCTCCTGGGTATAGTTACATACACCAACCCCGTCTAAATGGCAGAGGAGACGGTGTCACAGCTATTAATAATAATAATCTATGCGTCACACAAAAGACTAAACACAAAATGTAAAACATTTGAAGTTCTTCAAACATAAAATATTCAGTGTCCAAAAGCAGGTCCATGCAGCCAATTCCATTAATTATTATTTATAGACCCCCAGGGCCCTCATAGAATTTGCAGAATTTTTCACAAATTTAGCTACTTCTTTAGACAAAGCATTAATTGTTGGTGACTTTAATATTCATTTTGATAATCAGGTAGACTCCTTAATAGCAGCAGTTGTGTCCATTTTAGATTCAGTTGGAATTAATTAGAATATTATAGGACCCACTCATAGTGGTGGACACACTCTTGATTTGTTGTTAACATTTGGATTAAAAATAAAAAAATTGTCATAATTTCACAGTCTGAAGCTATTTCAGACCATTATCTCATCTCTTTTAAAATCTGCCTCAGTCATTGCATTAGTACCTCACCACGTTACCATGTTAAGCGTATTGTATTTTCCGGACTATAAGCCGCTACTTATAGGGCATGAAAAAACACACTTCACGGAATCGGGAGAAAAGCTTCACCGATGGTGATTTTTAAACGCACGACGATGTCAAAAGAAAAACTCTCAAGAGAAATTGTTGTGAAAGGAAGGAGGAAGACAGTGAACAATGACTTTCTTGGTAGGCTACTGTTTAGATACAAGCCATGTAAAAGACACTGTCTATCATTAAAGCCTGTGTAAAGTTCATTAGTTTCAGTGTAGGTACCTGCGGCTTATATACAGGTGTGGCTTATTTACATATGTTCAAAAAAAATTCTTTGTAAAATTCAGAGGGTGCGGCTTATATTTGGGTGTGCTTAATAGTCTGGAAATTACGGTACATTCACACAAGCTACAGCAACGCGTTTTATCAATAATCTTCCAGAAATTACGATATTAAATAGATATCCGTCTGACCCCGCAGAGCTCGACTGAGCCACTGAATACCTAGAAATCAACGTTACGTTATACTCTAGATAATGTAGCTCCCCTTAAGACCAAAATGATCCGGGAGAAAAAATTAGCACAGTGGTATAATGATCATACACGCACTTTAAAACAGACCACTCGTAAATAAGAACGTAAATGGCGTCAAACAAAATTAACAGTATTTCAAATAGCATGGAAGGAGAGCCTCCTCAATTATAGAAAATCTCTTAGTGCTGCTAGATCAGCATATTTCTCCACCCTCATAGAAAATAACAAGCATAATCCTGGATTTTCATTCAGCAAAGTAGCAAAATTAACAGAAAATAAAAGCATGCACTAACATGCACAATAAGTAGTAATGATTTCATGAACTTTTTTAATAATAAAGTTGAAAACATCAGGCAAGAAACCCAGACGATTAATATAAATCCAAACTATTTTATTTTTTATATTTTATTTTATTTTAACCCTATAGACAGCAGTGTAATTATAACAGACCATCAATTACAAAGCTTTACTTCTATTCATGAGAATGAGTTAATTTTATTAATTTCCTCATCAAAATCATTCCACTCACACTAATCATAATAATTCATAATAATTCATTACATTTATATAGCGCTTTTCTGCAGCACTCAAAGCGCTTTACATATGAAAGGGGGGATTCTCCTCAACCACCACCAATGTGCAGCATCCACCTGGATGATGCGACGGCAGCCATATTGCGCCAGAACGCCCACCACACACCAGCATATTAGTGGAGAGGAGATAGAGTGATATAGCCAATTAATATGAGGGGATGATTAGTAGGCCAGCGGGCAAGTTTTGGACAGGATGCCATGTTTACATGTTTACATGCCATTTTTGCACATTTTCCGGGATTGCTGCTATTTGTTCTTTTGCACAATATTCTGTCTAAATTTTTTGCTACTGTTTACTTTATCTTGATTGCTGCTATTTGCTCAGTTGCACAATATTACGTTTACAATATTCTGTTTGCATTTTTCTGCTACTGTTCACTTTATTTTGTTACGACAGGTTTAATGGTGGAGCTATTTTGTGTTTTGTGTATTGTCTTGCACTGTCCTGTGTTGTCTTTTGCACTGTTTGCACCAGGTTGCACACATGCACTTTATGTGGCAAGGATTTTTCTTACTAGTCCTTGGCCCTGTGTTTTCTGTTACTGTGATTGTTGTTTTATGTTGTTTTATGTAGCATCAGGGTTCTGGAGGAACGTTGTTTCATTTCACTGTGTACTGCATCAGCTATATATAGTTGAAATGACAATAAAAGCTTCTTGACTCTTGGCTTGAAAATCATCAACCTGCATTCTCGATCCCTTTCCTACAAGTTTCCCCAAACAGATAATTCCAGAGGTAATTAAACCTGTTTTAAAAATAATAAACTCTTCCATTAGCACTGGCTATGTACCTAAATCCTTCAAACTGGCAGTTATCAAACCCCTAATTAAGAAACCTGACCTTGACCCATGTCAGCTGTCCAACTACAGGCCAATATCAAATCTCCACTTTATATCCATAAAGGTTGTAGCACAGCAGTTCTGCTCACTGAAAGATGTTGTGTCCAGGGTGTGAAGGGTCATTAATGATTTTTCCTGCCCGGTTTCTGGTTCTTGTATGGTACAAGTCCTGGAGAGTGGGCAGGGGGGCACCAATGATTTTTTCAGCTGTTTTAACAGTTTTCTGCAGTCTGTTTCTGTCCTGTTTTGTTGCTGCTCCAAACCAGATGGTGATTGATGAGCACAGGACAGATTCAAAGAATGCAGTGTAGAACTGTATCAACAGCTCCTGTGGCAGACTGTACTTCCTTAATTGCCTTAGAAAGTACATCCTAGAAAGTACTTGTTTTGGTTGACCTTAGTGCAGCTTTTGACACCATTTTTTGTTTGCTAAACTTGAGAACGTTGTTGGAATAAAGGGAACAGCTCTCTCTTGGCTCAGGTCTTATTTGACTGATCGCTATCAGTTTGTTGATGTAAATGGTGAGTTCTCCACACTCTCTGAGGTAAAACGTATTTATTTACTCAAGCCTTTTATCAGTAGATTTTTTCTTAGGTAGAGGCGCAGATCTGGAGGGATCATGGATATAGAGTGTTTGGTGAACTGCGATATTTGTATGTTGTTGTCCCCTCACTTTCACATGTTCACTCAGGTTTGTTGATGGTGGTATGGTGGCACGTCTCTTATCCCAGAGATCCCTCATGTCGGTTTTACCTTTTGGTTCTCCCTTTTAGCTATGCTGCCATAGTGAGTCTTGCCGGAGTCCAAACTGCACAGTGACATTAACTTTTATACAACAATAAAGACACATAATAACCTATATCCTTCTCTTCCTGTCCACCCCCCTCTGTGCAGTACAACAGTACAATCTGGCCAGACATAGACCAAGCAGACTATCTCTGGACTCAACTTTCCTCTTGGTGCAGATTACCACCTCCAATCACCACCAGATACAGGAACTGGCAAATGCAAAACATGAATTGGCAATTCAGCGTGAAAAAAAACCCTACAGTTCAAGCAATCCACTTGATCCACATATAAGAAACTCGGCGCCCAACCGGCCACCAGCACCTCAGTGTGAGGTTCATCTCCTGACCTCTGAGCACTTTGTGGGACAACTGGAGGAGTGCAGGTCATTCCTATAGAACTGTGAAAGCTTCCATTATCTTTTCCAAAGGAACTCACCAATTTGGCCTATGATCTCCATACTCTTGGGCAAGGCGAAACAGTGGGCCATGGAAGAATGGGAATGGCAGTCCTCAATCTTTGCCTCCTATCATGCGTTTTCTGAGGATCGGAACCCAGATCCACCGTTGGATGAAAGAGTTTCGCTCTGAGGGGAGGGTGCCTTCAACACTGGCAGCCCGGTCCATCTCCTGATCCGAGAGTACTTACAAGCAGCCAAGCCTCTCAACCCCCAGCCGGCCAGGTGGGGGCTTTTGGATGTTTTCGCTTTACCCTGTACTACCATCCGGGCTCTAAAAATGACAAACCGGATGCCGCGTTCTGGCCGGGTTCCCACGTTGAAGAGAAGAGGGAAAAGCCGAGCAAAAAGTCTTCCAGTGGTGCCACAGCTTTTGACTTTTCTGCCGGGTACCCCTCCCGCCTTGACCTTCCTGCAGCAACAGTTTTGGTGGCCCACTATCAAGGAAAAATGTTCGGCAGTTGGTCCCACATAGCCCAGATTCTGTTACTGGCCTTCAATTTACTGCTAACTTTTGGAAAGAATTCTGATGCCTTCTAGGTATCTCCATCAGCCTTCTGTCCATTTGCGACCTTCCTGCCCATCGTTTCTTCCTCTTGGATCCCTTGGTTCTGGATCTTCCAGTTTTCTCAGACTCGCGCCATGCCACCAGTCCTGCATTTGGGCCCAACTACCCACACCCTGACACGTATGCTTCTATCCAAGACAAAAAGGTCTTGCAAATTTCCTCACTGTGGGACGAATAAAGGTATATCTTATTTAGGCAAAACAATCATATGACCTGCATACTGCATCTATAACAGCAGCATGGCTTTGTAGTCCTGTCTGCGGTCTAGACCTTTCATGAATTTAAAATATGGCCCTGTCCAAACTTTTATGAGACAGGTTGTTAATTTAATAATTTAGCAAAATTATGGGGAAATTTTAAACAGTTAATCTACAAAGGTAATAACTGGTAAGCAGAAAGAACAAGTCATTTCTTATAACGCACAGAAATGCATACACATGGAACGTACTAGTAAAAAACAACAACAAAAAATCAATGTCCCAAGTTTTATCACATTAACACATTCACACGGTCACTCAGGTTTGTTGACGGTGGTGTGGTGGGTCGTCTCTTATCCCAGAGATCCCTCATGTCTGTGTTACCTTCTGGTTCTCCCTTTTAGTTATGCTGCCATAGCGAGTCTTGTCGGAGTCCAAACTGCACAGTGACATTAACTTTCATACACCAATAGTTACACTTAATAATCCATATCCTTCTCTTCCCGTCTCTCTCTCTCTCTCTCTCTCTCTCTCTCTCGATCGAGTTAAACATGCTCCTGAGGCTCCAGTGACCACTGTTCCTGCCCCTCTACCCTCCGTGGATCTTCACACTTCTGTGCAGCTTGGGACGGTATCTCATCAACACCTTGGGTGGTTCCATGAAATTCCGGAGTAGAACGGGTGCTTTGAGGATGGATTGGACTGTAGTTGGTGTCGGCGGTCTGCTGCACTGACTCGGGTGTGCAGTTTGCTTCTGATCATCATCACTGTACCCCGCAACTTTGTATATATGCTTCAAATTGACATTTGGTGCAACCCAGATGAGGATGGGTTCCCTCTTGAGTGTGGTTCCTCTCAAGGTTTCTTCCTTATGCCATCTCGGGGAGTTTTTCCTTGCCACAGTTGCTCATAAGGGACAAACATACTTATAAAGAACATTTTTACATTTAATCACCACATTATCTGTGTAAAGCTGCTTTGAGACAATGTTCATTGTTAAAAGCGCTATACAAATAAAAATGAATTGAATTGAATTGAATTAAACATGGATTTTTAAATTTGATATAAAAATGTTAAGTATCCAGAGGCATGTATTTGCGATTTTCATAGTTCAATCATTTTGACATAGTTCTAAAATAAATACTTTGATTGCTTTGTCAGCCAGTGGGATGACAAAAGGTTTAGTGGAAAAAAGGTGTGCCAGAGTAAGTTTGAAAAAGATTTCCTTAGATTGTTTTGTTGGCGAATGGGGAAACCAATAAAAATGGCAGTGTACCAGACACGTCTTTAGAATGGGCGGCAGAAAAGATTTTGTGAGAAGAGGTACTTTCTGGCCGCACGTGGTTCTTCTTGGGGGTGTTTCAAGTGGTGAGATTCTTGGCAGCGCAGACTGACCGCAGTTGATTTTATTTGTAACATGCTTTTTACTATGAACATTGTCTCAGATTTTTTTATACCTTAAGGGCAAGCCAGTGATGACTGTAGCAAGGAAAAACTCCATGAAATACCCTGAGTAAAAAACTTTGAGAGGAACCAGACTCAAAAAGGAAACCACTGACACTAAATTTCCGTTTGTTTCAGTTCCATTGTTGAGGTGTGTAATAATAGGTGCGGATAATTTAAACTTTCTTGTTGGGGCTCTTTCCCAAAGTGCATGATCCAATGACTAATGATTTAGACAGGTTTTCGAGTGTATCCGCAGCCATGATAATCTGTCTGTTTGACTTTGGCATAGTGGATAAAATAATGGGAGCATAACATTCCTCTTTTTCACTATCAATTACACATACCGAACATACAACACCGTATTAGGGGCACTTTGGGATAAAAAAAAAAAAAACACTGAAAGGGGAGGGGCAGGGAATTTCTGAGTTTAAAACTAGAAATTTAGAAGTTTAAAACTTAAAACTTTTTGAAAAAAAAATTTGCAGAAAAGACTCAGATAGGGGTATCTATCAAGGAAGAAAACTACATATAATACGATGGTGTATTACGGCCACTCCGCTCCAGTGTTCCTCCAAGCACATCCCTTGCTCCAGTGTTCCGCAGAGCGCCTTTGACCACCACCAAGGGCGTTGCTTCTGATCTTCGCCGAGGGTGTCGCTCGGCCTCTGATCTTTAATGAGGGCGTCGCTCAGCCTCTGATCTCTGATGAGGGTGTCGCTCGGGCTATGACCCCCGCCGAGGGGCGTCGCTCTGCTTCTGATCTCTGCAGAGGGCATCGCTCTGCTCCTGTCCTCACTGTCCTGACAAAGCCATGTGTGTTCAGAGTTTATATTTAAAAAAATTATGAAGATTGCATAAAAATCTTTATTCCTATAAACATTTATCTGATACTATGTCTGGTCCTTTTCTCTCTCTCCCTGTTTTGAAGCCACCTGCTAGACTTTATTCACACACACACACACACACAACACACACACACACACACACACACACACACACACATTTTTTCAAGCATTTCTCTTGTAAAAACAAACGGAAAATCATCATATAAAACCATAATGGAAGATATATTGTAACTCACAGATGTAAAATATGCCCAGATTTTCCATTCACATGCAGATCACCAGGTCACTTTTTTAGTAATTTTTAGTGGGTAGTCCCATTGTTTAGTTTGACTAAACGACAGGAGGTGGAGCTAGAGGTAGCAGAGCTGAAGATGTTGAGGTTTTCATTGGCAGTGACAAGGATGGACAGGATTAGAAATGAGTTTATTACAGGGACAACGCATGTAGGATGTTTTGGAGACAAGGTGAGGGAGGTGCAATTGAGATGGTTTAGACATGTGGCGAGGAGGGACATGGGGTATATCGGTAGGAGAATGCTGAGAATGGAGCCACCATGAAGGAGGAAAAGAAGAAGACCAAGGAGGAGGTTTATGGATGTGGTAAAGGAAGACATGCAGGTAGTTCGGTTGAAAGAGTCAGATGTAGAGGACAGGGGGTATGGAGAAGGATAATCCACTGTGGCGACCCCTAATGGAAGAAGTCTCATTGTGTTTGTAACTCTATAGGTTATAAAACCATGCTTCTTTTGATGTGTTTTGAGTGAAAGTAATTTTGTAATGAATACAAATAATACTCCCTCCCCCCAATTCAACAAATACATTCCTTATAAGTGTTCCATTGAAGAAAATGTATGCTTTAGTAGTAATCGACCTTTAGAATGATATGTATTTTGTCATGATTACTTGTGCCCCTTTTCATTTAATCTATTTTTAGACATAACACCTGCAGACAATGGCCGCTTCAGGATGCAGTCACACAAACCATAAACGATAATAATACTGCATGATAAAATAAGTAATAAAGGCATTATAGTGGTGCATAGGTTAAAATATTAAATAATAGCTGAAAGATTATTATTATTATTATTATTATTATTAGTTTATTATTTTTAAGAAAATTAGCATATACAACAGTCAAAATGTTTTAGAAAACTTTAATATTTCCAGTTCTTATTGATAATTATGCAGTTTCAATGTATGTCTAAAAGTACTCTGAAATGAAAGCCTAAAACAAATAATCAATTAAACATTCAAAAAATCATGAAAAGTATATATGGGTTTTAAAGCAGGTTTCTTATATTTTGTGATGGTCATATGGTCAAGGCTGTTCTGTTTACTCTATGCTTGTCCACAGAATCCTGGTCAGAGAGAACTTTATTGCCTTATTGCTTAAAATAGCAAGGGTCTATTTTTCCAGAGGAATAACGCAACCCCAGCTATCATTGCTGTTGCTCTCATAAGTCGGCAAATTGAGGTATTTTGTTTTATGACCAACTAATTAGAGATGTTCTATTGTTTGCTTCCTTGGTTAAAATTTAAAATCCTTTTGCTAGTTAGCAACAATTTTAACAGGGCTTTGAGGGACTGTGAGTCTGTCCTTAGTGTGAATGACTGCTGACATGCAGATACATGTGCCACTATTACCCGGTCCAGACACACACCAAGACTTGCACAGATTGGAATTTGCAATTCTTAATAATGAATTTGCTGCTAAAAAAGACTCTAATATAAACCTTAATTAAAGAAGAGCATTAGAAGCATTTGGGAACTAGACACCTCTGAAAAAATCGCTAAATAATTGCAGTATAATCTCTGTTAAGTTCTGCACTGTAAAAGAAAAGATAAATGGATTTAAACTTACTGGATTAAATGGAATAAACTATTATATATACACATGTATTACTATTTTATATATATATATATATATATATATATATATATATATATATATATATAATACCTTACTGGTTATCAACTACTGATCCTAACTGATTATGGTATACATGTCTGCATGTATTTTGGTTTGTTACAAGTGTACAGGGTGTGTGAGATATGTTGTTTGTTTAGCCTGACTCTTGCTGTCAATGAGCAAAAGGGGGTTATCCTTGTGGTGAGTAATCATCTCCTGCAGACTGCTAAAAAGCTGATACAGACAAAAAAATGACAAAAAGAATTTAGTTTAATATGCTGCACTTTTTTATAATTTGTATAAACTAGGAAAAAGAACAGTGCATCATAATAAAATACATTCTACAAATTACAATCAAGTATTTTTTAACTTTACCTCCTCACATTTCTTTCCCTCTTTGCCCAGGGCATAGCTGCTGGAGTCCTTCAGAAAGCGAACAGGAATGTTGTAGACTTTATGATTGAAAAGAACAACTAAAGTGAAAGGTTGTGCTGCATTCTGGGCCGTGCTGCACCTAACCATGAAGGAGCCATCCTGATTGAGGTAAACACAATACAAAATATATCACATATACATCTTTACCGTATGGCATTATTATTATTATTATTATTATTATTATTATTATTATTATTATTATGGCAGTAGCGCAATGCATAAAATCACATAGCATCAATAACAATATCATGGTTAGAGTTATGAAATTTGTTGTGAACATTAACAGAAAACCCTTGAATGTTTAAAATGCTTTAGCATGTACCTGACATACTCTCATACTGTAAATTGAGTGACTGTGTATAGAGCGAATATAATCCACAATTTGGCAGTTTGTCTAGCATTGATCACTTGAAGTTTACAAAACTTGCTTTTGTTTCTTAATAGTTGTGTGAGACCATGTTAAGTTATGTATAATGTGCTGCTGATAAAATAATCTCTTAATCATACAGTGCCCTCCACAATTATTGGCACCCCTGTTTAAGATGTGGTCGTGGACTTCTAAAAATTCTCCTTTTTTTTTAAAACAACATAGAACCCAAATGCAAAAAAAGAGAAAAATCCAACCTTTCATTTAAGTACATTACTTTGGTGGTAAAAAAATCACACCTTTGGAGGACCTTGAAATCATGTGTGCCACAATTATTGGCACCCCTAACAATTCCTCTGAAAAATTTAATTGTTTTTTTTTTTTTTTATATATTTTTCTGTAGTTGCTAAGGTTGGTCAGGGTATCTAGGGACTTTTAATTAGTAATTCATGATTTCCTGTTTCCCTGGGGTATAAATATGACGTGACACAGAGGCCTAATTCTCTTACCCATTTGTCAACATGGCAAAGACAAGAGAACACACCATTCAAGTAAGGCAGATGTGTGTCGACCTTCATAAGTCAGGCAATGGCTACAAGAAAATAGCCACTCGCCTTAACTTGCCGGTATCTACAGTCAGAGGAATCATTAAGAAGTTTAAAACAACTGGAACAGTGACAAACAAGGCTGGAAGAGGTCCCAAGTTTATCTTGCCACAACACACAGTGAGGAGGATGGTAAGAGAAGTAAAAAAATTTCCCAAGCTCACCGTCACAGAATTGCATCAAAAAGTGGCATCTTGGGGTCACAGAGTCTCCAAAACAACCATCAGACGCTCTCTACATGCCAACAATCTGTTTGGGAGGCATGCAAGGAAAAAGCCTTTTCTCACTAACACTCACAAACGTAAACGTCTGGAGTTTGCTAAGCGGTACTGGGACTTCAACTGGGATCGTGTGCTTTGGTCAGATGAGACTAAGATTGAGCTTTTTGGCAACAAACACTCTAAGTGGGTCTGGCGTAAAACAAAAGATGAGTATGCCGAAAAGCACCTCATGCCCACCGTGAAGTATGGTGGAGGATCTGTGATGCTGTGGGCCTGTTTCTCTTCCAAAGGCCCTGGGAACCTTGTTAGGGTGCATGGCATTATGAACGCTTTGAAGTACCAGGATATTTTAAATAAAACCTGATGGCCTCTGCCAGAAAGCTGAAGATGGGTCGTCATTGGGTCTTTCAGCAGGATAATGATCCAAAACATGTGGCAAAATCTACACAAAAGTGGTTCAGCAGTCACAAACTCAAGGTCCTCCCATGGCCATCTCAGTCCCCAGACCTCAACCCAATCGAAAACCTGTGGGGCGAGCTAAAGAGAAGAGTGCATAAGAGAGGACCCAGGACACTGGATGATCTAGAAAGATTGTGCAAAGAAGAATGGTCAAAAATCCCTCTCTCTGTGTTCTCCAATCTTGTGAAATGTTATAGGAGGAGATTAAGTGCTGTCTTGTTGGCAAAAGGAGGTTGTACAAAGTATTAACATCAGGGGTGCCAATAATTGTGGCACACATGATTTCAAGTTTTTTTTTTTTTTCTAAATGTGTGATTTTTTTACCACCAAATTAATGTACTTAAATGAAAGGTTGGATTTTTCTCTTTTTTTGCATTTGGGTTCTATGTTGTTTTAAAAAAAAGGAGAATTTTTAGAAGTCCACGACCACATCTTAAACAGGGTTGCCAATAATTGTGGAGGGCACTGTATTTCTGTTCACGGAGCACTGCTGAAAGAGCAGCCAAAGTTGAAAGAACCAGGTGTTAGGTTTATTAATGTTATGGATGTTCGATCCCATGTACGTTCTGGACACGTGGAGGGGATATGGGTTGTTTATGTTTTTGTTTTGTTCAATTTCAGCCATTTGGTATTTGACTTTTTTTTTTTTTTAAATATCAAGAAGAATAGGGGCTAATTTAGTTTCAAATTTTTTTAGTTGCAAAAAATCTATTGGGTAGCCTTCTGGGGCAGGGTTTTTATTCAATTATTTTTAGTTAGTACATCAAAGGCTTAAACAATAAAGTGAAAAGTGTAAAAGTTTCTAACTTAAACAAGGTAAAAGCCAATATATGTTTTTCCTGTCATCAAATTGTGCCATAAAAGCTTGCTTTTAATGGGTTTCTTTTTAATGGGCTTTTAATTAAGTTAATGGGTGGGGTTGGTTTTCCATTTAGAATTTAATTGTAAAGTTTGAGGTACTGCCATCTTAATTAATAAGAATACTCTCAAATTTTTTCATGTTATTTATAATGTTATTTCAGATCCCAGTGTTAGGTACTGTATGTGAGGGGATAAATACACATTGTTCACAAAAATATTTGGTCTATAATTCTGTAAAGCTGTTTAAGTGTCCATTGTGAAAAGCGCTACAGAATTGAATTGCTTGAATTGAATTAAATGTGATCATCTCAGGCACCCTCTATAATAATCAATTTACCCTGGCAAGTGTTAATGCACCTCACTAAAATAATACAGACTTTTAAATAAAGTTTTTTCTAAAATCCCAGACTTGAACCGTTACCAGCTGATTATAGGAGGTGACTGTAATTGTGTTTTAAACACTGTTTTAGATTATTTCCCAAATTAACTCTTTTATCACAATCTTCTAAAACAATTAATTGTTTTGAAGTTGTTTGTTTCGAATCCAACTTTTACAGTCTTTTCCTTTTTTTCCTTCAACTCATCATACAGGTATTGATAATTTTTTAGACAGCAAACTTACTTTGGGAAATGCTTAAAGCTTGTTTAGGTGTAGAAATGTCTGAGTCCGGCTTATATAAAGACGTTGGGTAATAGGCTTTTTTAACTTTCTGAACAATATGGTAAACTAGACCATATTTATGCATCAAAACAATTATTAGCAGGGAGGCCTCTCCTCGGAGGGGCGTAGCAGATAAACAGTTGATCAGACTTTCTCCAGGGACCCGTCCTGTGGACGTAGGTGTCCAGTGCACGTACCAGACACAGGTCGTGGGACAACTGAGGGCACCTTGGGGATGTAACCCATTCTGGTGTACAAAAAGGCACTGGCCATACCTGGAGTAAACTCCAATAAGGAGGGGGGCGCCATTCCCCGGATCTTGGAGGAATCTTTCTATCAAGTCCGCGTTCTTCTGCGTTCAAAATTAACTACTTGTGGAATACATACAATCGGATCCGAAAGATACAACAGCATATCATCGGCATATAAAGATACTCTATGTTTCTATGTCCCTACTGTTAATGCCAGTAAAATGCCTTGAGCATCTTAATGCTATGGATAGGGATTCGATGGATAAAGTAAAAAGTAAAGGGCTAAGAGGGCACTCGTGTTGTACCCCTTGATAGAGGAAAAGACTTCGTATTTGTAATTTGTAAGACTTCCCTATTTGTAATTACCGATGCCACAGGGGAGAAGTTTAATAACTTAACCAGTGAGAGAAAATGTGTTCCAAAGCCAAATCTCTCCAGCACCGAGAATAAATATTTCCACTCAACCCTGTCAAATGCTTTTTCAGCATCTAGTGAAATAACAACCTGATGGACAGGGTCCTGAGCAAGTTTAGATAAGTGGACTACCCCCAGCAGTCTCTGAATATTGCCAAAAGAATGTCGATCCCTGACAAAACCTTTTTGGTCTCTTGAAATTAAATTCTCTATTACTGTATCTAAACATAAAGCAAGGATTTTTGACAAGATTTACAATATTTAGGAGGGAGATTGACCTGTAAGAATTACATTTTAAGGCATCTTTGCCAGGTTTTAACAAAATAATTATGTTCGCTTACATTTAAGGTTTGTGGCAAGTTCCCTTTTCAAAAGAGTCCTCAAACATATCAGGAAGAATAGGGGCTAATTTATTTGCAATATTTTTTTTTTGATTTGGGCCAGGTTTTTTTTATTCTGCATTAAATTATTCACATTTAGAATTTCCTTTATTCGTACGTGTTTCTCCAAATAGGTTTTCTGCACTGAATCATATCTACATTATCTACAATCTTAGCATTTCAGAGTTTAATTTAGGGCTTTTGTAAGTACCATATTTTCCGGACTATAAGCCGCTACTTTTTTCCCATGCTTTGAACCCTGCGGCTTAAACAATAAAGCGGCTAATTTATGGATTTTCCTGGGTTTTTCCCAGTTTCAAAAAACGAGCCCCGTAACATTAGACTAATGAAATTGCTGAACGGGTTAAGGTGATCTAATTAAACTCTTTATATTATATTGAGCACGCTCCCACTGAATCGGCCTGCAACACATCATAAATATGGATGTAGTGCCTCTGACATTTGACCTGCCTCTCACTCGGACTGTCAACAGAAAAGGTGAATAATTCGTCACGCACTTCACCTGTGTTCTGAGCTGCACAGCGTCGGAGAAAAGCTTCACCGATTGTGATTTTTAAACGCACGACAATGCCAAAAGACGAACTCTCCTATCCTATGGATCTTAAATTTCTGAATAATATGTGCAACTGTAGTCACAGGAACATCTAGCTGTTTGGAGATGGTCTTATAGCCTTTACCCTTATCATGCTTGTCTATAATTTTCTTTCTAATCTCCTGAGACAACTTTCCTTCGCTTCCTCTGGTCCATGTTAAGTGTGGTACACACCATGTCACCAGACAACACAGTGACTACCTGGAGCCCTATATATAGGCCCACTGACTGATTACAAGATTGTAGACACCTGTTATGCTATTTAGTGAACACAACTTGAATTAACATGTCCCTTTGGTCACATTATTTTCAGTCTTTTCTAGGGCTACCATCAATTTTGTCTAGGCCTGTTCATTTTTTTTAATAATAATTACGTTGAAGCATGGTTGAAAAGCAATGTCTGACTTTCATTGGTTAACAGTCATAGAATTTTTATTTATTATTACTTTTGTCAGATAAAAGTTTTTCCTATGACCATTGTGAGTTTTTCTTTCATTGACAGAGTTGTTGGTACAATTTTGTCCACGTGTGTATGAGATTATTTCTCCCCTGATAACTACTTTAAGTGTTTTCCACAATGTAGATGCTGATATAGATTTTGATCTGTTATGTAATAAGAAGTTATCTATGGCTGTAGTTACGAATGTACAGAATGAAGGATCTGATAACAAGGACGTATTCAGTCTCCACAGAGGTCGTTCATTGTACCTCAGATTACAAATGAGATCTAATTGGTGGAAATCACCAAGGACCAATAGCCCCCACTTGATCTAAGAATGTGGATGAGGCTTGGGCCATCTTGGGCCTCCTGGGATTAGAACGATCGAGAGGTGAATCCATAACAGTATTTATGTAACCACCAAATATCAGGAGATGGGAGTTAAGATCTGGCAGTAAAGAAACAAGCTTATTAATAAAACTCACATCATCCTAGTTGGAGGCATATACGTTAACTAATAAGACAGGATCATGATATAAACTCCCAGAGATTCTATCTACCCTGAGGATCTGTAATTGAAGCAGAGTCCGTAAATTTGATGTTTTTGTGTATCAAAATGGCAGCGCCCCTTGCTTTAGAATTAATAACTCCCAGAGACTCTATCTACCCTGAGGATCTGTAATTGAAGCAGAGGCTGTAAATTAGATGTTTTTGTGTATCAAAATGGCAGCGCCCCTTGCTTTAGAATTAAAATTAGAGTGAAAGATTTGTCCCACCCATTATTTCCTGGGTCTAAACTGATCACTAATGCGTAGGTGGGTTTCCTGTAGAAATATTATTTCAGATTTTAGTTTTTTTAAATATGCCAAAATCCTGCCTCTTTTGGCTGTGCCATTTAGGCCTTTAACATTCCAGCTAACAAATCTTACTTCCGCCCCCCCAGGAAATTTATCTAAATCGGCCATATTAGACATGTGCTAATATAAATTTAAATCAGCAAACACAACACAGAGATGCAGTTAGCAATATACACATTTCCTCACCGTTAAGTACTTCTGAAGACATAACATAAAACCAAACTTCCCCAGCAATTTTTTAAAAAGAGAACGCAAAACCAAACTTCCCAACATACTCCCTTGTTTCCCCATCTAAAACTCGCATGGCTCCCGGTTATCTATTCTTCACCACTCAAACTTTTTGAGGAACCCCAAGGCACTATATATACATGAAGTACAGCATAGCATTGTTATAATGTTTGTGCAGCTGAAATTGTGCAGCTTAAATTACAAGGCATTAAACAGAAACAAAAGCAAAAATTACGTCTTTTCTTGGCATTTTAAATGACCACATTCCTGAGTGTTTTACCATTATTATTTACCTTTGCAGACAGTGCAGCCTAATACGGCAAAAGCTAGTCTTTAATCTTGCGCATGAATGCGTTGTCTGCAAAAAGCCTCAGCAGCCTTGGCCTTCCGGAATGTTAATAATATGCAGGTAAGCCCTTCTGGATCTGTTCTCAAGATCATCAAGAAGAGATGAATTTGTGTTTTCAAGGCTTTAATCGTCGTTCTGCTGCGACAAGCCTTTCAAATTTTTCACCAACTAATACTTCAGTGAACGTAAGTCGATGTTAAAACGAGCTTACTGTCTTCCTTAACGTCAAGAGAGGCTTGCAACGGCTTGACTGAATCTTGAATTAAGCTTGCCATGTCTTCTTTTAAACTGGCTCGTTGTTTTGCCAGTTCAGAGACTAGATGACCCATCAACAAATTGTCCGTGTTGTCTTTTACAGGTGTATCCTTGCTGTTAGCGGTATCGTTAGATGCCATGATTGCTAGCTTACCCCCTATGGTAGCACCTGATCGTGTTGTTGGTGCAGTACTCTGCTTCTGCTTCAGTTGCTTATTTCTTTTTCTGAATTAAGTGTAGATCCTATATTTTATGTTGTGAAGCAATTAGATGAAAAGAGAAAAGATGCTTTAATAGGTTTGAAAGGAGTGTGGTTGGGAGGTCCTTGTCACCGCTGCTCTCTCATACATCGCTAAAACAGGAAGTCAAAAATAGGGCTTTTGAATCTCAGATGGTTGATGAATATAATTTACACTATAATTTAATCTGACTCATTTGTGCCTGACACTTTGATGCGGAGAAGGCATTCGATTGTGTTATGGGATTATTTATTTTATATATACAGTGGTACCTCGTGTTACGAATTTAATTCATTCCGGACCACCATTTGAACCCTGGAAAATGTGTATACCAATACGAATTTCCACATAAGAAATAATGGAATGTGGGATAATGCGTTCCGAACGACCCAAAATATTTATATTAAAATAGAAATACAACTGTTTTAATTGGTGCCTTAACATCTAAAAGTGTTCCGGGCACACGGCGCGCACTTCCGATTCTGCGATGCGCACTTCTGGGTCGGCGGCCATCTTGCCGTTTTTCCCATGCCTCCCGGTATTTTAAGGACAACCAAGACTTTAGCTCGAGGATTATCTCACTGGCTTCCAAAGTCCCTGAGGACATTGCTTGCCACTCTCCCTGCTCCTGTACCTGTTCCTGCTCCTGACCCCTGTTCTGCTCTGTTTTGGTTTTGACCTCTGGACTGTTTTTGGTTTGTGTTTTGCTCTGCCCTTTTTGCTCAGTTTGCTGGCTATCGGATTTTTTGGACTGTTTTCGGTTTTGCTTTTGTCTTCACTGCATTGCCCTGTTTGCCTCTGTTTTAGACCCTGGACTGTTTTTGGACTTTGTTTTTGCCTTTGCCCTATTGCTCTGCTTGCACTTCAATTAAAGTTTTCTCCATAACCCTGTGTGCATCCTGCATTTGGGTCCTCACTTACCTAGTCACCCCCATGAGCTCACTGGCAGAATAATCTGGCCAAACGATGGACCCAGCAGATGTTTTGAAGCATTGGGCTTGCTCCACCAGACCGGCAATTCAGGGACCCAACTGAGATGATCGACATTCTGAATCTCAGCCCCCAGCAGTGAGCTGAGTATTTTTGGGTGCATCATGTACAATCAGTGGCAAACCAAATGGTTTTAAATAACCTCCTGGGAGGGCTGTCTCTCCAGCCCCTGAACTCTGCTGGGGGGCTGCCCAACCTCAGCCTTCCTGTCTGACTAGTAACATTGCCCTGCCCTTCCGACCTGCCAAGATCACCTCTAAACCTGTCCAGAGTCCAGCTGAGGGTGCCGCTCCGCTCCAGAGTCCCGCCGAGCGCCCAATCATTGCTGACCCATTGCTGGGTTTTGCTGACAATGTAGTCCAGACCTCCGCAGAGGGCGTCGCCCTGCCTCAGACCTCCGCAGAGGGCGTCGCTCCACCTCAGACCTCCGCAAATGGCGTCGCTCCACCTCAGACCTCCGCGGAGGGCGGAGGCCAGAAAGTGCTTGGGGCAGCCACCTGGAGGCTCGCTCCATGCTTCGTTTAGCCTTTCCTAACCTCCAAGGCAGTTTGCCTCAAGCCCCACTGTGTCCGCCACTGGCACTTCACTTTCCTCGTGCCCCAGGATTATTGTGCCTTTCCAGCATTGCTGGAATGCTGGCATGATGGAGATGACGTTCGGTGGAGGAGAAGGAGAATTATTGTTTGGAAGGAGAATCTCCTTTCATTATGATGTGGGTTAAACTATCACCGGAATCACTGTTATATGTTATTTTTTCTTGATGATCTCCTTCTTTAGTTTCACAGTGATGGATTCTTTTTTTCTTCCACCTTAAAAACAGGCTTCTTTTCCTTCAGTGACATGATTAAAACCTATTTATAGTCACTTTTTCAACACTAAATAATATATTTACTGTTATAATGTGATACACGAAATGCACTATGATAAAAATGTATACGATACTGTTCAGTAATGACTACTGTACTGTAGTATTAACGTAACAAAGACACAGCGATAAACAGTGCTTAGACGGTGCTATCACATTAAATTCAAGACGCTAAATAGATTTCTGAGGCGGTAAAAGTGAGCGGGTTGCATGATGGAAGAACCAACGTCCCCTCAAAATTTTGCCCGCGAGTTTCAAATTATTCTTATCCTGAATCTTTATGCATAAACCGATATGAAAATGTTGGCAAATGATGATTTGTATTCTGAATTATACGTATTCAGGGACGTTCCCAAGGTTCCACTGTATAAAAAAAATTTAGTTGATACATTTTTGTCCCGCCATCTGTGAAAACAAATGCTATTAGTTCTGATTATTTCCCTCTTCACCATAGTACTAGACAGGGTTGTCATATGTCCCCTCTTTTGTTTGCTATAGCTAAATAACCTCTTCTAAGACAGTTCAGTGGTGTTTCAGTTTATAAATTAAACTTACATAAGAGTGAGTTTTTCCCAATAAATTCTTCTGCGAGAGCTCTCCCAACATAATATTAGCATTTAAATTAGCATCAGATAATTTCTGATACCTACGAGTAACAGTAACATGGATGTATGTTTACCTCTTTAAGCATAACTCCTTTGCAATTTTGTGGGGGGAAAAAACAAGATCTTCCTAAGTGGACAACTCTCCCACTTTCTCTAGCAGGCAGACTCAATACTATAAAAAAATTATATTTTCCTAAATTTATTTTCCTGTTTCAAAGTATACCAAAAACATTCTCTAAGACTTTAAATCAAGTGATGTCTGATTTTATTTGAAACAGGGCCCAATATGAATCCAGAAATCGTTTATCCAACAGTTTTGCACTCTCCTATTTCTAAATCTATTATTGGGTGGCAAATATTCATTGTATTTAATATTGGAGCCAGTCACATTACAGACAATGCCATGGGTTCTGAGATCTAAATTGGAATGTAGTTTCTGTACTCATGTCTCTACATGCTTTATTATTCTCTTTGTTGATGTCTTTGCATTAAAGACATCTAATTTGGAAACAATTTAGAAAACATTTTGGCAACATCAGGCCTGTCACCTATATATGAAAATCCCACCTTTTTACCATCTAATTATGATGGATCTCTTGCATTGTGGTTTAGAAGGGGCATCGTAAACATGAATGATCTTTTTCAAGAAGCTACATTTGTTACTTTTTCCTATTTGTCAGAATAATTTTATCTTCCCAAAACCCTTTTTTTCCCCCAATATCTTCAGATTCATAAATCTATAGAAAATATATTTTCTCATTGCACTCATGCACCTCCTAAACAAGAGCTTAAGAAGAAGAAGAGAAGAAGAAGAATAGCCTTTATTTGTCACATATACATTACAGCACAGTAAAATTTGTTCTTTGCATATCCCAGCTTGCTTAGAAGCTGGGGTCAGAGCACAGGGTCGGCCATGATATGGCACCCCTGGAGCATAGAGGGTTAAGTGCCTTGCTCAAGGGCCCAAGAGTGGAAGCTTGGCGATACCGGGGCTTGAACCCCCGACCTTCCAATCGGTAACCCAGCGCCTTAAACGCTGGAGCTACCACTCTTCCCAGCTTGATCAGGTTCCAGAAACAAAACTCTGTAAAGGTACTGTATTCCATATTTAAAACAATTTTTCTTCTCTAAAATAAAGCGGAATTGGGAGTCTGATCTTAAGCTTGTTTTTACAGACAAGGAATAATCCAATGCCCTTTGCCGTGTACATACCTCCTTTATATGTGCTTTTCATTCACTTATATAGTTTGTTGTTGCATAGAGTATATTGGACAAATGCCAAATTGTCTAAAATCAAACCTAGCTTTAATCCAACTTGTGATTGATTTTGACAAGCTCCAGCTACTATTTAATATACTTCTTAGCTTTGCCCAGCCTTGACTTCTTTCTAGGCATCAATTTTCAATCAACTTCCGAATATATTATTTAGAAAATGGAACCATGCCCCTCTAGTATAATTTTTTGACCCAACCCCACAAATGTTTCCTTGTCACCCTCACAGTCAAACGTGTCAACCCAACAAATGTTTTCTTGTCACCCTAACAGTCAAACGTGTTTGCTTGGTACTTGCTAAAAGGCTTATATTACTGACCTGGAAGAATCCTTTCCCATCCATCTACTTTCAGTGGATGCACAACCTGATGATACAGAAAGGTTCACACTACTTGCCAACCCTTCTTGTCACATAAAAAATAATAAAATAAATACATATTAAATGTCAGGGTCTGGATATTTTTTGCCACCACTGTTCTCCCAAGTTTTCCCAAGCCTCTGGTCTTCTCGAGTCTTCTGGTACCTCCTGTCTTCCCCGAGTATCCCTGTTCATGTTCATTTCTTTATTCTGCTTTGACATTACTTTATTTTGAATTAGTCTTGTTTTATTATTTTGTATTGGCAACCCACTCTGAACCCAGCCATTAGGGAGGCACAAGCCAGTGCACTCTTAGTCCCAGTCCCAAGCCCGGATAAATGGGGAGGGTTGCGTTAGAAAGGGCATCCAGCGTAAAACATGTGCCAAATCAAACATGCGGGACACGATTAAGAATTTCATACCAGATTGGTCGAGGCCCGGGTTACCAACGACTGCCACAGGTATCGTTGGCCAACAGGGTACCGGTGGAAGATGTCTACAGAGACAGCAGGGAAAGGAGAATTGTAGGAGAGTAGAGGTTAGGGTTGGTACTTTAAATGTTGGCACTATGACTGGTAAAGGGAGAGTGGTAGCTGATATGATGGAAAGGAGAAAGGTAGATATTTTGTGTGTTCAGGAGCACCTGGGTTTAAACTGTTTTATTATGGTGTGGATGGAAAGAGAAATGGTGTAGGGGTGATCCTGAAGGAAGAGTACAGTAAGAGTGTAGTGGAGGTGAGTGGAGATTAACGATTGGTGAATGGGGCAGACTTTAATGGACATGTAGGTGAAGGTACCAGAGGTGATGAGGAGGTTATGGGTGGGTATGGCCTTAAGGAGAGGAATGTGGAAGGGCAGATGGTGGTAGATTTTGCTAAAAGGATGGAAATGGCAGTGGTGAACACGTATTTTAAGAAGAAGGAGGATCATAGGGTGACGTAAAAGAGTGGGGGAAGGTGCACACAGGTGGATTATGTTCTATGTAGGAGATGGAACCTGAAGGAGATTGGAGACTGTAAGGTGTTGGCAGGGGACATGTGTAGCTAGACAGCATCGGATGGTGGTCTGTAGGATGGTTTTGGAGGTGAAGAAGAAGAGGAGGAGAGTGAGGACTGAAAGAAGAATAAGATGGTGGAAACTGAAGGAGGAAGAGTGTAGTGTGAGATTCAGGGAAGAGGTCAGACAAGGGCTCGGTGGTGGTGAAGAGGTGCTGGATGATTGGAAAACTACTGCAGGAGTAATGAGGGAGGCAGCTAGAAAAGTACTGGGTGTAACATCTGGAAATAGAAAGGAAGACAAAGAGACATGGTGGTGGAATGAGGAAGTGCAGGAGAGCATAAGGGGAAAGAGGTTAACAAAACAGAAATGGGATCGACAGGGTGATGAGAAAAGTATGCAGGAGTACAAGGCGATGCAGCAGCAGGTGGAGAGGGATGTGGCAAAAGCCAAGGAAAAGGAATATGAGGAGCTGTATGAGAGGTTAAACACTAAGGAAGGAGAAAAGGATTTGTACCAATTAGCCAGAGAGAGGGACCAAGCTGGGAAGGATGTGTTGCAAGTTAGAGCAATAAAGGATGGAGATGGAAATGTGTTGACTAGTGAGGAGAGTGTGTTGAGAAGGTGGAGGGAGTATTTTGAGCAGCTGATGAATGAGGAAAATCAGAGAGAGAGAAGGTTGGATGATGTGGAGTTAGTATGCAGGAAGTGGATAGGATTAGTAAGGAGGAAGTGAGAGCAGCGATTAAGAGGATGAAAAGTGGAAAGTCGGTTGGACCAGATGACATACCGGTAGAAGCATGGAGCTGTTTAGATGAGATGGCAGTGGAGTTTTTACCCACTCAGTTCAACAAGATTCTGGAAGGTGAGAGGATGTCTGAGGAATGGAGAAGGAGTGTGCTGGTACCGATCTTTAAGCATAAGGGAGATGTGCAGACCTGCAGTAACTACAGGGGAATTAAGTTGATCACACCATGAAGTTATGGGAAAGAGAAGTGGAAGCCAGGCTGAGAGAAGAGGTGACCATCTGTGAGCAACAGAATGAATTTATGCCGAGGGGGAGCACCACAGATGCCTTATTTGCTTTAAGAATGTTGATGGAGAAGTATAGAGAAGGTCAGAAGGAGTTGCATTATGTATTTGTGGATTTAGAGAAAGCGTACGACAGGGTGCCAAGAGAGGAGTTGTGGTACTGTATGAGGAAGTCAGGTGTGTCAGAGAAGTATGCGAGGGTGGTGCAGGACATGTATGAGGACAATGTGACAGCAGTGAAGTGTGCAGTAGGAATGAAAGACTGGTTCAAGGTGAAGGTTGGACTGCATCAAGGATCAGCCCTGAGCCCTTTCCTGTTTGCACTGGTAATGGACAGGTTGACAGACAAGGTCAGACAGGAGTCTCCCTGGACTATGATGTTTGCAGATGATATTGTGATTTGTGGTGAGAGTAGTGAGCAGGTTGAGAAGAGCCTGGAGAGGTGGAGGTATGCGCTAGAGATAAGAGGAATAAAAGTCAGTAGGAGTAAGACAGAGTACATGTGCGTAAATGAGAGGGAGGGCAGTGGAGTGGTGCGGTTGCAGTGAGAAGAGGTGGAGAAGGTAGTGGAGTTCAGGTACCTGGGGTCAACAGTGCAAAGTAATGGGGAGTGTGTTAGGGAAGTAAAGAAAAGAGTGCAGGCAGGGTGGAGTGGGTGGAGAAGAATGATAGGAGTGATTTGTGATAGAAGGATATCTGCAAGAATGAAAGGGAAGGTTTATAGGACTGTGGTGAGACCTGCAATGTTGTATGGATTAGAGAAACGGCATTGAGTAAAAGACAGGAGGTGGAGCTGGTGGTAGCAGAGCTGAAGTTGTTAAGGTTTTCGTTGGGAGTGACGAGGATGGACAAGATTAGAAATGAGTTTATTAGAGGGACAGCGCATGTTGGACATTTTGGTGACAAGGTGAGGGAGGCGAGATTGAGATGGGTTATATTGGTAGGAGAATGGTCGACCTACTTCCCGGAGCTAAGCTGCCTAAAGGTCGGGTGTATCCCCTGTACGCTCCAGAACATCGGGCGATGGAGGAGTACGTCCAGCAGGCACTCTGTCAGGGTTTTATCACTCACTCTTCCTCCCCTGCAGCGTCAAGCTTCTTCATCAGGAAGAAGGATGGGGGCCTCTGACCCTGCATTGATTACAGGCAGCTGAACTCTCAGATCGCACCACTCCCTTATCCTCTCCCGGTCGTACCAGCCACTTTGGAGGATCTAAGGGAGGCTAGGGTGTTTTCGAAGTTGGACCTCCAAAGCACCTACAACCTGGTTCGTATCCGAAAGGGGGACAAGTGGAAAACCGCATTCATCACGCCCTCAGGACACTACGAGTACTGGGTCATGCCATAAGGCCTCTCCATCTCTCCCGCAGTTTTCCAGGGTTTTATGAATGAGGTGTTCCGGCCATACCTCCAAAGGTTCGTCATGGTCTAAATCGACGACATCCTGATTAACTCCTGGGACCTACAGGAGCACTGTGAACATGTGTGCAAAATCCTGGAAGTGCTCCGCTCCCACCAACTATACCTGAACCTCTCCAAATGTGAGATCCACTGCCCAAAGATCCACTTCTTGGGCTATGTCATTAGCTCGGAGGGCATCCAGATGGACGAGGGGAAGGTAAAGGCTGTACGGAATTGGCCTATCCCTGAGACTGTGAAGGAGCTCCAACGTTTCCTGGGCTATGTCAATTTCTATCGTCAGTTCGTCCAGGGGTACAGCAAGATCACTGCTCCCCTTACCTCTCTCCTTCGAGGCAAAGTGAAAACCCTACAGTGGACCCACGAAGCCCAGGAGGCTTTCAACAGGCTCCGGAAATGTCCGGAAAAGTCCTGTCTCTCACTCACCACAGATGTAGACTAGTTTACGAAGCTTAGAGCTAAGAATGAGCAGGCAGAAGGCAGTAAGAAGTTTGGGGATAACGTGGATGAGACAGAGGGAGTCAGTGATGTAAACATGACTGAGAACAGAGACGTTCATGATCATCATCATTTTTTCTCTGCTTGTGTTCTATATGTGGATGTTCAGCCTGGACACATTCATTAAGTAACTACATTGTGCCCTCCACAATTATTGGCACCCCTGTTTAAGATGTGGTCGTGGACTTCAAAAAATTCTCCTTTTTTTTTTAAACAACATAGAACCCAAATGCAAAAAAAGAGAGAAATCCAACCTTTTATTTAAGTACATTACTTTGGTGGTAAAAAAATCATTTTAGAAAAAAAAAAAAAATTGAAATCATGTGTGCCACAATTATTGGCATCCCTGATGTTAATACTTTGTACAACCTCCTTTTGCCAACAAGACAGCACTTAATCTCCTCCTATAACATTTCACAAGATTGGAGAACACAGAGAGAGGGATTTTTGACCATTCTTCTTTGCACAATCTTTCTAGATCATCCAGTGTCCTGGGTCCTCTCTTATGCACTCTTCTCTTTAGCTCGCCCCACAGGTTTTCGATTGGGTTGAGGTCTGGGGACTGAGATGGCCATGGGAGGACCTTGAGTTTGTGACTGCTGAACCACTTTTGTGTAGATTTTGCCACATGTTTTGGATCATTATCCTGCTGAAAGACCCAATGACGACCCATCTTCAGCTTTCTGGCAGAGGCCATCAGGTTTTTATTTAAAATATCCTGGTACTTCAAAGCGTTCATAATGCCATGCACCCTAACAAGGTTCCCAGGGCCTTTGGAAGAGAAACAGGCCCACAGCATCACAGATCCTCCACCATACTTCACGGTGGGCATGAGGTGCTTTTCGGCATACTCATTCGCCAGACCCACTTAGAGTGTTTGTTGCCAAAAAGCTCAATCTTAGTCTCATCTGACCAAAGCACACGATCCCAGTTGAAGTCCCAGTACCGCTTAGCAAACTCCAGACGTTTACGTTTGTGAGTGTTAGTGAGAAAAGGCTTTTTCCTTGCATGCCTCCCAAACAGCTTGTTGGCATGTAGGGAGCGTCTGATGGTTGTTTTGGAGACTCTGTGACCCCAACATGCCACTCTTTGATGCAATTCTGTGACGGTGAGCTTGGGAAATTTTTTTACTTCTCTTACCATCCTCCTCACTGTGCGTTGTGGCAAGATAAACTTGGGACCTCTTCCAGCCTTGTTTGTCACTGTTCCAGTTGTTTTAAACTTCTTAATGATTCCTCTGACTGTAGATACCGGCAAGTTAAGGCGAGTGGCTATTTTCTTGTAGCCATTGCCTGACTTATGAAGGTCGACACACATCTGCCTTACTTGAATGGTGTGTTCTCTTGTCTTTGCCATGTTGACAAATGGGTAAGAGAATTAGGCCTCTGTGTCACGTCATATTTATACCCCAGGGAAACAGGAAATCATGAATTACTAATTAAAAGTCCCTAGATACCCTGACCAACCTTAGCAACGACAGAGAAATATATATAAAAAAAAAAACAATCAAATTTTTCAGAGGAATTGTTAGGGGTGCCAATAATTGTGGGACACATGATTTCAAGTTTTTTTTTTTTTTCTAAATGTAGGATTTTTTTTACCACCAAAGTTATGTACTTAAATGAAAGGTTGGATTTTTCTCATTTTTTGCATTTGGGTTCTATGTTGTTTTAAAAAAAAGGAGAATTTTTAGAAGTCCACGACCACATCTTAAACAGGGGTGCCAATAATTGTGGAGGGCACTGTATATATATATATATATATATATATATATATATATATATATATATATGTATATATATATATATATATATAAAATATAAGGCTGTCAAAATAAAACTTATTTTAAACTGCACTAAATGTTATTAACGCGCGATCAATCCAGCGCGCATTTCTGTTTTTACCATTTTTATAAAAAAAATACATAAATAACTAAATATAAAAGAGACGAAATTAAAACCTTCGGTAAAACATACATTTATTCACGACGTCCTTTCTTTACTAAGATATTAAATAAATAAATAAATAAATAAACTCCACCAAAAAATAGTTTTAATCAGTAAACTTTTGTTTTGTTCTATTTCTGCGCCAAGTCTCAATTCAAACACCAAATCCGCCATGATTCACACAATTTACCCTCTAGGTGGCGTTTTGTGGGTTTTTCCCTTATAATGGCAAAACAAGCTTACATTTCTGTCTTTATTGATCGTACGGATAAGAACAATACATTATTAAAATCTGTAAAATCTGTATAATTTATATATATAAAAGCTTCTTGACTTGAAGAGGTGCACTTTCTCCGGTATTACCTCATTAATCTATCTATCATCATCAATATGATGTGAGGTCCAGTTAACAGCTAAAACAGGTAGAAGTAATAACTACTTTTTACTTAAGTACATGTCAGAGCCAAGACTTCTTTACTTTCACTTGAGTAAAAAAGTATAATCACTACTTCAACTTTTACCCGAGTATTTTAAACATGAGTATCTGTACTTCTACTTAATTAAAGGATGTGTGTACTTTTGCCACCTCTGTCGGCTGGCAAACAGAATTATGATATAGGCAACCGCGATCTCTTGGCCATCAAGCTGGCCCTGGAAGAATGGAGACACTGGCTGGAGGGAGCTGAACATCCATTCTCAGTGATTACCGACCACAAGAACCTCCAGTATCTATGGGAGGCCCGGAGGCTCAACCCCAGGCAAGCTCAATGGGCCCTCTTCTTCACCCGGTTTTATTTCCACATCACGTACCAGGCCGGTATACAGAACGGAAAGGCGGATGCTCTCTCCTGGATGTTCGGGCCAGAGGAACCCAGCAAGCCAGAGCCCATCATACCTCCCGCACTCATTTTGGCCCTATCATTTGGCAGCTTATCAGCTGCAACGAGCCCTCTGTAACACACGCAGGCACGCCGAAGCGAGACGGTTGGAGTCCCCACGCTTCCATCCAGGAGACCTCGTGTGGCTGTCCATGAAGGACCTGAGGCTGGGACTGCCCTGTCGCAAACTGAGCCTCCGGTTCATCAGGCCCTTCAAGGTCGCCAACCAGGTCAAGTGTCTTACAGGCTGGAGCTGCCATCGAGGTACCGCATACACCCCACTTTTCACGTGTCCTTGCTAAAACCCTGTGTCTCGCCTGTGTCTTATCCCCAAGGTGACCCCGAGGCGCTCACCCAGCTGGAGATCGTGGATCAGCCCGAAGTCTATTCGGTGCAGGGGTCACCTCAAGAACCTGGTGGACTGAGAGGGGTACGGCCCGGAGAAGCGATCTTGGGTAGCCCGTCAGGAGGTGCAGTACCGGCACTGCTGGGGGAGTTCCATGCCGCGCACCCACGCTGCCCGGCGCAGGGTTAGGACGTCCGGAGCCATCCCTGGGGGAGGGGGTGGTGTCAGGGAGAACCCTGCTTTTCCTCCCTTGCGCGCCCCGCCCGCAAGGAGCTCCTCGCCATCATACTTATTATCCACACCTGACACTCATTCCCTGCACATACATAAACCCCTCACTCCCTTTCACTCACCGTCCGTTATTTTTTTCTGTATGCTCCGTCTACAGTTGAACTCACCCTCTGATCCTGCATTACGCTTCTGCCGAAGCATAACTCGGATTATCCCGCGAACCTCTCTTCTCCTGCTCGGGACTTTGTGGACCGCGCTCCCCAGAGTGCACCACGGATATCTCCCTCACAAACTCTTTACTACCGTGAATACTGTGTTATTGCTTCACCCTCTTATTAAAGACTGCACCGTTTTGTACTCCGGCTTCCGCCTCTGTTTTTGCCGGGTGACACACTTGCTCTAGCGACACTGGTTCGAGACCCGCTCTTGGACCTGACACTGAAGGTAAGAAAATCTCTCTCTCTTTGCCTGGCCTTTTTACGGTCTCGTTCCCCTGTCCCTGACTTACTAATAAATGGAGAGCGCACACAAACACACACATTTATTTATTTATTTATCTATATATAATTTCTTTAAATTAAAATTTTTTTTGTTTATATATTGTTCTTGGTGTTAACCCAACCATTTAACCACAAGCCAGTGCACTCTTAGCACCGGTCCCAAGCCCGGATAAATGGGGAGGGTTGCGTTAGGAAGAGCATCCAGCGTAAAACATGTTCCAAATAAAATGTGCAGATCACGAATCAGAAATTCATACCAGATCGTCAAGGCCCATAGGTATTGTTAGCCAACAGGGTACTGGTGGAAATTGGGTGACTGTTGGCTGATGGAGGAGAAGGAGAGAAGGAAGACGTCTACAGAGACACCAGGAAAAGAAGTGTAGGAGAGTGGAGGTTAGGGTGGGTACTTTAAATGTTGGTACTATGACTGGTAAAGGGAGAGAGGTAGCTGATATGATGGAGAGTAGAGTGGTAGATATGTTGTGTGTTCAGGAGACCAAGTAGAAAGGGCATGAGGCCAGGAACATTGCAGGGGGGTTTAAACTGTTCTTTAATGGTGTGGATGGAAAGAGAAATGGTGTGTAAAGGCCAACAGAGTAGTTATGCACTATTTTATTCATTTTATTTATGATTACGACATCAAGCTTTTATTTTGGCAACCACAGAAACCGGAAGTATAATAACGGAAGTCAGTTTCAAGAACGGCGGTAAAACGAAAGAAAGTCTTAAAGGGTTCACGGTTAAAACAGTAAAAACTACGGATAAACTACAAGGTTAGCTTCGGTCAAATGAGGAACAAGGTTTGTGGTGTTAATAAGAAACATATGCAAGTTACTTAAAAGGTTTATTGTGAAATGCTTAATTTAACTTAATGCTAACGGATTGAAACCAATGTAAGGAGCTGTATAACAGTTGAAATGTAATGGTTAATGCATGGTTTATTTGTTTTACTCAGCTCTTACGTTGGTTGATGACACGGAGAGCAATAAAAGTCATTTAACCATCAGTTCTGGCCTTCTCAATATTGACTGGATGCTACAGTAAGAGCTTGACCACCGCCACAGCCTGCATGACGTAGCTACAAGATTCAACGGCAATACCCGCGACGTCCAGCAGATGGCAGAAGTTGGTCAGAAAATACAACAATTCAACTAAAAGCACTCAAAATGGAAGGATCACAGGCTGCTTCAGTAAGTCAAATGGACATAAATGAACAGATCACAAGTTTACAACAAGAAATTCAAGATTTAAAGAACTTGCTTAAAGATGAAAGTGAGGATAGACAAAACATTAAAGATTTAATCACACGCAAGGAACAAATCTTAACAGAGCTTCAAGACAAAGCTCAATGCATATCAGAATTACCAAGACGTTCAGAAAGAGTTAAGGTACAAACAGAAAGGATGATAACATATCAAAGGGAAGAAATTAGTAAAAGAGAAAAAGGACTAACGACTCTTTACGAACAATGGAAAACACAGGTACGCAAAACAAGAGAAAGGTTAAAATCAGATATCACAGACAAGGAGATGTCAGAACTTGCAGACACAATAGAGCAAAAGAGAGATGATGTATTAAAGTTATATTCAGAAATAAGGAATCAAATGGCACCATCATCTGACGTAAGGAGGAAGATTGATGCATGTGATGCAATAACTCATGACATCGTAAGGATAATTCTGGAAAGACTAAGTGGTGTTGAGGAGGATTTTGATGCAGAGCGTGAAAGAACTCGTTTACGTGGACTTTTAAAGCACGACTATGCCCAATCCATATACGGCTCAACCGCAGCATCAGATCGCAGCCAACGGTCCTCAGCTTCACAGCTCACAGCAAAACGAGCCGCCGCAGCGGCAGAGCTAGCTGCAAAGGAGGCTGAATATGAGACTGTACTAGAGGAATTAAGACAACAGGAAAAGATAAAAGCTCTAGAAGAGGAGCACAAGAAACAAATGGCAGTTCAAACATCAGAGTTGGAACGCTTGAAAGCACAGAAGGACGTGAAAGCAGCTCGAGCTAGGTTTGAGGCATATGACAGAGAGTTATCACAGGTGAATGATGTACAGTCAATAAAAAGTGAACAGGTGAACCCATACTTCATACCCAAACAGCCCACACCAGCACCTTCCTTTATTCCTGAGCAGACAACTTCCCCCAATGTCACTCAACTAGCTCAAGCAGTACAGGACAGCATTAAACTGAACAGACTTCCCACACCAGAACCAACAATGTTTAGTGGCGAATCACTAAGCTTTATCGAATGGAAATCCACGTTCATATCACTGATTGAACAAAAGGGCATCTCAACAGCAGATAAGTTGTACTATTTGAAAAGATATGTAACGGGCCCAGCTCGAAATGCCTTGAAGGGACCTTCTTCAGAAATGATGAGGAGGCATACAAAGACGCCTGGGACAAGTTAAATCAGAGGTACGGCCAGCCATTCGTGATTCAGAAAGCATTTAGAGAAAGGCTATCAAACTGGCCTAAAGTGCAGAATAGAGATGCTGATGGACTGAGGGCATTTGCAGATTTCATAAATGCATGCTTGCTCGCGATGCCTCACGTAAAGGGGCTACAAATACTCAATGACAGCGAAGAGAACCAAAAACTGTTGCACAAACTACCAGACTGGATAAAAGCGAGATGGAACAGGCAGGTAACAAAGACTTTAATGGAGGGCGGGGAGTTCCCAAGTTTTAGCGCTTTTGCCTCCTTCCTCTCCTTAGAAGCCGAAGTCGCCTGCAACCCAGTCACCTCCATTCATGCGCTTCGCTACACTGAAACAAACAGCGACAAAAGGTACACAAGGGAAATCAAAGGAAACAAGGCAAGTGTATTTAACACAAATACAACTGTACAAAGTGATAAAAGGATGATAACTAAACCACCTAACGGCTCACCATGCACAATGTGCCAAGGCACCCATCAACTTCACAAGTGCCCTGAACTCTTGAAAGGGTCCCTAGAAAACATAAGGAAATATGTGAAAGACAATAGACTTTGTTATGGTTGTCTAAAACAAGGACACAGTGCTAAGGACTGCAGACGACGCCTTACCTGTGAAACTTGCACAAAGCGACACCCAACTTGTCTCCATGATGAAAGTTACAGGAACGGTGTGCAGAGAGAAACATATGTGAACACAAACAATGCAACTCAAGGTAACTCACCTGAAACAGCAACAGCTATGTCACTTAACGTTGCCAGAGCGGAACCGTCAGTCAGCACCTCAATGATAGTTCCAGTGTGGCTCTCAACGACCACTAACCCACTCAAAGAAAAACTGGTTTATGCGTTGCTAGACACACAGAGTGACACTGTATTCATTAATCAAGATGTCACACATGAGCTGCAGGCAGATGTTTGTCCCGTAAAGCTTAAATTAACTACTATGATGGGTAAAAATGCAGTGGTAAGCAGTGGAAAGGTGTCTGATCTTTTAGTGAGAGGTTATAACTCAGCTACAGCCATAAAGCTCCCCACTGCATACACCAAGGATTACATACCTGCTAACAGAGAACACATACCTACCTGTGAAACAGCCAAACAGTGGAGTCATTTGCTACCAATCGTAAACGAGATCCCTCCACTCCTCAGTTGTGAAGTAAGTCTCCTCATAGGTTATACTTGTCCTAGAGCTCTTGCACCCAAACAAGTAATCTTAGGCAAAGAAAATGAGCCCTATGCCATTCACACTGACTTGGGATGGAGCATAATTGGAAACTCGACACCAGGCAGCGAAACAGACTTGGCAAGCAGTCTCTGTCACCGAGTCACTGTTAAAGAAATCCCTCCCTCCACTCCAGCAGATGCAATACGCGCTTTGGAAAGAGATTTCAAGGAGACTGACGGGAATGAAAGGACTGTGTCGCAAGACGATTTAGTATTCCTTCAGAAGCTCGAGCATGGCATAACACAGACTGAAAATGGACATTTTGAAATGCCATTACCATTTAAAGACAGACCACAAATGCCAGATAACAGACAACTCGCTGAAACCAGACTAAACCAACTCAAACGCAAATTCATGAAAGACGAAAAATACAAAAGGGACTACATGGAATATATGAGTGACATCATCGAAAGAGGTGATGCCGAAGAAGCTGATGATAGTGGACCGCCAGGAGAGACTTGGTACATACCGCACCACGGTATCTATCATCCAAAGAAACCTGAGAGGTTACGCGTAGTCTTCGACTGCTCCGCAAAGCACAAAGGTACCTGCCTTAACGAGCATTTACTGAATGGGCCTGACATGATCAACAACCTGACGGGCGTGCTCCTGCGCTTTAGACAGCACCAAGTAGCTCTCATGTGCGACATTGAAAAATGTTTCACCAATTCCAAGTCAAAGAAAATGATCGCAACTTCTTACGCTTCATATGGTGGAAAAATGGAGACATGAACAGCCAACCACAAGCATACAGGATGACAGTACACCTCTTTGGTGCGGTTTCATCACCCGGCTGTGCGAACTATGGACTCAAACATTTAGCCAAAGAGAACAGATTTACATATCCAGTTGGCTCACAGTTCATAGCAAGAGACTTCTACGTAGACGACGGAGTCATCAGTGTAGAGACGGTAAAGGATGCCATACAACTGGCAAAGGAAGCACGTGAACTATGTACAAAGGGCGGACTAAGGTTGCATAAATTCGTATCCAACAACTCTGAAGTTTTAAAAAGCATTCCAGCTTCAGAACATGCAACAGACACTAAAACAAAAGACTTGACATTCAATGAAACACAGACAGAAAGAGCGCTTGGCATTTATTGGAACGTGAACAAGGATTGTTTTACATTCAACATCACACTAAAGGACCAACCACCAACTAGGCGGGGCATCTTGTCCACAGTCGCAGCGATATACGACCCCTTTGGCTTCATCGCTCCCTATGTGCTCAAGGGAAAAGGAATTCTCCAAGAAATGTGTCGTCAAGGAACAGACTGGGACGACCCGCTACCTGAACATCTTAAGCCACGGTGGGAATGTTGGAAAGGAGATCTACACAATCTAAAAAATGTGCAAATCAGCAGATGTTATGTTCCAGCAGACTTTGGAGAAGTGGTAAGAACAGAAATACACCACTTTTCGGACGCAAGCACAACTGGATATGGACAATGTTCTTACCTCAGACTCGTAAACAAAAGGGAAGACGTCCACTGTACCTTTATCATGGGCAAAGCACGCGTCTCTCCAAATAAGATTGTCACAATCCCAAGGTTAGAACTTACCGCAGCCGCAGTATCTGTCGCTGTAAGTAACATGCTAAGAGAGGAACTGCTCTATGACAATGTTGAGGAGTTCTTTTGGACAGACTCAAGGGTCACTCTAGGATACATAAACAACGATGCGAGACGATTTCACACGTTTGTTGCTAATAGAGTGCAGAAAATCCGCAACTGTACCTCACTGCAACAGTGGTTTTATGTGCCTACCAGCGAAAACCCCGCAGACATTGCATCCAGGGGCACATCTGTAAATGAACTGCTTTCATCTAATTGGTTCACAGGCCCTCCCTTCCTGTGGGAAAAGATTTTACAGCTTCCAACAAAAGAGACCGTTGTACTTCCAGTAGGAGACCCAGAGGTGAGAAAGGTACAGTCACTAAGCACTGAAACAGTTGAACATACAAACCTTGGTGTCCGGCTCACAAAGTTCTCGTCCTGGTCCCGCGCAGTCAGTGCAGTCGCACGTCTCAGAAGATACTTACTCAAAGACAAATCAAATACACTCACAACTGTGACTGAAAGACAAGACACAGAGACTGTGATTATCAGAGACTTGCAAAAACAAACATATCAAAACGAAATCGAGACATTAAGCAAAGGCAAACAGCTTTCAAAGAACAACAAAATGTACAACTTGGATGTCTTTTTGGACAAGGACAATGTGCTCAAGGTGGGAGGAAGGCTCCATCCCTCTTCGCTGCCCAGCTCATTTAAACATCCAACAATCATTCCCAGAGAACATCACGTCACAAAATTGATAATTGCTCGCTGTCACGAAAGGGTCAATCACCAAGGAAAGGGCTTCACAATGAACGAGATACGATCCAATGGCTATTGGATTCCAAAGTTGAGTCAAACGGTTGCATCCTACATTCGCCAGTGTGTGTTTTGTCGGAAACAAAGGAGACCTGTGGAAGGACAAAAAATGAGAGACTTACCCACAGAAAGAATTGAACGATCTCCGCCTTTCACATACTGTGGTATGGACGTTTTTGGACCATTCCTGACCAAACAAGCAAGGAAGGAATATAAAAGGTATGGCCTCCTTTTCACATGCCTTTATTCACGTGCAATTCATGTAGAAATGTTAGAGGACCTATCAACAGATGCCTTCATAAATGGGCTCAGATGCTTTATCGCTCTAAGAGGCTCGGTCAGACAAATAAAATGTGATCAGGGTACTAACTTTGTAGGTGCCAAAAATGAACTGAATGCGGCACAAGGTGAAATTGACACTGACAAACTGACAACCTTCCTTGCAGAAAAACAATGCGAATTTGTCCTAAACACCCCTCATGCTAGTCACGCAGGTGGAGTATGGGAACGACAGATACGGACCGTGAGAAACGTTCTTAAGGCAACATTGGCTCTCACGCCAGGTCGACTCACTGACTCTTCACTAAGAACCTTCTTGTATGAAGCAGCTGCTATAGTAAACAGCCGCCCCCTTACAACAGACAGTCTCAACGATCCAAACAGTTTGGAGCCGCTGACTCCAAATCATCTGGTCACAATGAAAACCTCAATTCCTCTGCCTCCCCCTGGACATTTCGTTAAGAAGGACTTGTATGCACGAAAACGATGGCGTCAGGTACAGTACTTGCTCGAACAGTTTTGGAGCAGGTGGAAAAGAGAGTACCTGCAGAACATAATGGTCAGACAAAAATGGCACAAGCCTAAAAGAAACATGCAAATAGGAGACATAGTAATGGACAAAGATGAAATGCAACCACGATCCCAGTGGAAACTTGGACGAATATTGGACACTGTAAAAGATACAGACGGACTTGTCAGAAAGGTCAAAATAGGCTTTGCAGACAGAAATCTTACCAAAAGGGGTCAACGTGTGAACAAAATGTCTGTTGTAAAACGTCCAGTTCATAAGTTAGTTCTACTATTAGAAGATTGTGGAAAGTAAATTTACAATGCCTAAGTGTATTGAAATATGAAAATTACAGTTGTAACATGCTTACGAGGTTATTTCTATATTTGGTTAAGTAACTTGAAGAAATTATTTGTGTTTTTAGGTGTATAATAGCAAATAATTTGGTGGGAGTGTAAAGGCCAACAGAGTAGTTATGCACTATTTTATTCATTTTATTTATGATTATGACATCAAGCTTTTATTTTGGCAACCACAGAAACCGGAAGTATAATAACGGAAGTCAGTTTCAAGAACGGCGGTAAAACGAAAGAAAGTCTTAAAGGGTTCACGGTTAAAACAGTAAAAACTACGGATAAACTACAAGGTTAGCTTCGGTCAAATGAGGAACAAGGTTTGTGGTGTTAATAAGAAACATATGCAAGTTACTTAAAAGGTTTATTGTGAAATGCTTAATTTAACTTAATGCTAACGGATTGAAACCAATGTAAGGAGCTGTATAACAGTTGAAATGTAATGGTTAATGCATGGTTTATTTGTTTTACTCAGCTCTTACGTTGGTTGATGACACGGAGAGCAATAAAAGTCATTTAACCATCAGTTCTGGCCTTCTCAATATTGACTGGATGCTACATGGTGTAGGGGTGATTCTGAAGGAAGAGTACTGTAAGAGTGTAATGGAGATGAAGAGAGTTTCTGATTAGCTTATGAACGTAAATCTGGAAGTTAAAGGGGTGATGATAAATGTCATCAGTGCCTATGCTCCACAAGTGGGTTGTGAGATGGGAAGAAGGAAAAATTCTGGAGTGAGTTAGATGAAGTGGTAGAAGGTGTACCTAGGAATGAAAGATTGGTGATTGGGGCAGACTTTAATGGGCATGTAGGTGAAGGGAACAGAGGTGACGAGGAGCTGATGGGTAGGTATGGCCTTAAAGAGGGGAAGGTGGAATGGCAGATGGTGGTAGATTTTGCTAAAAGGATTAAAATGGCAGTGGTGAACACTTATTTTAACAAGAAAGAGGATCATAGGGTGACGTATAAGTGTGGAGGAAGGTGCACACACACACTGTAAAAAAAATACACCATATCTACTCAATAAAAATGAGGCAACAGATTACAAGCAATATTAATAATTACATTTCACAAGGTTTGGTATTAAGTAAATATTAATTAAATGAGACCCTTAATAGTTATCCATTTAATATGAGTAGATTTGAATAGAAAACAGTACAGAATTAATTATAACCTAAAGGAAGGTGAAGGAAGGTGCACACAGGTGGATTATATTCTATGTGAGAGATGCAACCTGAAGGAGATTGGAGACTGTAAGGTGTTGGCAGGGAACAGTGTAGATAGACAGCATTAGATAGTGGTCTGTAGGGTGGTTTTGAAGGTGAAAAAGAAGAAGAGGAGAGGGAATAATGAAAGAAGAATAAGATGGTGGAAACTGAAGAAATACTGTAGTGTGAGATTCAAGGGAAGAGGTCAGACAGGCGCTCGGTGGTGGTGAAGAGGTGCTGGAAGATTGGGCAACTACTGCAGAAGTGATAAGGGAGACAGCTAGGAAGCTACTTGGTGTGACATCTGGAAATAAAGGAAGACAAAGGGACGTGGTAATTGAATAAGGGAAGTGTAGGAGAGCATAAGGAGAAAGAGGTTGGCAAAACAGAATTGGGATCGACAGAGTGATGAGAAAAGTAGGCAGGAGTACAAGGAGATGCGGCAGCAGGTAAAGAATGTGTATTGTAATTATTTTATCTTATCCTGTTCTTGTTTTATTATTTTTACCAGCAGTGTTTTAAGTGTAGAATTTCCTAGTGCTTATCCTGCACTTCAATACTTAGATAATAATCATTATACTCCCATTTTTCCACTTTCTAAAATTATAAAGATGAGCATCAGGGATTTAGACATTGAAAGAGCCCTTTCTACTGTGTTTTTTTTCTTTTTTTTTTACCTGAGTACTAATCAGCTCATCAAACATTTTGTTTTTGTAACTATCACAATAATATGTAACAAGCTAGAGATTATTTTACAGTAAGCTATTTTTTTTTTAATTATAATAATATTATTAACAGACATTATATATATATATATATATATATATATATATATATATATATATATATATATATATATATATATATATATATATATATATATATATATATATATATAAACTTAAGAATGTGGCTCCTAGCATTATTCTTCACCACTAAAACTTTTAACTATTAATAATACTGTTAGCATGTTATATGTTTATTGTCAAACAAACAATACTCAACAAACAACAAACAATATTTGTAAAAGTTGTAAACAAACAATATTAATCAATCAAATATTTATTTATCAATCGTTGGACATGTATTGAAAAGCTGGTAGCCTTCTTGTTTCTTACCTTGACCACCTTCTTACATATAGATACATTTTCTGTTCTGATCTCAAGTCTGGGCAAACTATTAAGTATGCACCAATCAGAGGCTGCAGTTTTATGATGTCATCATGTAGACTAATTACAAAGTATTTTACAGTATTTTAAAACCACAAAAATACAGAACACAAGTATTTTGATACAAAATATGAAGCCGTTTTCATTAACCATATCAATTACAAATAGCAAAATCATATTTTATATTTGAAATAAGTATTTGAAATACATGCATCATAAATACAGTAATCCCCCACTTTACCGCGGTTCGAATCTCACACCCCCGATTTAATGGATTTGTTTTTATGAAGTTTTATGTTGAAATAATAACATTTTGTAATAAAAATAGCATTATTAATTATAAAATGAAGTAAAATGTTAATACAGTACAGTACTGTATACAAAATATTTTTGGGGTGCTGTACGTTTTTTCAATTCAATACAATTTATAGCAGTAAGAACACATAATAAACCATATCCTTCTATTCCTGTCAGTCCTCTTCTCTCTCTCTCTCTCTCTCTCTCTCTCTCTCTCTCTCTCTCTCTCTCTCTCTCGGTTGAAACATGCTCCTGAGGTTCCAGTGACCACTGTTCCTGCCCCTCTCCCCTCCTCCGATCTCTCGCTTTGAGTTTGTTTGTTTTTAAATGCGCTATACAAATAAAAATGTATTGAATTAAATATTTAGTATTTGATAATCTTTTAAACTTAGTTTCATATACAATTTCAAATGTTAACTTTGCAAACCATTATAAAATACATATGATATTTCTTCACATTGAATACTTATTCAAGCATTACAGTTAATATACTGCCTGGCAAAAAAGGTCAGCACCTGGATTAAGCTAAGAAAATAATTACTGCAGTGATTAAAATGATTCAGCTGGCAACAAGTTAATAATGGTCAATGATGCACTTAATTTTTGCTTAATTTTTCTTAAACATGTTCTAATTTCTTAAACTTGTTCTAAGACATATTCTGTGGTTGTGGAAAAGGTGTCACTGTGTTTCACAAGGGTCAAGTTATTAGCCTGCATCAAGCAAAGAAATCAAATAAGGAGATTTGCTAAAACTACTAAAATTAGGTTAACTTTTATAATCTGGAAGGATAATGAACAATCATCCTAAAAAAGTATTGTCATAAATCTATAATAATTGTGATCATAGATGACTAACATTTGGTAAAACCAAATTTTATATTCAGGAGTGAAAGTGAATTCCTTTTACACTATCAGTTTGAAGAGAACATCAGAGTTTGGTACTAAACAGCTAAGTAGCCTTAATAAAAATAACTTATAAATAAGACTTATAAGGGGGAAAAAAGTCTTCAATTTGCTAGGGAGCATAAAAATGAGACTTTAGAGTTATGGAAAAAGGTTATGTGGCAGATAAGTCCAGACGTACATTGTTCCAGAGTGATAGATGCATCAGGGTAAGAAGAGAGGAGAATGAAGAGATGCACACATCATGCCTAGTCTCTACAACATTGGTCTAGTCTAGATTCAGCAACATAGCTGACCAGGTTTTTCTTTTTTTTTTTAGCTAGGCAGTTTATATTTTTATGTGCATTTTCTATGTATTTATTGTAAAGTGTCTACTTATTTATTGTATAAAGTCTTGCATTTTATTATTTGATTCTTCTTTTGTGGTTTAGATTTTTTGTCTTTGTCCAGTAAAAAAACTGTTTGTAAATTGCCTGGGCTTTGTCCTCAATTAAGCCTCATGCTTTAAATTGTTAATGATGCTTCTGTGAGAAAATGTTTAACTGCATTTGCTTCCATCAATACCTTGATGACAATATTCACTTCAGGACATTATCTATAGGCACTACATTGTAACACTTAGATATTCAGATCTTTGGGCTCATTCAGATCGCATAATGAAGGGAAGGAAGCTGCTTCCTTTTTTTCTATCACACTGAGAGTAAAAATTATGGTGTTTACACAGAGAAAGGTATGAACACACACAAACCTTTTTCCCTTGCACAATTTGGGAAAAATGTCATGCTGCGATTATTGAAGTCAATATTGTGGTATGCGATTGCAATATAATAAATGGTATCATGAATTAACTCGATTGGCTATCAAGGAAAATGCACACACAGATTAGTGATAATGCTAAAATGTACATTTCTAAAACTAGAAATGTTTTTAAAATATATTTATTTTTACAAAATTAAACATTTGCATTAAAGTAAAACTTATTTTCTCAAAAGTACAGCTAAATAAAATAATAATTTTTTTTTTTTCACAAAAATAAGATTGGGGTATGTGGTGATAATAGGAATCTTGAATAGGGTGCCAAAAAGGCTAGAAACAGCCCTTTTTACACAGGATGTAAAACACCAGAGAGAGAGAGAGATTGGGCGGAGCTGAGGGCGTGTATGGAGATGTGACGGAAAGAAGCGGTGGTTGCTGAGTGAAGAGTGCCAATCCTCGACAGTGTGTGATTTTTTTTTTTTTTCAGACAATTTTCAAAAGGAATTGCTAATTGTATTTGCAATTGCGTTTTCCATATGTGGACGCACAATCGCAATTGTGATAAGTTTAATCGTGCAGCACTATAGTTTTAAAATAAACCCATATCCTCTGGGGTTTTGAAATGTTCTAAGTGCTTATGTGACTGTGCCTCAATCGTTGCAATAAAGGATTTGCATTGTAAGCTGCATGCTACGTGGTATTACTGTCTAAAGGCTGCTTACCTTATTTACTTTCAGTAAGGTGTCCTCTGCAGTTTTGCGTCCACATATTCCAGCAAACCACTCTTTGTCTTTCAGCCCACTCCCCTGGAAAATAAACTATACTGTTTACTGACATCCTTCATTGTTCAATGCACTAAAAGGGCAGAAAAATCGAAATTGTCTAAAACTAGTATTTTTTGTGCTGGGTTCTCTCTACACTGTGTGTATATCAGTGCCTTGTTAGGTTGCTTGGAACTATGAAGGCAATGTTGTCTGAGTTGTGATTTTCCTGAAGAACGAAGCATCATGAACTGTCAGGTTGGCCTGTATTTTACAGTATTTTTCAAATGAGACAGTGGTTTCCTGGAAAAGTACCTTCTGAATGTAGAAAGAAGATAAAACAAAATATGCAACTATAATTGTGAAACAACATCAGGGCTGTTAAGAGCACCATTACCCTGGTAAAAAAAAAGTTTTTGTATATTACACAAACTCAAGTTTTGCAAGCCAAATATGGTCCTCTACCCAAACGTCTCTAGGTTACATATGTTACCCTAGTTCCCTGAGATAACAAGATGCTGCGCCGGAACGCTCTGAAATAATGTGTAAATCAGACAGAATTGGACACGGGCCGTCACCGGCGGGGTGACGTCACAACCAGAAAGTATAAAATGTCTCGTTCCCTTAGGGAACTAAGGTTACAAACGTAACCTATAGACATTCCCTTTCAGGAACTCAAACTGCGTCTGAGTTATTTTGGAAATAACTTGCCTACCAGTTAATTACTTGTATTTATTTAAATTTAAAGATGACTGCCCTTGCGCGCAAAAATACAATACAAAGTGCAAAAGATAATTAAGTGTATAATATAAGTGTATAATTATAGGTTATAGTTTTATAGTCTTTTATCATGGGGCATTACATTACAGACAAAAGAATGAATAGGCACTTAGTAGATAAAAATATTTAAGGTGAGAAAAGATCGACACTTCACACACATAAAACAAAAACAATAAATAAATATATTTTTGAAAGCATCATCTGGAAAATAGTCTATTTAAAGTTTTAGAGTCTATTTATGTCATCTGTTACAATAACAGTATTAGTATTTCAAGGGACAAAGTTCTTTAGTCTCAATCATATTTTTAATGCTAAATTACTGTAAAATCGTATTGTTTGTTAAGAAAGGCAGTAAAGATATTTATTATTTTTATTCAGATGACCAATTACAGTTATTTACTTGCAGTCATTAATCGAAAGTTTTAATGGTAGAATGTTATGCTTGATTAATTTCTTACTGTTGGTTATAAAATAGTTTTGGTCTGGCTGCTTTGTGGGGGTTTTGTCTTTTAAAAGCTTTGCTAATGTGTCCTTGTTGGTGGGTTTAGGGGGGTGGGTGATTAAAGTGTTCAGCTGTGTAGAGGCCCCAGTCCCTGCTGTAGTGTGGGAGGTGAAGCTGATGGAATGAAGCTGTGGTGGTGTGGGAGATGATATTCAAGCTGTCCCATTGTCTTTCAAAGCGACAGTAAACCTTATCCAGGCTGTTGGTTTGCTCAAAGCTCAACAGGTTTGGAGAGCTTTAATTTCTGCATGTATGCAGTAGTTATATGGACCATGACATGGTCAAAGATCAGGATTAATTAATTTGTTTGTGATTACTGATCAGGGTGATTGCATTGAGTGTGTTTTGTTTACCAAAACAAAGCAGTACATACTGTAAGACTTGTTTGTTTGGACTACGCTATAATAGAAAGACAAGGTTTCTTGCCATTATTTATGGGTATATATTTTTCATGTAATTTTTATGCCCTCCCACCCCGGTAAATCCATCAATTCGCCAAGGACAATAATACATGAGTCCGGTTGTGCACACTCCACACACTGGATCTGGTATACGAGCATGTGCTGTGCCTCCTGCACAGTCGAATGTAAACACCATCCAGAATAAATGAATTAAAAAACTCGCACAGCGAGTAGAAGAGCTTATAGTTTATAAAAAAAAGGCTCAAAATGAATCACTTTCACAGTGCTGCACCAAAAACTGTTAATGTAGAAATTATTTCCTCCACCCTTCGTCTAAACCCAAGTCGTCTAAACGCCATCTTGGATCTAAACCCAAGATGGCGGCGCGAGCACATCGCGAGGCTCAGGGTCTCTCCAGAATCTGCAATTTTGCGGTATTTCTGTTGCTCATATCGGGTCTGTTCGTGCAGAACAGCTGTGCATATACATCGTACACCCGACGTGAGCTTTTGGATATTGGTTTACGACTTCCTGACAGTTTTATGGACAACCTTCATCTCCTTCCTGAGATCACCAGAGCACCCGAGGCAGCTCACTCTACACGGCCGGGCGGAAGTGCTCGCAGGCGGCGTCGAGATCGTAAACAAAGGCGGGGGAAGCGTGGTGGAGTGAAAGCTAAGCTAAAGCTAACACCACACCGGCTCTCTTTACCCAGCATCTTCCTCGCCAATGTTCGGTCGCTGGTGAACAAAATGGAGGAGATTCGACTCAGCATCACACACAGCATGAAACTTCGGAACTGTAATGTCATGATTTTCACGGAAACATGGCTACACAGCGGCATCCCGGACAATGCTATTGAGCTAGCGGGATGACACACATTCCGGGCGGATAGGACATTAGATGGCTCCGGTAAGACCAGAGGCGGTGGACTGTGCATTTATGTCAACAAAGCTTGGTGCACGAACTCTGTTATTGTCGAGAGTCATTGTTCAGCTAACCTGGAGTTTCTCATGGTTAAATGTAGACCGTTTTATCTACCGCGGGAGTTCACTTCCACCATTATTACTGCTGCTTACATTCCCCCTGATGCTGATGCTAAGCTCGCTATGAAAGAACTTTATGCGGCCATCAGTAAACAACAGACTGTTCACCCGGAAGCTGCGTTTATTGTTGCGGGAGATTTCAATCACTCAAACTTAAAGGCAGTTCTTCCAAAATTTCATCAGCATGTTTCATGTCACACCAGAGGGAACAAAACTTTAGACCATGTATACACAAACATGGCTGGAGCTTACGTTGCAACCCCCCTCCCCCACCTGGGGCAGTCAGATCACCTTTCTTTGTTTCTCACCCCTAAATATGCACCCCTCATCAACCGGGTAAAGCCATCAGTGAGAACCATCAAGGTGTGGCCCGCAGACGCAGATTTCACACTTCAGGAAAGGTTTCTACACACAGACTGGAGTACATTTGCTTCTCAGGCCACCAGTGACTCTCACACAGACATTGACTGCTATACCTCCTCTGTTCTGGATTACATCAGTTCCACCACAGACAGTGTTACTACCCAGAAACAAATCATCACATACCCTAATCAGAAGCCATGGATGAACAAGGAGGTGCGCCTCCTGCTGAAGGCACGCACTACTGCCTTCAGGTCAGGTGACGCTCAGGCCTACAGCACATCCAGAGCTAACCTGAAGAGGGGCATCAAAGAGGCCAAGCACTGCTACAAGCTGAAGATAGAGGAGCATTTTTCTAACTCTGACCCTCGACGCATGTGGCAAGGCATCCAGGCCATCAGTGATTACAAATCCTCCCACTCCACCCCCGCTGCCACTGATGTCCTCTTTCTGAATGAGCTTAATGACTTTTATGCTCGCTTTGAGAGAGACAACAAAGAAACTGCCACAAAGCTCAAACTCTCGGCTGATCACTCTCCAATTAAACTCTCCTCCACAGATGTCTGCAATGCACTGAGCCGGATCAGCGCTCACAAAGCCGCTGGACCAGACAACATCCCTGGTCGCGTACTTAGGGCATGTGCTGAGCAGCTCGCTGGGGTCTTTACTGACATTTTCAACCTGTCTCTTGCCCAAGCAGCTGTTCCCACTTGCTTTAAATGTACCTCCATTGTGCCAGTGCCTAAACACTCTAACCCAACGTGCCTGAACGACTACCGCCCTGTAGCACTGACACCCATTGTCATGAAGTGCTTTGAGCGGCTGGTCCTGGCACACCTGAAGGACTCTCTGCCAACCACATTTGACTCCCACCAGTTTGCCTACCGAAGCAATAGAAGCACAGAAGATGCAGTTTCCATGGCATTGCACTCTGTGCTCACACACTTGGACAATAAGAACACCTATGCACGTATGCTGTTTGTTGACTTCAGCTCAGCATTCAATACCATCATTCCATCCAAGTTAATATGCAAACTTCTAGATCTGGGCATTAACACCTCCACCTGCAACTGGGTCATGGACTTTCTGACCAAAAGACCCCAGCAGGTTCGATCTGGCTCCATTTGCTCCAACACCATCACACTCAACACTGGTGTACCACAGGGCTGTGTGCTGAGCCCTTTCCTCTACTCCCTTTTCACCTCCGACTGCAGGCCTGTGAATGGATCTAACTCCATCATCAAGTTTGCAGATGATACTACCGTGATTGGTCTCATCACCAACAATGATGAGACTGCCTACAGGGAAGAGATCCAGCACCTAGCCACATGGTGCGACAACAACAACCTGCTCCTTAACACCTCCAAGACAAAGGAGCTTATTGTGGACTTCAGGAAGGAGGCAAGAGGCACACATGACACCACCCACATCAACGGGATGGCTGTTGAGCCTGTCTCCAGTTTCAAGTTCCTGGGGATCCACATCTCGGCAGACCTGTCTTGGAACATCAACACCTCCAGCCTAGTCAAGAAGGCTCACCAGCGCCTCTTTTTCCTGAGGACACTTAAAAAAAATTAGCTCTCCTCGGATATCCTGGTGAACTTCTACCGCTGCGCAGTAGAGAGCATCCTGACCAGCTGTGTCACAGTCTGGTATGGGAGCTGCTCTGCTGCCGAGCGTAAGGCACTGCAGCGGGTGGTGAAAACTGCCCAGCGCATCACAGGGACTCCACTCCCAGCCATGGAGGACATCCAAAAGAAACGCTGTCTGCGTCGAGCTCGCAGCATTCTTAAGGACTCCTCTCATCCCGCCCACAGACTGTTCACTCTTCTGCCCTCTGGCAGGCGTTTCAGGTGCCTCCGGACCAGGACCAGCCGACTAAAGAACAGCTTTTTTCCTAGAGCTGTCTCTTTAGTGAACTCTGACACTCACTGATACACTACTACATTCCCCCCACACCTCACACTCTTTGCTAATGGACTCTGAACAAAACTTATGCTCACCAAGACACTGATATTCCTCACCTCACACTTTGTTGTTGCACGGACTGTTTACACAAACCTTGCTCATTTGCACACTGTTCTTTGTATTGCTGCTCACCATAAACTTATCACCACTATATACCCGTCCTCTGTTTATAGCTATAGCAATATTATTATGTTCACCGCTCACATTCTTCTGTAAATCTCTGTGTATAGTAATAGGCATCTGTATAGCATGTTCATAATACATATATATATATATATATATATATATATATATATATATATATATATATATATATATATATATTCATCTGTATATTATTGTTCATAGTACATATATATTCATCTGTAATTATATTTATAGTACATATATATATATACACTACTCTGTATATTGTGTTTTACCTATATAACATATATTCATCTGTATACAACATTTATAGTACATATTCATCTTTAAATTACTGTTTATAGTCTTTATTTTATTTAACTATGTAAATTCATGTTAAATCTATATATCCTGCACTTGCTGTTATTGCACTCTGGTTAGACCCAAACTGCATTTCGTTGCATTGTACTTGTACATGTGTAATGACAATAAAGTTGAATCTAATCTAATCTAATCTAATCTTGCCTCCATGTTGTGGTCTGCTCTCTGGAAAACTGCCAGCCACAGCACAGAGTCCGGCATCCATTCACACAGCCACGTTTTCGTAAAGTGCAGCGGTGTGCGATACTTGGGGAGGTGCACCGGCACGTTTTCCTTTCCTCTGGGGTTTCACGTTTCACCATTGACCAGAATGTCAAGTAAAATCACAGATGTCTTAATAAACCCATTAAATAAGTTATTAGGAACTGAAGCTGTTTTCTGGTGAATAAACTCCCGGTACCAACACAGCAAACTAACAAACACAAAAACAATACAAAACAAAGTGCAACAAAACACAGACGCAGCCATCTAACTTATCCTACATAAATTACCTGTCAAACTTGTTTTATATTCTTAGTAGTGTTCACCAGACTAACGTAAAAAAAAATCAATTGAACTTAATAACACTATGAACACTACAGTAATGTTTAAACACCCATGCCAATCAAGTAAAAACCATCAATACCTGAATCATTCATATTTTATTTCTCTTTAAACTGTACATACACAATATGCTTAAAAAGGGTTTCTGGAGCTCTGTCGCTTGCTGTCAGTATGTGCCTGCATATTATATTACTTCAGTAAACGCTTGAAGTGGGAATGAAACACGACTGCCCCCCATGGGTAATGTAATTTATGTGCCAGAGAACTTCACTATGTGCCATGTTTTCCCGCGGCAAGTCGTGGGATACGTTTTCCCATATTACGCATTCTTAGTGGACTCATCTTTAGGTCGAAGGACAGAGGGGCCAGGAGTGGCACTGATGTCCAGGTTGTAGAACCGGACGAAGTTCCGCGGGGTGGACCAGCCAGCAGCATTGCAGATGTCTTGGGGTACTCCAGAGGACCAAGCATTAGAGGTTGCCACACTCCAGGTCGAGTGAGCTCTGATGCCGAATGGAGTGGGGAGACCAGAGGACTCATAAGAGGATGCGATGGCATCAATGATCCACCTGCTAAAGGTCTGCTTAATGCAGGGAGGCCTCTCCTCGGAGGGCCGTATCAGATGAGCAGTTGGTCAGACTACCCCCAGGGACCCGTCCCATGGAAGTAAGCCTAGTGCTCGCACCGGGCACAGCCGGTTCAGTTTCTCCTGGTCTGGGGCCTGAAACAGAGGAGGGAAGAATGCCTGTAACTTTAGTGGTCGACGACCGAGGGCACCTTGGGGAAGTAACCCGTTCTAGGGTTCAAAAACGTCTCGAGATGCGAACAGATCCACTTGTTTTTTTACCGAATTTCTCCCCAAATCTGCTCCACCACGTGAGGCTGGAGCTGCCATTTTGCAGGTCACAACCCTGCCTCAACAGGGTGTCTGCTGCATTGTTCAACTGGCCCAGAAAGCCAAATGCAATAACACTGGAAGCTTAAACCCTAGCAGTTTCTGAAACTGCTTGACAGTGAGAGGCTGTCCTTCTTTGACCTTCCTGATGACCATAAGGATGGGCACAATGCAGGTAGGGAAAAGCTGCAGGGAAACACCCACCAAAGTGGGAAGAACCTAGTCAAAACGGGGCGGATGAGACCCGCATTGAATTGAATAGCCTGGTTCTACAGTGCACAGGACCCACTGAGATATGTCTGGCAGAGCTTCCAGACTGCCAGGTAGTCTCTTAGGAGTATCAGTCCTGCCACATTTCGTGGCAGGGTTAACAAAACAGGTCCCTGGGCGGGGCTGGCATGGGACGGGCACCGAAAAAAGCAATGCTACACGCCCTCCGGCCATCCCCCAGAATGTCCTGTAAGGACCTTTTGGTCAAAGCCCTCTTATTGAAGATGACAGTCCTCAGATCTGTCACCTCATGGGGCTTTGGACCTGAGAGCCACGCAATACAGGGGGAGAGCACTTTGCGACACTTTGTTTCTGCACCTCCCAATGGGTAGAGGTTAGTCTCTCTCTCTCTCTCTCTCTCTCTCTCTCTCTCTCTCTCTCTCTCTCTTTCTCTCGGTCGAGTTAAACATGCTCCTTAGGTTTTAGTGGCCACCGTTCCTGCACCTCTTCCCTCCTTGGATATTCCCATTCCGTCCAGGCCTGCCTCTGGATAGTGTTCTCTATGATTGGAAGCCACTCTGTGCAACTGGGGATGGTTTCTCATCAACGCCTTCGATGAAATTCTGAAGTAAGAACAGGAGCTTAGAGGATGGATTTGGACTATAGTTAATGTCAACAGTCTGCTACACTGAATCAGGACTATAGTTTGCTTTATGATCACCATCACTGTACATCGTTTATCTGTAATAAATAGACATTTGGTGCAACTGAGATGAGGATGGGTTCCCTCTTGAGTCTGGATCCTTTCAAGGTTTATTCCTTATGCCATCTCGGGGAGTTTTTCCCTGCCACAGTCACCACCAGCTTGCTCATCAGGGCCAAACTTACACTTATATGGAACATCTTATTCATTTTTATTGCCACATTATCTGTGTAAAGCTGCTTTGAGACAATGGTTATTGTTAAAAGCACTATACAAAAAAAATAACAAATGTAATTAAATTGAGGTGCTGGGTTGAGGCTGGGGTTGGAACTGCACCCGCCAAGCAGCCCCACCTTACCCACCAGCTTGGTGGGCAGTGTCGGGGTCTTAAGGGGTGATGTGATTGGTACTTTCTCTCATAGAATAGTTGACCCTTTGAGCCCAAACCAACAACATTTAACAGGCTATCTACAAATAAATCTTAGAGCCAGGCCTATTACCTGGGCACACCCACCCCCAGCTAATGATCACAATGAACAAGACACAAAAGCTTCTCTAAATTAGACATGCCTTCTTTTGTTCTACTTGTTCCAGTTCTCAGATTCCTTCCAGCAGTTAATCTGGTACCACTGCCTATCCCATAGTGAGCCACTGACACAAAAACCAATGTTATACCAATAAACCATTTGACAACATTGCTATACACTTCACCACGAACTCTTAAGCAGGGTAAGTCCCTTAGTCATTCTAGGTGGAAAAATGCTGACAGGGTTTCTTCCCCCGGGTGTTGATATTGACAGGAATGTGTCAAGTCTGGTGTGATGTTAACATCATGGTATTAAAAACTGTCCACTCTCTTTACTGGGGTCACTTTGATCTTCATTGGGTGCACAAGCATCTCATTTGTATGCTAAGTTTCAGAAGGAAATTGTTCTCCACTTGTTTTTAAATCTTTTAATCTTCTCCAAAATAGGCCTTTTTATCATCAGCAAATTTAACAATGGTGGTAGACAAGGTTAGCAAAGATGCATCAAAACTTATTTTAAAATACCTTAACTTTAAGTGTATTAAAATAAAACACAATATATAGCAGCCACACTAAATAATGTGTTAAAATAATCTACTGTATTTTTGTATTTAATAAATAAATAAATAAATACTTTTACAAGGGAGCATGAAATTTCTTCACAAACCTGCCAACTGGCATATTTGATCCCTTCACTATTAAGCTGACTAAGTAAAATTTATTTGATAAAAAATAATAAATCTGACATATGCAATCAGTTAACAGATCAAATATTTACAGATATCCCTGTGATCTGCCAGATAAAAGTTTAAAGCAACCAACAGTTGTTTAACAGTTTGTGAATTACTCATAATTGTATCCTAATGTACTTTATTGGTGTTTGGTAATCAATTGGTAATACTTTGCATAATAAATAATGACTCAGTGACAACCAAGTAATCCACCTTCTTCCATATGGATAAATGTTCTTTTCTGATCTCAACATCTCTCAGATCTCAAGTCTGGGCAAGCTACAGAGTATGCACCAATCAGAGGCCACAGTTTTATGATGTGATAATGTAGACTTCTTACAAAGTATTTTACAGTATTTAAAAGCTACAAAAATACAAAACTAAATTATTTTGACAAAATCATATTTTATATTTGAAATATGCATTTAAAATACATGTATCATAAGTATAGTAATCCTCCGCTTTACTGCGGTTTGAATCTCACGCTCTCGGTTTATTACCGAATTGTATTTGCCACATAACTTTTTTTAATCCCTGCAATAAACGGGGGATTACTGTTGTGACAAAGTGACCTGTCCGTGTTGGTTAGTGCAGCTAACCTGTGTTTGGGTGTTTGCTGGCACCGGTGTTGCTGGCCTTTCACGTTATTTTTCCTTCAATCAGCCGCCCAACTAAAGCACCACCCATCAACCTCGATATATATAGCGCCAAAACCAAAAGCCGACAAATATATTTCGTTTCGTTAAAAGAGATTGTGCAATGTTGGCATATTGTTAATAAGGTTATTTTTTGTTATTTCTATTATATATAGACAGGAAATCCTATTGAAGGAGTTAATAGTTAGCTATGCAAGTCAATACATTATGTAATGTTATTTATCCTTATGTTATTGTATGAAAGGAGCAACCTATATTTGTATGTGAATGATGCCAGTTCAAAATAGTGGTTGCTTTTATTAATAGTATTGTGCTTTATGCGTTGCAGATAAACCACACATACATGCATGCATACCCGTCTTCACTCCTTCGGAGCCAAAGGAGCTGACTGTCCCTCAAGTTCTTCCCTCAAATGTGCTGGATCTTCAGACGTATCACCTAGTTCTCATTTCCTGGTAGCATAGCTGACCATGTATCAAAGCTCAAGATTTTAACAGTGCCAACCTCAAGCGTGCACTACCGAACTTTCATCAGCACATCACCTGCCCCACCAGGGGCGAAAGGACACTGGACCACTGTTACACAACATTCAAGAACAGCTATGAGGCACAATCACGTCCACCGTTTGGGAAATCGGACCATGCCGCCATCTTCCTCATGCCTGTTTACAAACAAAGGCTGAAACAGGAAGCTTCAGTTCAGGGGAAGGTCGCGCGCTGGACTGATCAATCGGTGGCCACTCTGCAGGATGCTTTGGATGAAAAATAAATAGTGGAGTAAAGTACTGATACCATGTTTATGGAAGCGGTTGTGGGATTCATCAGGAAACTAGCAGATAATACGGTGCAAAAAACCACCATCAGGACGTTTCCCAACCAGAAGCCGTGGTTGGATAAAACCATCCGCGACACTCTGAGATCCCGCTCCGCTGCCTACAACACGGGGCTCGCCACCGGGGACATGGATGAATACAAGGCTGCATCTTAGTGTTCGCAGAGCAGTGAAGGAAGCAAAGCGCGCTACGGGAGGAAAAAAGATTCACAGTTCCAACATGGTGGCTCTAGGAGCCTGTGGCAGGGACTAAGAACAATCACGGACTATAGAACACCATCTTCTAGAATGGTGAATGCGGACGCTACTCTGGCAGACGAGCTAAACACCCTTTATGCTCGTTTCGAGGCTGCAGCTAACCACACTAGCGGTGCTAGCGGCACAACCAGGGTGCATGCCGAGAGAGCCGGAGAGGTAAACACATTCTCCATCTCGGAGCATGATGTGAGAAAGGCATTCAAGAGAGTAAATACCAGGAAGGCAGCAGGACCAGATGGCATCACAGGTCGGGTTCTGAAAGCCTGCGCTGACCAGCTAGCACCGGTGTTCACTGAGATATTCAACCTCTCACTGGAACAATCTGTTGTCCCCTCATGTTTCAAACAGTCCACCATTGTTCCTGTCCCGAAGAAACCCTAGCCCGCCTGCCTTAACGACTACCGCCCTGTAGCCCTGACCTCGGTAGTGATGAAGTGCTTTGAAAGACTGGTCAGAGACTTCATCACTGCATCACTACCAGACACACTGGACCCACTACAGTTCGTGTACCGTCAGACTACAATGAGCCACCTGCACCAAAGAAATGGGAATTATACAAAGATGCTGTTTGTGGACTACAGGTCAGCATTTAACACCATACTTCCCTCCACACTCACCTCTAAGATGGAGGTCCTGGGACTCAGCCTGCTGCTGTGCCAATGGATCTCTAACTTCCTGACAGACAGACCACAAGCCATACGGGTGGGAAAACACACTTCATCCATTCAGCACTGGAGCTCCCCAGGGTTGTGTTCTGAGCCCCCTGCTGTACTCACTGTACACATATAACTCCACAACCATCATCAAGTTTGCTGACGACACTGTTGTGGTGCGCCTGATCTCCAACAACGACGAGACGGCCTACCTACAGGAGGTTAAAAACCTGGAGAGATGGTGCCAGGAGAACAACCTTCTCCTGAAAGTCAGCAAGACAAAGCAGTTGATCGGATCGTGGACTTCAGCACGAAGCGGGGCGGTCATTCCAACCGCTAAACATCAACGGGACCCCAGTGGAGAGAGTGGACAGTTTCCGGTAACTAGGTGTTTACATCATACAGGACCTGTCTTGGTCCTGTCACATCAACACCCTGGTAAACAAGGCCCAGCAGCGTCTGTACCATCTGAGACGCTTAAGGGACTTTAAACTACCCTCTCAAGTGCTAAAGACTTTCTACACCTGCACCATTAAGAGCGTTCTGACGGGTATCATCACTTCCTGGTTCGGGAACAGCACCATGCAGGACATACGAGCCATCCAGAGGGTGGTGCGTTCAGCTAAACGTACCATCCACACCGAGCCCCCCAACTTGCAGGACATCTACAGCACGCAGTGCCGGATCAGAGCTAGGAAGATTATTAAGGACCTCAGCCATCCCAACAATGGACTCTTTGTTGCGTTCAGGGAAATGCTTCCGCTCCCTGAAAGCGAACACAGAGGGAATGAGGAGGAAACACCCAGGATCTAAAAACTGGCCCACTCTCTCCATTATCACACTTTTTTTCTCTGCACATATCTCACTTTTCGCGCTATGACACTTTAAACACTGGACTCGCACAGCACAGTGCACTTTATATTTTATACCACACCATACCACACACGGACACTTTATGGACAATCAAAAACCACCCTTAAATTGTTTACTGTTGTTTTACTGTTGTTTACTGTTTTACTGCTTACTGCCATAAGCATTTTTTGTATATACATCTTTTTTTCTCATATATATATATCTTTATATATTCTTATATTTTAAATAGTTCTAATACTTTATTTATCTGCCTTCCTTTTCTTTGTTTTATTTTTCACCCCATTCTATTCCCTCATGCCGGACAGTTGTAAATAGCATTTCACTTCATGTCGTACCCTGTATGTATGTGTATGTGACAAATAAAATTTGATTTGTTTTGTTTTGAGATTGTTAAATTGATACTTCACTCTGTGACCAACACCTGGTTCACTGCGATCCCAACTAGCCCTAAATGCCTTAGGTAGATTTCCACTATATTTTTTTATCCTTTGAGCTGAATAAACTCTGGATAGCTAGGAGTCGTGGTGCTAGGGCTATGACAACTCTTCATTTATCTGTGCCCCAGGGCTATTAGGTTACCGAGCTGTGAAGAAAAGCAGAATGTCAGAGATCTTGCAAGTGACTCTTGGGACATGATACACGGCCATGACAGGAATCCACCTGCCATGCCCCCTTCGGCGCTTTCTTCCCAAAGCGCACCCCGGATTACCCAGCTCCTGCCATTGTTGTTGATTCTATGCTTTTGATGCTCATCCCACGTTCTCCCGTGTGCTGTTCAGCGCCACGCTTCTACCAAGCGCACCCGTAGATTATCCATAGACTGCCTATCGTTTCTGTTCGGGACTTAGTGGACCGCGCTCCCAAAGCGCGCCACCGGATTATTCTCTTTCATGGTGAGTGTTTGTGTTTGGCTTTTCCCTGTGTTGCAATAAACTCTGTTTTGCTTTCACTTTGGCTTTTGCCTCCCATTCATCGCATAACAGACCAGATTATTCTGTCAGGAAAGCAGGGACATGGGTGAGCGAGGACTGGGTGGGAGGACCCAAATGCAGGATGCAAAAAGTGGTACAGAGAAAACATATAGTGAGTGTTCCTCAGGACAGTAGCCTTTCCAGTCCACAAGGTATTGTAAGCCTCTTTCTCGGCGTCTTGAGCATAGGAGATGGTGCACAGTAAAGGCGGGGCCACTGTCAATGACCCAGGCAGGTGGAGGTGGTCTGGTGGAGGGAACCAGGGAGCAAGTTTGAACCGGTTTGAGGCGTGAAACATGGAAGGTGGGGTGGATACCAAAGACTCTCGGAAGGCGGACTGCCACAGGGTTGAGGACCTTGGCTATAGGAAAAGGTCTAATGAAGTGAGGGGCTAGCTTTCTGCATGCAACCTTCAGAGGCAGGTCCTTGGTAGGTAGCCAGACCCTCTGGCCAGGGTGGTAAGCGGGTGCTGGTCTGCGCCTGCGGTTGGCCCAGCGGGCATAACAGTAAAAAGACCTGAGGAGAGCAACCTGGGTCTTCTTCCAGGCACGGCAGCAGCGCCTGACCAAGGACCAGGCAACTTTCTGGGAGGAAAAAATAGGTGGATGGTAAAAAGAAGCGGCCTGGAAAGGGGGAAAGGCCAGTAGGTATGTGCGGTAAAAGGAATCTCTGCAGTTGTTTGCATTTTCAGGTTTGGGCCACTTCTCCATGGCAAGGATCCGGGCAGGATCCATCTGATGAACTTGCAGAAGAAGTTTGCAAAGCCGAGGAATCTCTGCAGTTGTTTGCGATTTTCAGGTTTGGGCCACTTCTCTACAGCAAGGATTCAGGCGGTGTTCTTCCAGGGAGCGGGAGTAGATTAATATATCGTCCAGGTAGACGAACACAAAACGATGGAGCATGGCAGAAGCAGAAGGACGTCGTTGACCAGGGCCTGGAAGACAGCTGGGGCATTAATTAGGCCAAACGGCATGACCAAGTACTAATAGTGGCCTGCTGGGGTGTTAAAATAGCTAATTAAAATGTCCCAAAAAATCCATTGGTTGGACTGCTGTCACCCCAGTACCAAAAACTAACAACATGAACTTTGATAATCCGAACAATTTTCGTCAGTGGCTTCTCAACTACTTTCTCATCTCTCTACTCTACAGTCTGGTTTCCGTAAACTCCACAGCACTGAAACGACGTTAGTTAAGGTCACTAATGACTTGTTAACGGCTTCTGATTCCGGCAGTCTATCTATATTGATTCTTCTTGATCTTAGTGCCGCTTTTGACACTATAGATCACGCATTTTTGATCACCCGCTTAGAGACTATCTTTGGGGTTTCTGAATCTGCATTAGAGTGGTTTATGTCCTACCTTTCTGACCATAAGCTGTTTGTTGTGATGGGTGATTGCAAGTCTAAGGTTGGTGTGGTGACTTCTGTAATGCAAAGTAAATTACAGTTGGTACAAAATTCAGCTGCTAGAATTCTGACTAGGACCAGTGCAAAGAAACACATCGCACCTATCCTGGAAAAATTGCACTGGCTTCCTCTTAGTTTTCGTATTGATTTTAAAATTCTCATGCTCACTTATAAGGCCTTGAATAATTTGGCCCCTCAATATCTGTGTGAGCTGTTAACCTCCTACAAACCTTCATGTGCTCTACGCTCTTCTGAAGCTGGTCTTCCAACTGCCCAAAAAACATGGCTAAAAACTGTGGGTGATCGGGCTTTTTCTTTGGCTCCCAAACTGTGGAATTCCCTGCCCTGAGAGATTGGGAATACAGAATCCTTGGGTTTTTTTTTTAAATCCCATCTTAAAATGTACTTTTTTAGGGTAGCTTTTATGTGACTTCTTTGTTTGTTATTTATTGGGTTTTTAATTTTTTGTATGGTTAGTTTTAGTGTCTGCAATATTATGTGTATCATTTAATTGAATCTTTTATGTTAAGCGCTTTGAGAAACTTCTTTTAAAGGCGCTATACAAAATAAAGTTTATTATTAATATTAATATTATTACTCTGATCTTCAGGAGAACCTGGCATCCAACTTCCTTATTGGTGAGTGGCAGGTGCATTGTGCACAGTGCAAAATTCAGTCAGAAGTCATGTAGGGAACATATAATTTACCAGAATTTACCAGAATGTGCGTAAGCAAATGGGTGGATTATGCAAGCCATCATTAAATTATTGGTGTATGAAGGAGATATAAGAGAAAATATGTACATTTCATTAAGTGTGAGATATAAAAAGGATTTTTTTATATTAATTAATTAATTAAAACAGTTTGTTCAGTTACAGTTCAACATTATCAAAATCATCTGTTGAAACGAATAAATCTTCCCTCAGTTTGATAAAGATTGATATGAGCAATGTTCCTCATCAACTTTTAAAGACCTTTCTGATTGTATCGCTAAGCTAACATTGCGTGTTCTAATTTCAGACAATCTCACTCCCTTAGGTTTAACAATTAGAGTAGCTAACGGATGAGTGCCTAATGCAATGTAATCATACAGTGCTGCTAGCCTGTGGGTGCGGCAAAGTAATCCTGCCTGATTCCTTTGTGCCGTTCGAATCTGTTTGGAACAAAGTCACATGATACGTATGTACAAGAGTAAGCTCACACCGAATGCGATCACTCCCAACAATTATTAAAGTTAACACTAACACCCCCCAACACTAGAGGGGCACGGATGATAGCCTCATGAAAAGCTCAATGGTAACTGATCACTTGAGGGAAATCGACCATGTCCTGCACCAACTGACCACGGCTGGCCAAGATTGCCCTCAACAAAGGACAATGGTGCAAAACCAAGGTCAGCTATGTGGGCATACTCGTTGGACCACAGGACATCAAGCCACAAACCAGCTGCATCTGGGCTATTTAAAACATCAAGCCACCCACCAATGTCTCAGAACTCCAAAGTTTTCTAGGTGTGTGAAACTATTCTCAACAGTTCATTCAGAACTACTCTGGATCAGCAAAATGCCATTGATGAACCGAAACTGTGGCTATAATAAACGGTTCTAAACTCAGTATAATAAATGCATGTTTTGTATGTATTCTCCTTTTATCATATTAGCCTAGTTACAACCCAGTATTGGCATTATTTACACTTTGAAGGCTTATATCCAGGTGTATCAGTGTAACTCTGCTTTAATGCTGTCTATTCATTTCTTCATTGTTATCAAAATGATCTTAACTATGTCTATTCCCCATTACTTTGATTTCAGCAGACGAACAGATCAAATAATTGTAACATTAATTGTATTACCGTTAATTCTAAGATCAAATCTAAATATTATTTTTGTTGTGAGTTTATTCGCTACAATGTTTTTAGCTTTCTCTCAAATAAAACAAATAACATTTTTAAATTGGTGATTGGTGAAACATTTATTAACATTAACATTATTATTTCGAGTTACTGTATTTTCTGGACTATAAGCCATTACTTTTTTCCCACGCTTTGAACCACGCGGCTTAAACAATGAAGCGGCTAATTTATTTTCCCGGTTTCACAAGCTTCAAGCCAAAAAACTGAGCCCCATAACATTAGACCAATGAAATTGCCGAACGGGTTCAGGTGAACCAATGAAACTCTTTATATCAAATCGGGTGCCTCCCACTGAATCGGGCCGCACCACATCATAAATATGGATGAGGTTCCTCTGACGTTTGATCTGCCGCTCAATTGTACTGTCAACAGGAAAAACGAATCATTCGTCATGCTGAAAACAACTGGGCATGAAAAAACACACTTCACCTGTGTTCTGAGCTGTACGGCATCCGGAGAAAAGCTTCACCGATGGTGATTTTTAAACGCGCGACGATGCCAAAAGATAAACTCCCGAGATAAATTGTTGTGAAAGGAAGGAGGAAGACAGTGAACAATGACTTTCTTGGTAGGCTACTGTTTAGATACAAGCCATGTAACAGACACTGTCTTTCATTAAAGCCTGTGTAAAGTTCATTAGTTTCAATGTAGGCACCTGCGGCTTATAGACAGGTGTGGTGTATTTATGTTCAAAATAAAAATCTTTGTAAAATTCAGTGGGTGCAGCTTATATTTGGGTGCGTTTAATAGTCCAAAAATTACGGTACTCTTATACTAAAAGAACTTAATCAGTGTTCATAATCTTTTTCATTAATAAATAAAGTATAAGCATTTAAGTGGTTATCCTATATTGCTCATCCTAAGCAATATCAACAACTTAATCCTCAATTAAATGTAATGTAACTACTATTTATTAATGTCTATCACAGTCTTGCAGGATACATTATCAGGTATGCATCATATTATGCCCACCCCATATCTCTTTATTAATGACCTACTCTACCTAACTTTGATAGCCCAGGCAAGGTATAGATCAGGGATAGTAGGGATTTCTAAGGTCAAGGTGATGTCAGTTCCCTGTTGTTGATTGTTTGCCAGGAATTTTGTTTGTATCATCATTTTTTACAGTTTGTTTTCTCTCTCTATCATTGCTTTAAAATATCAAAATATTGTTTTGATTTCCTGCATCCTTTACTTTCCGTTGGCTCCATTTAGTCTATTTGGCTTTCGGAAGAGCGCTTTTTTCCCTGTTTGAGGGTTTGAAAGCAGTGAGTGGAGGACATTCCCACCAGAACTACAAACACACACTACAGTAACCACATTAAGGTACATAATTTCTCTGCTATGGCGAACATCCAGTTCATTCAGTGTGTGAAGTGTGACATGTTTAGTCAGTCTTTCTCCGTTGTTAGCGATAATTTTATCTGTGAGAAGTGTAAGCTAGTTTGCTCTTTGACGGAGAAGATCTTAGCTCTAGAGGAGCGCATCCAGAGTCTAGAGAGAAGTAGTGAGTGTGAGAGCAGTCCAGGTTCTACAGGGGAAAGTCTGGATGCCCTAGGTGGAGTTATTATTCCCCCGACTCTGGCATTAGAGCCCTCGCAGCGGGGCGAGTGGGTGACGGCTCGGCGGCATACTTGCAAAGCCAAAGCTAACGCTAAGGCTCGCCCACAGGAGCATCATTCCTCTCCACTTCACGTGTCCAACAGGTTTGCTCTTCTCAGTGAAGCACCCGTTGAGAAACCTGAAAGAGCTCTGGTTTTAGGAGTCTCTATTTTGAGGCACATGAAATTAGTTAGACCTTTAGGGGCACCAGCAGCACAGGTTATGTGTATACCGGGAGCTAGGGCGCCGGACATAGCAGGTCAGCTTATGTCCGATGCAGTAACATGCTCTGGCCCCACCCAATGCGATGTGGCAATGTAGCCTACAGCAGGTTATGGTCGCTGAACTGCTGGATGTCCGAGTGGTGCTCCAAAAACCATGTGGGCTTCATTAATAATTGGAGCAATTTTGAGGGCAAGGCCGGCCTGTTAGGGTGGGACGGTATCCATCCCACTCGGGAAGGTGCTGCTCTCATTTCTTGTAGTATAGGTCATAGTATAAAAACAGCACTAGTTAACAAGTGACTGTCCAGAGCCAAGGCCAGGGAGAGGAAAGACAGGCTAAACCGACCGTCTGCTAGCTGCACAGAGTCGTCAATCAGGATCCAGCAAATTGAGACTGTGTCTGTCCCCCGAGCGAAACCAAAATGTAGGTATTCTCAGAAAGTCTGTTTTAGTAACCTGATTAACATTAAATTAAATAGGACTGAATGCACAGCCAGCACCTCTGATCTAAAGATAGGATTGTTCAATATTAGATCTCTCACATCAAAAGCGCTTACTACGGTGCAGACTTCATGTTAAGCTCAGCAACCTGTCACCTACAGAAGTTCTCTGATGACTCTGCCATCGTCGGTCTGATCACGGATGATGACCACAGGGCGTACAGAGGACTTATACAGAACTTTGTGGACTGGTGCCAATGGAGCTTCCTCCAGATAAATGCGGGGAAAACCAAAGAACTGGTAGTGGATTTCCGTAGGCACAAACAAACTTTATCACCAGTGAACATTCAGGGAAAGGACATTGTGAGAGTGGACTCTTACAAATACCTGGGTGTTCACCTAAACAACAAACTGGACTGGACAGACAACACTGAGGCAATTTACAAGAAAGGGCAGAGCAGACTCTTTCTGCTGAGGAGACTAAAGTCTTTTGGAGTGCAAGGAGAGCTACTGAAGACATTTTTTGACTCTGTGGTGGCCTCAGCCATATTCTATAGAATGGTCTGCTGGGGCAGCAGCATCTCTACTGCAGACAGAAAGAGACTGGACAAGCTGATCAGGAAGGCCAGCTCAGTCCTGGGGATTCCCCTGGACACTGTACAGGAGGTAGGAGAAAGGAGGATGGTAGCAAAACTATCATCATTGCTGGAGAACGCCTCTCACCCCCTGTATATAACCGTTACATAGTTGAGCAGCTCCTTCAGTGACAGACTGTTACATCCTAAGTGTCTAAAGGAGCGTTACAGAAGGTCTTTTCTCCCTGCTGCTCCCAGTAAAAACCAGTCACCAAAATACAACACTGTTATTACTTTTATAGCTGTGCAATAACATTACTTGTGTGCAATATTACATGCAACATGTGCAATATTACCTGCAATATGTACAATACCACCTGTGTGAAATACTACCTGCAATGCCTACTTTTTTCTTCCCTTATTTGTTTTTATACATTGTACTGTGTATATACTGTATATTATAGTATGTGTATATTTGCATTTAGTTTTATTTCTTTCCTTTGCTGATGTAACAAAGAAATTTTCCCACTATGGGACGAATAAAGGTATATCTTATCTTATCTTATCTTATCTTATCTTATCTTATCTTATCTTATCTTATCTTATCTTACTATAAACGAAATTATTACCGACCAGGAGTTTAAAATATTGTGTTTGACAGAAACATGGATTAAACCGAATGAATATGTAGCATTAAATGAAGCAAGTCCTCCTGGGTATAGTTACATACACCAACCCCGTCTAAATGGCAGAGGAGGTCGGAGTCGCAGCTATTTATAATAATAATCTAAACGTCACACAAAAGACTAAACACAAATGTAAAACATTTGAAGTTCTTTACACCAACATAAAATTCAGTGTTCAGTCACAAAAGCAGGTCCAGTCAGTCAATTCCACTAATTATTATTTATATACCCCCAGGGCCCTACTCTTATTTTCTCATAGAATTTGCAGATTTCATCACCAATTTAGCTACTTCTTTAGACAAAGCATGAATTGTTGGTGACTTTAATATCCATTTTGATAATCAGGAAGACTCCTTAAGAGCAGCAGTTGTGTCCATTCTAGATTCAGTTGGAATTAATCAGAATGTTATAGGACCCACTCATAGTGGTGGACACACTCTTGATTTGTTCTTAACATTTGGATTCAAAATAAAAAACCTAGTCATAATTCCACAGTCTGAAGCTACCATTCAGACCATTATCTCATCTCTTTTAAAATCTGCCTCGGTCATTGTATTACTACCTCACCACGTTACCGTGTTAAGCGTACGTTCACGTCAGCTACAGCAGCGCGTTTTATCAATAATCTTTCAGAAATTACGATATTAAATAGATCTCTGTCTGACCCCGCAGAGCTTGACTGGGCCACTGAATACCTAGAATCAACGTTATGTTATACTCTAGATGATGTAGTTCCCCTTAAGACCAAAATGATCAGGGAGAAAAATTTAGCACAGTGGTATAATAATCATACACGCACATTAAAACAGACCACTCGGAAATTAGAACGTAAATGGCGTCAAACAAAATTAACAGTATTTCAAATTGCATGGAAGGAGAGCCTCCTAAATTATAGAATATCTCTTAGTGCTGCTAGATCAGCATATTTCTCCACCCTAATAGAAAATAACAAGCCTAATCATAAAATTTTTATTCAGCACGGTAGCAAACTTGATCTGTTATTGGCCTCTGCTTGACCTTAGTGCAGCTTTTGACACCATTGATCACACTATACTGCTTGCTAGACTTGAGAACGTTGTTGGAACAGCTCTCTCTTGGCTAAGGTCTTATTTGACTGATCGCTATCAGTTTGTTGATGTAAATGGTGAGTTCTCCACACTCTCTGAGGTAAAGTTTGGTGTTCCTCAAAGATCTGTCTTAGGCCCACTGCGTTTTTCTTTATATATGCTGCCTCTTGGTGAAATTATACATAAACATGGTATTCGCTTCCATTGCTATGCTGATGATACACAGTTGTATATGTACAGTGAGGAAAATAAGTATTTGGACACCCTGCTATTTTGCAAGTTCTCCCACTTAGAATTCATGGAGGGGTCTGAAATTGTCATCGTAGGTGCATGTCCACTGTGAGAGACATAATCTAAAAAAAAAAAATCCAGAAATCACAATATATGATTTTTAAACTATTTATTTGTATGAAACAGCTGCAAATAAGTATTTGAACACCTGTCTATCAGCTAGAATTCTGACCACGTGGGGTCTCAATGATCCTAAGGAAGGTGAAAAAATCAGCCGAAAACTACACGGGAGGAGCTGGTCAATGACCTGAAAAGAGCTGGGACCACTATTTCCAAGGTTACTGTTGGTAATACACTAAGACGTCATGGTTTGAAATCATGCATGGCACGGAGGGTTCCCCTGCTTAAGCCAGCACATGTCCAGGCACGTCTTAAGTTTGCCAATGACCATTTGGATGATCCAGAGGAGTCATGGGAGAAAGTCATGTGGTCAGATGAGACCAAAATAGAACTTTTGGGTCATAATTACACTAAACGTGTTTGGAGGAAGAAGAATGATGAGTACTATCCCAAGAACACCATCCCTACTGTGAAGCATGGGGGTGGTAGCATCATGCTTTGGGGGTGTTTTTCTGCACATGGGACAGGGCGACTGCACTGTATTAAGGAGAGGATGACCGGGGCCATGTATTGCAAGATTTTTGGGAACAACCTCCTTCCCTCAGTTAGTGCATTGAATATGGGTCGAGGCTGGGTCTTCCAACATGACAATGACCCGAAGCACACAGCCAGGATAACCAAGGGGTGGCTCTGTAAGAAGCATATCAAGGTTCTGGCGTGGCCTAGCCAGTCTCCAGACCTAAACCCATAGAGAATCTTTGGAGGGAGCTCAAACTCCATGTTTCTCAGCGACAGGTCAGAAACCTGACTGATCTAGAGAAGATCTGTGTGGAGGAATAGGCCAAAATCCCTCCTGCAGTGTGTGCAAACCTGGTGAAAAACTACAGGAAACGTTTGACCTCTGTAATTGCAAACAAAGGCTATTGTACCAAATATTGACATTGACTTTCTCAGGTGTTCAAATACTTATTTGCAGTTGTATCATACAAATAAATAGTTAAAAAATCATATATTGTGATTTCTGGATTTTTTTTTAGATTATGTCTCTCACAGTGGACATGCACCTACGATGACAATTTCAGACCCCTCCATGATTTCTAAGTGGGAGAACTTGCAAAATAGCAGGGTGTTCAAATACTTATTTTCCTCTCTGTATATGTCTGATCATCATCACTGTACCCTGCAACATCTTATATCTGCTATAAATGGACATTCAGTGCAACCCAGATGAGGATGGGTTCCCTCTTGAGTCTGGTACCTCTTAAGGTTTCTTCCTTATCCCATCTCTGGGAGTTTTTCCTTGCTACTGTCGCCACCGGCTTGCTCATCAGGGACAAACTTACTTATAAAGAACATATTCACTTTTAATCACCACATTATCTGTGTAACGCTGCTTTGAGACAATGTTCATTGTTAAAAGCGCTATACAAATAAAAATGAATTGAATTGAAATTGAATTTCAAACAGGTTACACACATGGGGGTTATGGCTCAGAGGTAATGACTTTGCAAATAGTGTTTAACACTAGTCCAAAATACTGTGGTGTATATTACTGACATTAATGAACATGAGTGGTGTTTGCTGTCCATGCATAAAGGATTTTTTTTTTTACCTTTCCTCCAGAGTGTTCCACTGGTGCTGTGAGAGAGTAAGAATAGGTGTGACAATTTGAAGCAAATATATTTTTATATATAAAGAAAGGAAATAGAGTACTGTGCAACAGTTTTAGGCACTTTTAAAATAAATGCTGTAAAAAGTAATTATTGTGTGATTATTGATATGAACAGTGATTATTGATATGTACAAAATGTAGAATAAATAAATGGAAGAAAATAAAATTAATATTTAATGAGACCACCCTTTACTTGCAAACAGCATCAATTCTTCTAGGTACACAAAACAGTTTTTTTAAGAAAATTAGCAGTTAGGTTGTTCGAGTTAAACATGCTCCTGAGGTTCCAGTGACCACTGTTCCTGCCCCTCTTCCCTCCGCGGATCTTCCCACTTCGTCCAGGCCTGCCTCTGGATAGTATCCTCTTCGTTTGGAGGCCACTCTGTGCAGCTGGGGACGGTTTCACATCAACGCCTTGGGTGGTTCCATGAAATTCCGGAGTTAGAACGGGAGTTTTGAGGATGGATTTGGACTGTAGTTAATGTCAACAGTCTACAGTTCTCTTCTGATCACCATCACTGTACCCCACAACGTCGTATATCTGCAATAAATGGACATTCAGTGCAACCCAGATGAGAATGGGTTCCCTCTTGAGTTCGGTTCCTCTCAAAGTTTCTTCCTTATGCCATCTCGGGGAGTTTTTCCGGCTTGCTCATCAGAGACAAACTTACATTTATAAAGAACATATAAATGTTTTATCACCACATTATCTGTGTAAAGCTGCTTTGAGACAATGTTCATTGTTAAAAGTGCTATACAAATAAAAATGAATTGAATTAAATTGTTCCAGACATCTAATAATGGTAATCAAAAAATCATATGTAGCTGTAGTCTGCCTCAAATTATTTTGTCTTTTCATGTAATCCCAGTCAGACTTAATAATGCAAACAACTTGTTTTTTTGCTACAGACAAATATTTCAAATTCTGACTCATCAGTCCAGAGATCCTCTTGATATTTTTCTGCACCACACTTTCTAGGTTTTTGTGCATAGTTGAGTCACTTAGCCTCGTTTCCATGTCAGATGTTTGTTTTTTTGCCAAAACCTTTCCATGAATACGATTTCTGGCCAGACTTCTCTAGATAGTAAATAGGTCTATATGGGTCCCTTTGGTTTTCACCAGTTCTTTGCTGATGGCACTGATGGACATCTTCCAATGTACATCATTCACCCACGTCTTCTGGTTGGGAAACGTTTAGATCTTCCGGTAGCTTTCCAATAAATCCCACAACTGCTCCCGTAAATATGCTGATATCATCAGAGCTGCACTTGATTATGTCCCAGTCTACGTCATCTAACGCGTCCTGCAGAGTGGCCACTGATTGGTAGTATGGAGATGGATGATCCGCTGTGGTGACCAATAATGGAAGCAGCCGGAAGAAGAAGAAGAGTGGCCACTGATTAGTTACAGGCATTGTTTGTATAAAGGCATTAGAAAGATGGCACCATCTTGAAAGCCAGTGCAAGACAAAAGTGCAAACAGCACTTTTTGATACTACTTTGAGAACTTTGCCTGGGCAAGACCTTGCTGATGCAGTATAACTACTTTGTGCTTTTTCTTGTTCAGTCTTGCCAAGGTGTATGGCCAGTGACATGAAACTGTCTCACCTTAGTATGAGAGATTGACTGTTCCTCACCCAGTTTTAAGCCTCCTATTTCCAAATAAGTTAATATCTGCGTTTCAACACACATATGAAATTGATGACTAGCACCTGTTTGGTATAATTGGTTAATCATACACCCGACTTTGATCCTTTAAAATCCCTGACTTTGTGCAAGTGTATAAAGTGTGCAAAAGTAAACACTGAAAGCACTGAACTTGTTAATGGATAAAAAATAAACACTTTTTTCTTCTTACTTACATTCTTACTTTTCAGCATTTTTTTCACAACTGCCTAAAACTTTGTACAGTAATATATATGAAATACAAAAGAAAACGTACCAGTGCCATCTACAGAAGGAGAAATGGGTGACCTGAAAAGAAAAAAATATATATAGTATGTTTGCATATAGTATGTTAGGGAACGGTTTGTTATATGCAGCAAATAATACATTCAGTCGTGTCTGCATTTCATTACTTCTAGATAACTACTTTCTAAAAAATAATAAAATACCTATTCTTTTGACAGTAAACTCTCTATTATTAATAAAGCCTTACTAATATTTCACTTTTCTGTAAATACAATGAATTTATATATTCCTACATTTTGTGAGTGCGTACATCTTACCTGGGCTTGGCATCATTTAAGGCCTCAATGGCAAGAGGATGTCTGATATTTTGGATTGGCAATGGTACATGGGCAGGAATATTGTGGACCTTCACATCTGGAATTGATGCTATTTTTTGAAGAAAAATCCTTGATTTTTACAGTTTCATTTTTTTAATGTATAGCCTTAAACTTAAAATTGTGCAACATGACCCCCCGCAGTTCATTCAAATCTTAATGTTTAATCTTAATATCTATGTTGAAATCTTATTGCCGGTTATGCTAAATAATGCTAGAATCAAATTGTGTGTGTATGTTGCCATTTTGAAAGTGTATTATTTAATTTATGACTTATAGTAAACTCTTGTGGTTTCACACAGTGTGACATTTATTTTAAATATCTTAATATGATAGAGAACATTTGAACATTGTGGTATAACTATAATGCTTTTTGTGTCCCAAGAAAGAGAATTGATTGTATTGTAAATATATTTAATGTACCCCGTGAGTGTATGCAACCAAAGCATTAGGGTTGCACAAGCCAGAGCACTCTTAGTGGCGGGAATGGGGAGGGTATCCAGCGTAAAACGTGCCAAATCAAATATGCTGATCACGAATCAGAAATTCATACTGGATCGGTCGAGGCCTGGGTTACCAACGACCACCACAGGTATTGTTGCCAACAGGGTACCGGTGGAAATTGGGCTACTGTTGGCCAAAGAAGGAGAAGGAGAGGAGGAAGACTTCTACAGAGAAAGCAGAAAAAGGAGAAGTGTAGAAGAGTGGAGGTTCGGGTTGGTACTTTAAATGTTAGTACTATGTAAAGGGAGAGAGTTAGCTAATATGATGGAGAGGAGAAAGGTAGATATGTTGTGTGTTCAGGAGACCAAGTGGAAAGGGAGTAAGGCCAGAAACATTAGAGGTGGGTTTAAACTGTTCTATCATGGTGTGAATGGAAAGAGAAATGGTGTAGGGGTGATTCTGAAGGAAGAGAACAATACAGGTGAAGAGAGTTTCTGAGAGGGTGATGAACATAAAGCTGAAAGTTGCAGGGGGGATGATAAATCTAATCAGTGGCTATGCTCAACAAGTGGGTTGTGAGATGGAGAAGGAAAAGTTCTAAAGTGAGTTTCTGAAGTGTAAGGTGTTGTTGGCAGGGGACAGTGTTGCTAGACAGCATCGAATGGTGGTCGGTCAGTAGGATGGTTTTGGAAGTGAAGAAAAAGAGGTGGAGAGTGCTGTAATCATCTGCAAATTAATCTTATTGTGAATCTGAAATATTTGTGCATCCCAGAGATGCTCAACTGGATTGAGACCAAATGTTTCCCAGCAGAACATTGTCAGGAATGCCTCAAATTGCCTCTGCCAAATTGCCTTCTTACCATAGAGCACTCTAGTGCAATGTCTTCATTAACCTTTTAGCAATTTCATTAAGTGAATGAAATTACAGTGCTGAGCAAGCTTGTGATGGCTCTTAACACTTTTCAGCAGACACAAGACCAGGCTCTTCTTGATATGTGTGCAGCCCTGCTCCAAGCCCAGAAAAGTGCTTTTGAGTGTAAAAAAGAATACTTAATAACAAGGTAGGTTAGCTGGCTGAGGACTATTTATTGGCATATACAGGGCCTCTACCACCCTATGTGGGGTAAAATTTACTTGATGTATTTGTAAAAAGCAACATTTCTAATTAAATGTTCAACAAGGGAACATTTATGGGACTGGCCAGGTGTCCATATATTTATGGCCACATAGTTTACCAGATTCAATGTGTTACAAATATATTATCAATAACTCTGAAAACTCCCAAGTTCTTACAGTTAAAATGAAGGACTATAAAAATCACATTCTGTGTGTACTATTGCATTGCAAAATTCAGTGTAATGTAGCAAACACTAACACTGTGTGTGTTGTAGGAATGATTGTACTGAAACCATTTATTCAATTCACAACTCATGCTCTACTGGTATGGCAGTTTTTTTTTTTTATGTAAACTATTGTGCAAACATTCTGGGTGAAATACCTGTGTGAAACTCAATACTGACATTGTTCATCCAGTAAGATTGTATGTATATTATATATATATATATATATATATATATATATATATATATATATATATATATATATATATATATATATATATACCATGAATAATAAAACTCTACTTAAAAACAACACAAAGTGTGCAAGCAAAAAGAACTTGAGAGAGAAAGACTGACCTGCCAAGTCACTGGTGATGAGAGAGTTCTAGTAATAGCAAATAAATTAACTTTTTTAAATATGCATTTGTCTGGAAATGCATATGCATATGGCTGGTTGACTGGTGACAATCATTAAGGATTTAACCAAACATTCTATGAATTGAAGTTTGCTATTAATATTTGAACATATAGGTAGAGTATCCAAGCAAAGGAAAAAGTATTTTAATAGAAAATAAAAAACACATAAAAATATATTTCTATAATAACAATATATACTTTATTTCTGCTGCTGGGAACAAAAGAATATGCATGTAATTTACTGAAAACGTAATCTTGTTATATGCGCATAATTATATGTGATTGTGGGGTCATGGACAAGCTCCAGTTTGTGTGTGGAAGGCAGCACAGGAGGAAACAAAAGTGAGAATCACACACCTGTTGGTGATCTGTTTAATCAGTGTTTTCTGTTGCAATGAGCAGGGAAAAAGAAAAGGATGGAAAGAAAAGAGCTTAAGGGGAGAGAGATGCTGAGCAGAGCTGAGCATCTGTGCATGTATGTATATGTGTTTCAGTTTTACCCACTGAAAAGTGGGAGTAAATTGCAAGAGTGTGGGTGCATGTGTTTTCCAATCAAATAAATTAACAATCTCAATAAAATGCTACCTAAGAGTAATTTTTTTTTCTGTCAGTGTTGTCTATTTTTTCCAGGGCATTGGTGATGGTATTAACAAAAACAAAACATAAAATATATGACAAATTTGTATTGCTATACAAATATAGATAATGGTATTACATTGCACTCCTAATGTACCAACAGGACTTATTGATAGTATAGTATGTATACAATACTTACAGATTTTGCTCTGGGGACAGGTGGCTTCATACTGATAAGACAACAGAAAAAGCACTGAACAAACTAGTATAACATCAAACAAACAAATTCCAAAACAATTAGGATGCTGAATGGCATGAAAATTAAAGCAGAATGCCATGATTTGCAAATCTCACAAATCCATGTTATTTGCAATAGAGCATAGAAAACAGATCAACTTTTTAAACTCAGGAAATGTTCAGTGTTAGGGAAAATATAAGGAAATATCGAATTTGAATGTGAATGCTGCATGTATGGAAAATGTTGGGACAGGGACAACAAAAAATCTAATGTTACTAAAAGGAAACATTTACTAAAAGGATTTTTTTAACTAATTGCTAACAGGTCAATAACATAATTGGGTATTAAAAAGAGTATCAGTGAGGCAGGGTCTCTTAGAAGTAAAGCTGGGCAGACATTCACTAATCTGCAAAAATCTGTGACTACAAATTGTGGGACATTTTCAGAATAGCATCCAATTGCAAAAACTTCCAATATCCTATAATCTACAGTATATAATATTATAAAATGTTTCCAAGAATTGGGAGAAATCTCTGTGCCCACAGGAAAAGGCAGGACGCCTGTAAATTTCCAGTCCTCAGGTGGCATTGCATTAGAAGCATGTATTGGTACTGACTGCATGGGCATGGAAACACCTCCAGAAATCATGTCAATTTACACATTTTGCCATGATTACCACAGGTGCAGGTAAAAACTCTATCATGCAAAGAATTTCTCAGCATTTTCTCTGCGCCAAAGCTGATGGACTGTGGCAAAGTGGACAAATCAAAATTCAAAATTATTTTTGGAAAACATGGATGCTCTGGACTGAAGAGGATTGGGATTATCTGACTTAACAGCACACAATTCAAAAGACTGCATCTCTGATGAAATGGGTAGATTGCACATATAAAAAGGCACCATCAGTGCTGTAAAGTATAAACAGATTTTAGAGCAACATATGCTTCCATCCAGAAGTCTTTTTCAGGAAAGACCTTTCATTCTTCAATGATAAATCACTCCCATTATCTATTATATGTTAACAGCATGGCTTCCTAGTAGAAAAGTCCAGGTGCTGAACCATTTACCATCCACCAAACTGAAAACAGTTGGTGCATCAAAAAATAAAACAATTAAGGCCCACTACTGTTGAGCAAATAAAATCATTCACCTACAAAAAAAATCAAGCAACTGGTCTCATTAGTTCCCATATGTATACAGACCGTGGTTAAAATAAGAAGGGATGCTACACAATGGTAAAAATGGCTCTGTCCTAGCTTTTTTGAGAAATGTTGATTTAGCAATCAAACTCAAAATTACCTTGAAATTTTCTTAAAAAGGTTCGTTTTCTAAGTTTAAACATGTGATATGTTTTCTATGGTTTTATAGCATTTGCAAAACACTGCACATGACAAGCCACACAACATCCCAACTTTTTTGGAAAATATATATACACACAAGCTCACAAAGTCTTAAGGGGTCTTTTTTTCAGTGTTTTTGGTGTTTAAAAGCCCAATTTTAGCGCTTGTCCTACTCCTTTATATTCGGGTCGCTGGACAATTAAACTGAGTTGCCACATACCATACATATAATTGTTACGCGAAAACACTGGAGAAGGATCAGGGAGCTCCCTGACAATAATACTGTAAAGTTTAAACATTATGGTAGTATAAATAGCCTTTTTGCTAAATTATGTTCTGTAAATTTTTTAATTATTAACTAATTACAACAGCATACTAGCAAATAATAATAATAGTAATACTTTAAGACTCCTGGTTAGGCTAGGACATGTCTCAACTTATTTTTTAAGTTACCCATATTTCAAGTTATGATTCAGTCATCAAAAAGCATTGCCATCATAACTTGGGGACTACCTGTATACTCTGTACTCTATACTCTATACACTGAGTGAAAAATTCTGTATACAATTTTAATTTTTTATAATTCAAATCAGATTAAAGTGAGTCAGGTCTCATTGGAGTACCACTACTAAATATCACAAATGTAAATATAAGTACCAGTTCACATAGCAATGTTTTAATGTACACACACTTACACAGGTAGAGGAAGATCTTTCACTACTGTTTTGAATGGCATCATGTGAACACCACCAGAGGGCACAGGGGGGCACAAGCAAAAGTCATTTAAATAATAAATTAAACAATGTGCACATAGTTAAGTAAAATAATGAGCTGTTACTATCAGATCACAAAAAACAACAGAATTATTGAAATACTTAAACAGGCTATATTCTTCTTCTTTTATTTTTTTTTATTTTCAAGACCTATAAACGAAATGAGTATGCGCTTTAAAAAGTTTAGACAGTTTACCAAGCAAGGTAAATTCATTTTACTGACTTGTTTTTTACTGTTTGTTTCTATGGGAGAGTCCTTGACCATTAAAATATTTGAGTCACATGTTAAATTAACAAGTCCTATATAACTTCGCTTTAAGAACATGTGCTTGTCACATCAAGCGATAGTCATTTCAATTCACCTAGTGACTAAATTTTTTATTTTGTTTACCAAAAGGATTTGCAGGCTATACTATTAAGACCACATACATAGCAGAAAAAAGTCTTGTCTTAGTGTTACACACTTTGTAAATTCACCATTCTATCCTCTTTTTTGACAGGAAGCAAACATGGGTAACTCTACACATGAATACTTCACCTAGTTTGTTAATTTCTTTGACAAGCAACAATAATCACTTTGCTCTCCCGAGACTTGAAAAATGTTTACCTCAAATGACAATAGCACATCTATTGTCATGCAATGTATGTATGATGGCAGAAATAGATGCAATTGCAGAGTAAAATATTGAGTGAGCAGGTCTGTGGGGGTGGCCATCCTGGCATGAGCAGGTCATGGGGGAAGGCTGCACCTTCACCCCCTGGTATAAGAAGGTCTTGGGTGGCCTCTTCAACCTCTAGCTAAGATTTGTCTTTGAGGGCCACCTTGTCAACATCTGGCTGGGAAGCACCTAATCAGCCTCAGATATGAGCCATTGACTCCCCTCAGGCTTTGGATCCACCAGACTCTCAAAATAAATTTGCCATTGCATGAAAATAAAAAAAAATATTTAGGTTTGTAAAAGCCATCAAACAAAGCTGGGAAAGGTAAAAATGCTACTAAGGGACACTGACAGATTTGAGCTAGGACATGAAGATTACTACAGTGGATATAAAATGTCTACACACCCCTGTTTAAATGCCATGTTTTTGTGATGTAAAAAAATTGGACCAAGAAATCATGTCAGAACTTTTTCCACGTTTAATGTGACCTATAACCTGTACAACTAAATTGAAAAACAAAGAAATCCTTTAAAAAAAGAATTTTTTTTTAATGAAAAAAATTAAATAATGTGTTTGCATTAGTGTGTACATTAGCATGCATTAGCGTGTACATTAGCGTGTACAAGCAACATACGGACATCGGAGCAACATATGGACATTGGAGCAACTGGTGTTTGTGTGTACCACGGCCAAACACTCAAAGAAATCATAAACAACCCCAATAACACAATAAATGATGATCTGCGGCAGAAGCTACGCGACTTCGGCGTGCTTCGAGAACTAGACCTCCAGACCTCGGCATCGCCTGCGGTGGATGGATGGAGGAGGGGGAATCGAATGCGCTGCGCGAGGAAGCAGAAGCATGGAAAACGAGCGGGGGCTAGTGCTGTGAAAAAAAGCACTAGCCGGCCCGCTCTACCATCTCTACTGCTGGCAAATGTCTGCTCCCTGGACAACAAATTGGACTACATCTGACTCCAACAAGCTACTCGGCGTGAGTACAGACACTGCTGAGTCTCTGTGTTCACTGAGATGACCCTGAGCAACAGAGTTCCGGACGCCGCCATTCAGCTGGACGGGCTAGCCGCGTTTCGACAGAAATGCAGCTCTGTGCGGTAAGACTCACGGAGGCGGTCTGTGTGTTTACATCAACACGGAATGGTGAAAGAACTCTGTGCTTGTTTCCACCTACTGCTCATCGCTGTTGGAGTTTATTGTTGTGAGATGTAGACCTTTTTATTTGCCCCGGGAATTCACCACCGCTATTGTGCTTGGAGTGTACAGACCACCTAGCGATAATGCTAAGGAATCGCTCAGCATACTCTACGGGACCATTAGCGAACTACAAAACACACACCCTGACGGATTGGTTATTGTCACCGGAGATTTCAACCATGCAAATCTCAGGACTGTGCTTTCAGGCAATTTACGACTATGAGAACACTTATACAACAAACCAAATAGTTACAAGTACACACACAGCCCAGTTTATAGAAACCGTATCTATTCCTCGTGTAGTAAAACCAAGAATTAAATACACAAGATCAAGAAAAAATCTTATTGCAGTTAAAACTTAAAAATGACAGATAAGCAAACACAAAAAAGTTCTAAAGTTTGGTCTTTTAAACATTAGATCACTTGCACCCAAAGCACTCATTGTAAATGAGATGATCACAGATAATAATCTCGATGCACTCTGTCTCACTGAGACCTGGATTAAACCAGATGATTATATAGGTCTTAATGAGTCGACGCCGTCAGCATATGTTTATAAGCATGAGCCTCGTCAGACTGGTCGTGGGGGTGGTGTAGCAACCATTTATAGTGCCTCTCTTAATGTTAGTCATAAATAAGGATTCAGCTTTAAATTGTTTGAAATGCTTGTTCTTAAAATTTTACTTTCAGACATACATAGAAAACCCATACTATCTCTCGCTCTGGCCACCGTGTACAGACCCCCAGGGCCTTACGCTGATTTTCTTCAAAAGTTTGCTTGTTTTCTTTCAGACCTCTTGATCAATTTTGATAAAGTGCTGCTTGTAGAAAATATATATCTAATATTCATATAGATGATGTAAATGATGCTCTAGGATTAGCATGTTGACTTATTAAACTCTTTTGGGGTTAAACAAAACGTCACCAAACCAACTCATCGTTTTACCCACACACTAGACTTAATAATATCCCACAGAGCAGACGTCACTTATATAGATATTTTACCCCAGGGTGATGACATCACAGACCATTATCTCATACTGTACACTACCGGTAAAGCAGATTAGCTGTGTTTCACCACGTTATCTATGTGGTAGGACTATTGTTCCGACCACTAAGGACAGATTCATGAATAACCTGCCTGATTTATCTCAATTTCTCACTAAACCCATAACTGCTAATAATCTTGATGAAATGGCTAACAACATAGACTTTATCCTTACTAGCACATCACTAGACACTGTTGCCCTGATCCGGTTAAAAAAGGTTAAAAAAAAAAAAAGCACCTACACCTTGGTATAATAGTCCTACGCATGCCCTCAAGAGAACGGCCTGTATTCTGGAGAGAAAATGGAGAAAAACTAAATTGGAGGTATTTAGAATTGCGTATAAAGACAGTATGCTTAGCTACAGACAGGTGCTTAAAGCTGCTAGAGCTGAACACCTGAGCAAACTCATAGAAAACAACAAAAACAATCCCAGGTTCCTTTTCAGTACAATAGCTAAATCAACTACAAATCAGGCATCTAAAAAATGTATTCCATCACAGTTTAATAGTGAGGACTTTATGAATTTCTTCACTGAAAAAATGTATAGCATTAGAAAAACAATTGTGGCGGTCCAACCTCTGACAGCATCTCCTCACACAATCTCACCTACAACTCCACAACTACACTGCTTTACATGTACAGGACAGGAAGAGCTGTATGATCTTATTACCAAAGCTAAATCAACAACATGTCAGTTAGATCCCATTCCAACTAATCTATTGAGGGAAGTGTTACATACAGCTGGTGAGCCTCTTCTCAATATTATTAAATCCTCACTATCTTTAGGTCATGTCCCTAAATCCCTCAAGTTAGCCCCCTCATTAAGAAACCTAATTTGGATCCAAACACGCTGTCGAATTACAGACCAATTTCAAATCTCCCATTTATGTCTAAGATTTTAGAAAAGATTGTTGCTTCCCAGTTATGTTCCCACTTACAAGAGAACAATATCTTTGAAGAGTTTCAGTCAGGTTTTAGGCCCCATCATAGCACAGAAACTGCTCTAGTTAAAATCACTAATGACCTGTTTTTAGCTTCAGACAAAGACATCATCTCGCTGTTAGTTTTACTAGATCTTAGTGCTGCACTATAGATCATGATCTCCTCCTAGATCGCTTACAAAATAATATTGGCATTCAGAGACAGGCATTACGCAGGTTTAAATCCTACCTGTCCGATCGTTACCATTTCAGAAACTTAAATGGAGAGCTATCCAGGTTAATGCTAGTAAACTATGGTGTGCCACAAGGTTCAGTTCTAGGACCCCTGCTTTTCACAATATACATACTTCCCTTAGGAAATATTATTAGAAGACATGGAATTAGCTTCCACTGTTATGCTGATGATACCCAGCTATATATCTCATCAAAACCAGGCGATATAGCTCAATTAGCTCGGATAACTGAGTGTGTTAAAGAAATAAGAGATTTGATGACCCATTACTTTCTACTATTAAATTCTGATAAGACAGAGATTTTGCTCATCGGCCCAAAAACCAGTACACAGAAGCTCCAGAATTTCAACCTGCATTTAGACAGATGTTCTGTAACTACTAGTTCAATGGTAAAAGGCCTAAGGGTTATTTTAGACAGCAACTTGTCTTTCAAAAATCATATCAACTAAGTTACAAAAACAGACTTCTTTCACCTTAGAAATATTTCTAAGCTAAGAAACATGTTATCTATATCTGAGGCAGAGAAGCTCATCCATGCGTTCATGACCTCCAGAATAGACTACTGTAATGCATTACTAGGTGGATGTCCTGCATCATTATTAAACAAGCTTCAGTTAGTTCAGAATGCGGCAGCCAGAGTTCTCACAAGGTCAAGAAAATATGATCATATAACCCCAATCTACCCCAAGCTACCTGTTAAGTTTCGAATCGACTACGAAATACTACTTCTTACTTACAAAACACTAAATGGTTTAGCTCCCATGTATCTATCCAGTCTTTTAACACGCTATAATCAGTCACGCTCCCTGAGATCTCAAAACTCTGGACTTCTAGTAGTTCCTATAATAGCAAGTTCACTAAAGGCGGTAGATCATCTCACATTTAGCTCCTAAACTTTGGAATAGTCTTCCTGACAGTATTTGGGGTTTAGACAAACTCTCCCAGTTTAAGTGCAGATTAAAAACGTATCTTTTTAGCAAAGCCTACACATACCATATGTCTCACATCATAACCTTGTGCTCCCAAACATCTGATTCACATGCACATTATCAACTTGTGCTGTTAATATCATGAACAGCAGCTACGCCAATTTCTCTCCACTGCTTCTCTTTCTCTCCCCAACCCGAGGCATCCTGAGGTTTGGCCAGCTCCAGTCACGTCTCACCTCATGAAGATTATGGACCTTTAAAGAAATAGATGCCGAATTCGCAAACAACCCGAACCATCTAGAGACTTACCAGTGCCAATGGGATCCCACTACATGTGTGGAGTTTTGACATTGGACCTCCTGGAGTGTTTAAAGGCTCTGGCATGGAGAAGCTGGTGTTGGATCTGTGATGGTCACAGATGTTGAGCTATTTTATGAGTTGCTCACTAGCTCCTAGTTTTATAACCATAAACACTGTATAAGACTGTAGAAAGAACAGTACTTATAATCACACACTCCAGTGCTCATGTTAGTTCTCACTCTCCAGTGTTCTGTATTGTTGAAAGATGTATGATCCAACTCTTGATGTCACCCAAATGAGGATGGATTCCCCCTTTTGAGTCTGGTTCCTCTCAAGGTTTCTTCCTTATAACATCTAAGGGAGTTTTTCCTTGCCACAGTCTCTACGGCTTGCTCATCAGGGATAAATACACACCATTCACCTTGACTGTTGATTTCTGTAAAGCTGCTTTGAGACAATGTCTGTTGTGAAAAGCGCTATAAAAAATAAACTTAACTTGACTTGATTTGCTTCCTAAATTTCATCAGAATGTGGACTTTGCAACCAGAGGAGAAAACACGCTGGATGTTGTTTACACAAACATCCGGGGTGCTTACCGGGCGAAACCCCACCCCCACCTCGGGTACTCAGATCACATCTCTGTTATGCTGATACAGCATACAGACCACTCAGTAGGTGTTCAAGACCAGCTCGAAACCTGAGAACCTGGCCAGCAGGATCCATGTCTGCTCTCCAGGATTGTTTAAAATGCACGGACTGGGACATGTCAAGTCAAGAGTCAGGTCAATCGGCTTTTTATTGTCATTTCTACTATACATAGTGGTAAACAGTACACAGTAAAAATGAGACAACGTTTCTCCGGAACCCTGGTGCTACACTAAACAACAACATAAAGCTACAACACAACACAAGCTACATCGAGTGCAACCTGGTGCAAACAGTGCAGACAAAAAAAAAGTAATGACAGACATTACAAGACAAGACACAAAACCAAGATAGCGCTGACCAGTAAACCTACTGTATACTTGGTTATACAGTACTGTGAACTGTAGAAACTATACCCGGGAGTGAATATAAGAAACACAATGTAGTGCAAAAATACAGCAGCAGTCAAGAGGTGCAAAGACAGCATGTAAACAGTAATACAGGGAAATGTGCAAAAAACAGCAGTTAAAGAGTGTAGTACAGTCAAGTATAAATAATAATAAATAGATAATGGTGGAATGCATTGAGATGAGTGATGAGTGTGTGTTAAATCCAGGTTGTACAGTTTGTGTGTGTGTGTGTGTGTGTGTGTGTGTGTGTGTGTGTGTGTGTGTGTGTGTGTGTGTGTGTGTGTGTTTGTGTGTGTGTGTGTGTGTGTGTGTGTTTGTTTCCTTTCAGTTCTGTGTATTGAGGAGCCTGATTGCTTGCAGGAAAAAGTTGTTGCACAGTCTTGATGTGGCGGTCCGAATGCTTCAGAACCGTTTTCCTGATGGCAGGAGAGTGAAAAGTGTGTGTGACGGGTGTGTGTGGTCATCCACAATGCTGTTTGCTTTGCGGATGCAGCGTGTGGTGTAAATGTGCATAATAGAGGGGAGAGAGACTCCAATGATCTTCTCAGCTGTCCTCACTATCCTCTGTAGGGTCTTGCGGTCCGAGACGGTGCAGTTCCCAAACCAGGCAGTGATGCAGCTGTTTAGAATGCTCTCAATGGTCCCTCTGTAGAATATGGTAAGGATGGGGGGAGGGAGATGAGCTTTCCTCAGCCTTCTCAGGAAGTAGAGATGCTCCTGGGCTTTCTTGGTGAAGGAGCTGGTGTTGAGTGACCAGGTGAGGTTGTCCGCCAGATGAACACCAAGGAATTTGGTGCTCTTGACGATCTCCACTAAGGATCCATCAATAATCAGTGGAGACTGGTCGCTCTGTGCTCTCCTGAAGTCCACAACCATCTCTTTCGTTTTGTCGATGTTCAGAGACAGGTTGTTCGCTCCACACCAGGCAGATAACCATTGCACCTCCTCCAGCACCTGGAGATGCTGTTCCCAAACCGTACTGACTGAGGTCTCTCAGGTCAGGAAGTCCAGGATCCAGTTACAGAGGGAGGTGTTCAGGCCCAGTAGGCTCAACTTCTCAATCAGGTGCTGAGAAATAATTGTGTTGAATGCTGAGCTGAATTCAATGAAAAGCATTTGTACATATGAGTCCTTGTTATCCAGGTGGGAGGGTTAGCCAAATGGAGGGTTGCGGAGATAGCAACGTCCGTGGAACGGTTTGGACGATATGCAAACTGCATGGGGTCCAGGCAGGGTGGAAGCTGGGTCTTAATGTGCCTCATGACGAGCCTCTCGAAGCACTTTATCACGATGGGTGTGAGCGTGACGGGACGATAGTCATTGAGGCAGGAGACAGTAGATTACTTCGGCACGGGAATGATGGTCGTGGTCTTGAAGCACATGGAAACAACGTTACTGCTCAGGGAGATGTTGAAGACGTCAGTGAAGACATCCGCTAGCTGTTCTGCACATTCCCTGAGCACTCTGCCAGGAATGTTGTCAGATCCAGCAGACTTCCGTGGGTTAACTCTGCATAGAGTTTTCCTCTCTTCAGCTGTGGTTAGACAGAGCACCTGGTCAGTGGGAGGAGGGGTGGTCTTCCTCGCCTTCACGTTGTTCTGTACCTCAAACCAGGCGTAGAAGTCATTAAGCGCATCTGGGAGGGAGGCGTCACGGTCACAAGCAGGTGATGTTGTCTTGTAGTTTGTGATCGCCTGGAAGCCCTGCCACATGCGCCTGGTGTCTCCGCTGTCCTTTAAGTGGTCGTGGATTTTCTTTGTGTGTGCAACCAACTTGGAGGAGTACACGTCAACAATGACTAGCTACAACTGCAAGTGCATTGATGACGTGACCATCTCCAAGACAATCACTACACACCCCAACCAGAAGCCGTGGATGACCGCTAAGTTGTGTGCGCTGCTAAAAACAAGAGACTCCGCCTTCAGAGCAGGGGACAAGACGGCCCTAAAGACAGCAAGGGCCAAACTGTCCCGTGCCATCAGAGAGGCAAAGCGCCCACATGCCAAGAGAATTCACGGCCACTTCCAGAACAGCAGAGACGCCTGGCGCATGTGGCAGGGCATCCAGGCAATCACAAACTAAAAGACTACATCACCTGCTTGTGACCGTGACGCCTCCCTCCCAGATGCGCTGAACAACTTCTATGCCCAGTTCGAGGTGCAGAACAACATGGTGGTGAGGAACACCATCCCTCCTCCCAGTTGACCAGATGCTCTGTCTAACCAGTGCTGAGGTGAGGAAAACTCTATGGAGAGTTAACCCCCGTAAGTCTCCTGGCAGAGTGGTAAGGGAATGTGCACAACAGCTAGCGGCTGTCTTTACCGACATCTTAACAATCTCCCTGAGCAGCGCCATTGTTCCCACCTGCCTCAAGACGACGACCATCGTTCCCGTGCCGAAGAAGTCTACTGCCTCAATGACTATCATCCCATCGCGCTCACACCCATCATTAAGAAGTGCTTCGAGAGGCTAGTCATGAGGCACAACAAGACCCAGCTTCCACCCACACTAGACCCCATGCAGTTTGTGTATCAGTCCACGAACGATGCCATCTCCACAACCCTCCATCTGGCCCTCACCCACCTGGACAACAAGGACACTTATGTACGGATGCTGTTCATAGACTTTAGCTAGGCATTGAACACAATCATGCCTCAGCACCTGATTGAGAAGCTGAACCTACTGGGCCTGAACACCTCTCTCTGTAACTGGATCCTGGACTTCCTGACTGGGCGACCTCAGTCAGTCTGGATCAGAAAGAACATCTCCAGCACCACCACACTGAGCACTGAGGCACCTCAGGGCTGTGTGCTCAGTCCACTGCTGTTCACTCTGCTGACTTTTGAGCTGTGCATTGCTACACAGTCATATCACATCATTAAGTTCGCGGATGACATGACTGTGGTGGGTCTCATCAGCAAGAACGATGAGTCAGCATACAGTGAGGAGGTGCAACGGTTAACAGCCTGGTGTGGAGCAAACAACCTGTCTCTGAACGTTGACAAAACTAAAGAGATAGTTGTTGACTTCAGGAGAGCACAGAGCGACCATTCTCCACTGAACATTGATGGATCCTCCGTGGAGATTGTCAAGAGCACCAAATTCCTTGGTGTTCACTTGGTGGATAATCTCACCTGGTCACTCAACACCAGCTCCATCACCAAAAAAGCCCAGCAGTGTCTCTACTTCCTGAGAAGGCTGAGGAAAGCTCATCTCCCTCCCCCCATCCTGACCATGTTCTACAGAGGGACCTTTGAGAGCATCTTGAGCAGCTGCATCACTGCCTGGTTTTGGAAGTGCACCATCTCAGATCGCAAGACCCTACAGAGGATAGTGAGGACAGCTGAGAAGATCATCCGAGTCGCTCTCCCTTCTATCATGCACATTTACACGACACGCTGCAGCCGCAAAGCCAACAGCATTGTGTATGACCACACACACCTGTCACACACACTTTTCACTCTCCTACCATCAGGAAAGCGGTTCCGAAGCATTCGGGACACCACATCCAGACTGTGTAACAGCTTCTTTCCTCAGGCCATCAGGCTTCTCAACAAGGAACTGAACTGGAACTGAACTAACACACACACACACACACACACACACACACACACAAACACACACACACACACACACACACACAACTGTGTGACTGATCTGTACAACCCGGACTCAACACTCCAAAACTATGAAAAGATGAAGAAAACTGGTAAGGTAGGCTGCCAAAAGGCTTACAGCAACATTAAAGAAGCCGCAGGAATTTGTGGCAAGTACTGGCTGTGTAGTGACAATAATCTCCTGCATACTTCATATGTCTGGGCTATTGGGTAGGCTGGCAAAAAGAAAAGCCTTTTCTTATGCAGAAAAACATCCAAGCAAAGCTAAATTTTGCAAAAACACATTTGAAGTCTCTAAAAAGTATGTGTGAAAATGTCTTATGGTCGTATGAAACCAAGGTTGAAACATGATTTGACCATAATTCCAAAAGGCATGTTTGGCACACTGCACATCAAAAGAACACCATACCCACAGCGAAGCATTGTGGAGGCGGCATCATGCTTTGCGGCTATTTTTCTTCAGCTGGAACTGGAGCCTTTATCAAGGCAGAGGGAATTATGAAGAGTTTTAAATACCAATCAAAGTTGGCACAAAACCTTCAAGCTTCTGCTAGAATGTTAAAGATGAACATCTTTCAGCACAACAATGACCCAAATCATACATCAAATTCAACAAAAGAATGGTTTCACCAGAAGAAGATTAAAGTGTTGGAATGGCCCAGCCAGAGCCCAGACCTGAATCTGTCTGAAAAGTGTGGAAAAAATCTGTGGAATGATCTAAAGAGGGCTGTGCACAGGAGATGCCCTCGCAATCTGACAGATTTAGAATGTTTTTGCAAAGAAGAGTGGGCAAAAGGTCAAGTCAACTCAAAATGTGCCATGCTGATACATACCCAAAAAGACTGAATGCTGTAATAAAATTAAAAGGTGCTTCAACAAAGTATTAGTCTAAGGGTGTGCATATTTATGCAACCACATTATTTTAGTTTATTAATTTTATTTATTTTTTTAAAGATTTTAGTTTGTTTTTTTATTGGGTTGTACAGATTAAAGGTCATATTTTAGGAAAAAACATTTCTGAATATATATATTAAGGTGTCCAATTTTAATCTCTAATCTGATCTCTAATCTCTAAACTCCAATTTATAATAAAGAGTTACCTTGAATATCTCTAATTCAAGATCATCACTCTATTGGCTGTACTTCTTCTTTAATTTTGATAGATTATTTTAAGCATTCCGTCTTTTCAATTAATCATTTATTATGGTCCTGAAGTCACTTAGAACCTTGTGCTCGGCTAACTATACCTGCTCACGGCGGCACATTGGCCAGTCCGAATCTTAGTCAGAGTATATAACGGTAAACTAATATTCTTTAAGTAGACCGCTCAATGCTTGCTCATTCAGAAAAAAACTATTGATTTAGTTACTTGGTCATAACTTGCTAAGTCAGTGATAGCCGCTACACATGCTCATGGACACAAACTCACCAGACTGTCCCTTAGTCAGAGGATATAACGGTAAACTAATATTCTTTAAGTAGGCCACCAATGCTTGCTCATGCATAAAGAATACTGTATTTAGTCAATTAGTTATAACTTGCTAAAGTCAGAGATAGTCAAAAATCAGAAGGTCTCAGACATTATGCTCTATGCTCCATCCGTTCATGAGCCTTCAGTTTGTACTATCCTGGTCACAGATTTGCGGTAACGCCAGACTACATAATCAACTAGATATAAAAGATTTCAGGAAATTTCAGAGTTAATCAAGAATTTTACATTTATTTGCCAGGTAATAATCAATAAACAAATGTCACATATAAAACAAATAATAGAAAAAGTTAGATAACATGATCAGCATAAAATGAAATATTTTAGCAAAACAGTTTACTAAGGAAATGTTAAAAAATCACTATACCTGGCAATAGAGACACACAGAGACTGTGTGGGAAGTTCTGACTATCGAATGCTTCCCTGAGTGTTTCGCCAAATTTCCTTAAATACCCAAACCATCGTAAACACTTGTAAATTCAAAGTGATAAAAGCTTTGCACACCCTTTCTTGGGACAGGATGTGACCTAAAAAACAAATGTTATCTAGACCACCTGGTAAGGATCTTTGCCGAGGCAACCCTTATGTCAGTAGATACATTCCTAAATTGTAGTTATTATATTATGCAAGTAAAGTAGCTTGAATTCCGGGACCTTCTCAGTCACCTTTCCATGATCCGGCCATCTCCCCAGGAGGGAAAGAGGGGGGCTCAAGGATGGGTGACTGGGCAGCTGAACAAATGGCTTTCTCTCCTCAGATCAAAGAGATCCTCTCCTCAGATTAGAAGGTTTATTGTTTTGTTGCATGGTAGTTCTCGGGGTCTGGCTTCATGAAGTTGCATGGCAGTTTTCAAGGTCTGGTACCATGAACAGATCTGACCATCCTTACACCAGTGGTGGTGAATCCCTGCCTTAGGTTGTCCATAATTTTTTTTTTACATTGCTGAGCCACCCAGCGAGGGATTTCCAAAAAAAGAAAAAGTGGGGAAAGGTAAGAAAAACAGTTTCTTTCTTCTATGCTTTTATTTTAGTCCAGGGAACCCCCTCATTTTAAAAAATCTAGAAAAGAAAGATTTTGTTTATTCAGTATAAGCAGGAGGAGTTCTGTATATTTCTGTGTAAGATTCTAACAAAAATGAATTACCCTGATGAAGTGTGGTGGAGTTGTATTGGAATTGGATTGTTTCTAAAGTAACTGAAGCAAATTGCTTAAATTTAAAAGTTTCTAAAGTAATTGAAACTTCCTATGGGATTATTATTACGTTTCTAAAGAACGAGTAAAACTGGTGATAATTTAAAGAGCGCGGTGCACAGCGGCTCTGTAGAGTTTAAAACAGTTTAAAAATAAGCAGCTTAATTCTAGAGTCAGTATCGGAGACATTTATACAAAAATTAATAAGTCCATGAAAAAATATGGAAAGAAGAAAAGGACAGATTGCAGAAAGAGATCGCATTTCTAAAAACTAACAATGTTATGCTCAAATCATCTGTTGAAACCTTGTTTAACGATTTGAAGGAATCTAAGGCTGCCTGTCAGTTTTTGATAAAGAATGACACAACTGAGGAAAATCCCAGTAAAAGGTTGGTAGTTTTGCATTGTATAACCAAGTTCCAGAAATATTTAATTTGCAGAAAGACAATGATGAGGTTTAAGAGAGATTCTCAGTCACTCAAAAGTAAAGGCTTTGAATATACAGTTAGATTTCCCATAATACCAATTCACGTCACTACGACTGTGACAGTAAATGAAGGAGAGGAGGAGCCAATGGTCTCGACTCTGGTCAGAGTCAGACACCTTGTCAGGGATCACGGGTGCAGGGCTAGGTGAGTGAATGGGAGGACCCAAATGCAGGATGCACACAGGGGTATGGAGAAAACAGGTTTTAATAAGATTAGCAATAGTGCAAAGGCAAAAACAAAGTCCAAAAACAGTCCAGGGTCGAAAACACAGGCAAACAGGGCGATGCAGAGAAGACAAAAAAAACAAATCCAAAAAACAGTCCAAAAAATCCATAAACTGGCAAACAGAACAATGAAGGGCAGAGCAGAATCACAAACCGCAAACAGTCCAGAGTTGAAACCAGGGCAGAGGCAGTGCATAACAGGGTACAGAGTCAGGAACAGGTACAGGAACAGGATCAGGAACAGGATCAGGAACCAGAGCAGGCAGGGTGGCAAGAGAAATCTCAGTGGCTAGGTAGCCGGTAAGATAATCTGGCCCTGAGCTAAAGTGTTGGTTGTCCTTAAATACTGGGAGGCGCGGGAAAAACAGCAAGATAACCGCAACCCAGAAGTGCTCACCGCGGAACCGGAAGTGCTTGCTGCAAAACCAGAAGTGCGCGCAGAGTGCCCGGGAGATCCTGACACACCTTGTCTGGAGCCTTAACTCAGAAAGTAAATGACAGAACTGCAAATAAGTTAGAAAGGAAACAGGCACTGCTTGGAGTGTTAGGGCTGATGTCAGTTAATTGGGATAAAATAGATGAATGCGAGCAATCGAAGTTGCATGATAAGCAAATTAAATTTTGTTTTTGCCCAAAATTGGCCACATAGTCCACAAATGCTGGTCTTTGGGAAAGAGATGTCTACCAACCTATTTCCTCCGGCAAAGAAATACACATTCTGATAACCCAGATCAGAACTGTGCATTTAAAAGAAACTATATGTGAACTCACAGCAGTATTCAATAAGGCTATGGGGTCTGTATTAAAATGGTTAGCTGTCCCCTAAGAGTAAAAACTCAGTTTGCTAATGTTGCCTTGGTTAACGATAAAAATATCTGTCTCTAAGTATTTGTTTGATCGTAATCTTAGCTTTCGTTAGATACCAAATTTTGTCATTTAGCATGTTTTCTATTTGTAATTTGTAAGAAAATGTGGCGCTATTACTGTTAGCTTCCCTATGGCATTTTCTATGTATATTAGCATCGTGCTAATCGCTCGCTAATGAGAGTTGTTTGAGAGTTTTAGTTAATTCTAAGATACTTATTTTACATTTACATTGTCTATTTACCATATTGAGAGTAATATGCATTCTCTTTGTTTTTGTATGTTACAGTTTTACAGTCCTTCCAGTAAAACACAATAAAAGAGCAAGACGCTTCCTGGTTTTTTATTGGAGACTGTTAGCTATCTGTAAAGCTAGTTCACACACACACACACACACACACACACACACACACACACACACACACACACACACACACACACACACACAAAACAGTGAGATTAGTGAATATGGTTTTCAAGAGCTACCAGTGATGCATTCCTCACAGTATGGCATCACCAGTGGAGCAGATTGTTCTTATGCCAAAAGCTCGTTCAAAAGTTTTCGCATCTCACTCGTGTTATCCAACCCCAGTTACTACTGATCACAGTTTCCAGCCAAACTCTATGAATCAGTCTGCCCCTTTCCAGCTCAGGCTATTGTCTCCATGCCCTGTTGTTAGTGCAAACAAGTCCAATTCCCCAGTCACATCAGACCTAGCCAAATATTTGGTTTGTAGAGATTTGGTTAGCTCAGGGCTTCTGACATTTGATGATAAGCCTGAAAATTACTGGGCTTGGAAGGCATCCCCAAGAGAGGAGTTGGATCTCCTCTGCAAGTGGTTAGGCCCCAAATCATCAGAGCAAGCAAAACGATTAAGGGCTGTACACACCTATGATGTCACAGCTTGTGTCAAAATGGTGTGGCAATGACTGGAGGACAGCTATGGGTCCCCTGAAGCAATAGAGAATGCTTTCCTGAAAAAGTTGGAAGATTTTCCCAAAATCGCAAACAGATAAAATCACAAGTTGAGCGAGCTAGGTGATCTCATCTCTGAGCCTGATGCTGCCCATGTAGATGGTCTCCTACCTGGCCTGAGTTACCTAGATACATACCGGGGCATCACTCCTATTGTTCAAAAACTCCCATTCCACCTCCAAGAGAAATGGATTACTTCAGCATCCTACTACAAAGAGCAACACCATGCTTCCTACCCGCATTCCCTGTTTTTGTTAAGTTTGTGTGCGACAAAGCTAAAACTCTCAATGACCCAAGCTTTGCCCCCTTGCTCTCTTCTGGTCGCCCAAGTGTTTATAGGCCTGAAAGACTGAACAAACCCAACTTCAAATCTGCAGTTTATGTTCAAAAAACTGAAATAACTGCTCCAAAGGGCTATCGTGACTCCTCTGAAAAAGAAATGGTTGAACCAGATAAACTGTGCCCACTCCACAACAAACCACACTCCTGCCGCAAGTGTCGTGGTTTCAGAGCAAAGACCTTGGATGAGAGAAAAGCTATTCTGAAAGAAAAGAACGTTTGTTACAAGTGCTGTTCCTCCGTCAACCACATGGCAAAATACTGCGACATAATTGTACATAGCAATGAGTGTAAAAGTGATCTCCACACCACCGCGCTGCACCCTGGACCAGCACCCTGGAAAACGGAAGCTCCAGGTTCTGCAGCCCCAGACGGGCAAGGCGGGGAGCAACCAGAAAGTCCTATCCAAGCCATTGTGTCCAAATGTACTGAGATCTGTGGCAAAGATAATAGCTCACACTCATGCTCCAAAATCTGTCTAGTAAACATTTATCCTGCTGTACACAAAGAAAAGGCAGTGAAAGCCTATGCTGTGTTAGACGAGCAAAACAATAGGTCTTTAGCAAAGACAGAATTCTTTGAGCTCTTTAACGTTAACACAGGCACCAAAGTTTACACGTTGAAAACCTGCTCAGGTATAAGTGAGACAAGAGCACACCAAGCTGAAGGTTTCATGGTTGAGTCTCTCGACGGCAACACTAGTGTCCGGCTTTCCACATTAATCGAGTGCAACATGCTCCCAGATGATCGGTCTAAGATCCCAACACCGGAGGTCGCAATACACCACGATCACCTCAAGCATCTGGCAGACAAGATTCCAGATTTGGACCCTAATGCTTTAATACTGGTCCTCCTCGGACAAGATATATCACGAGTGCACAAGGTCAGAGAACACTAAAACGGCCCCCACAATGCTCCGTATGCCCAGCGCCTCGACCTTGGCTGGGTCATAATAGGAGAGGTCTGCCTTTGGGGTGCTCACGTGCCAAGCAAAGTCAGTGTTTACCACACAACAGTGTTGAGCAACGGACGCACATCTTTTTTGGACTCTTGCCCCAACTCATTCCATGTAAAAAAAAAAGGTCCTGAGCACTGACTCCCTAATTAACTTTTTGAACATGGCCAGCTTGATTGACATAGACGAAAACGACTGAAATTGTTCATGAGAACCCCACATGATGACAAACCCGTCAGTGAAGGATGAACTCTTCCTGGTGATCATGGATGAGCAAATGTTTATGGACGAGTCCAACAGCTGGGTGGCACCACTACCCTTCAAAACAAACAGGCACAAACTACCCAACAACCGAGACCAAGCGGTCAAACGTCTCAATTCGCTGCGTCGCGTGCTTGACAAAAAGCCCCACATGAAAGAATATTTCTTGAACTTTATGCAGAAAATGTTTGAGTCAGGACATGCAGAACCCGTCCTGCCACCCAACAAAGACCAAGAGTGTTGGTACCTACCATTTTTTGGTGTCTACCATCCTCTTAAACCTAACCAGATACGTGTAATGTTTGACTCTAGTGCCACTCACGAAGACACGTCTCTGAACGATGTTTTGTTGAGTGGCCCAGACATGAACACACTTATTGGGGTCCTTTTGCGTTTCCGCGAAGAACCTGTGGCAGTCACTGTGGACATAGAGCAAATGTTCTATTGTTTTGTCATTCGTGAGGACCACCGCGACTTTGTGCGTTTCCTGGTCGTTTCCAAACTCTGAAAAGCACCAAGGAAATGCTTGCAGACTCTAACATTTGCTTGCACAAAAAAGCCTTCAACAGCCCAGATGTAATGGAAGCGTTCCCATCTGAAGAACGTGCAAAGGAGCTGAAAAACCTTAACCTTGAAATGTAGGGCTTAACTGGAATTTGCAAAATGACTGTTTCACCTTCCTCGTGTCAAGCGAAGACAAGCCATTCACAAGAAGGAGCATTCTTTCTGCTGGTAACAGCTTGTATGATCCCCTTGGGTTTGCAGCCCCCATCATCATGTAAGGCAAGGCTCTCATCAGAGAATTGTGCTCAGAGAACTGTGAATGGGACACTCCACTGCCAGCAGAAAAAGAGGCACAATGGAAATCTTGGAAAAACTCGCTTGTAGACCTTGAGAAACTACAAATCCCTAGACAGTATGTGAACACATCACTGCAATCGACCTGTCAAAGAAAGCTGTGTGTCTTTGCAGACGCTTCTACATCAGCCATATCAGCAGTTGCGTACCTTCAAGCCATAGACACCAAAGGTCACGACCGAATTAGCTCCTAGACAAGTCTACACAGTACCTCGCTTGAAGCTATGCGCTGGAGCTGGCAGACATGCTACTATATGAACTTGACATCGAAATGCACAAAGTGAAATACTACATTGACAGCCGAGTAGTCTTAAGCTACATCAACAACATCAGCCGAAGGTTCCATGTCTACGTCGCCAACCGTGTTGCTCGCATCAGAAAGTCATCTGAACCCAGTCAGTGGCACTTTGTGAGCACGGAAATCAATCCTGCCCATCAAGGAACACGACATGTGCCGGCTTTACTACTGAGTTCTACCAATTGGTTTACTGCTCCCGACTTCTTGAGGAAAAGTGATGGAGAGTGTCCTGTGCAACCAAACAGCTTTCAACTTGTTGAACCAGCCACAGACATTGAAGTCCGCCCACAATTCTCAACATTTGCAACCACAACTGTGACAAAATCGCTTGGCTGATTTGAGCGCTTCTCCAGTTGGAAACGTCTGTGTAAAACTGAATTTTAACAAGTAATGCTTCTCCCCACAGCATTTAAGTGATGCTTTGGTAATGGGCTTTCATCTCATGCAATATTTATTTACTTGTAATGTGCCCAGTGTTTTCAGAGGAAACTCCGGATACGCTGAAAACTTTTATGTGTGAAAAGAGGAAGGGGGCAATCCTTCTGTTTCCCTGAGTTTTTCAGAATCACCAAACCATGATGGCTGAATGGATGGTAACATTGGCCTTTTCAGTGACGAGAATGATGCAAGAATACACAGAGCTACAACCAGCACTTCTTGCTGGTTTGGTGAAGATGAGACAATATCAACAGACAATATCATTCGATCCAGAAGAGCAATTAGGTTTTTTGGTTTTTTTTTTAGTTACCAAAACTAGAGGATGTGCAAATGTCAGTGATGCAAAAGAAAGCTTGTTTGTCATATTCCTAAAGCTTGCGCAGGTCTGAAAGCAGAAAAACATTTTGTCCAAACAAATACATGATGGAGTTAGCTTTTTCCTATTCAGGTTTAATTTTGGATGTAAATTTAGAGATCACAGTATGTATGTGTATTCCTCATTCTTTGCCAAATATTATATTGTATGTGATCCATGTTAAGATGTCAGATTGCAAATTCTATAATCACTATAGAATGTTTTAATTAGTTGTCATGGTTCTTAAATGCCTTACTGTTTTTTATTTTTTATTATTTGTCAATGTATTATGTAAATTTGTATGTGTTCCATATTAAAACATCAGATTGCGGATAATTCAATGATCAGTGTAGGACGTCTCTATTGGTTGTGATGGTTCTTGAAGGCCTTTATTCCAAACCCAGTTTTACATATAGTGAAATATTTCATAGAAATATTTCTAATATGTTTGCTCAATTGGACGAAGCGATAACAGGTGTGTCTAAGGTGATGACCAAATGACGGATAAAATTTTACATTTACCAAAATTGCATGGTAAGCATGCCGAATGGGATGAAGCAATAACCGGTGTGCATGAGGAGCGATCCGATGACGGGTAAAATTACCTGACCTGCTGGGGGCCCGGCACCAGCAAAGGTGTAAACAACAGTAACCTCCGGCTCTATCATCCAGCCATGTGTTCCTCTACTCATTTCCTACACTTAATTTACATTTAAAAGCTAAATCCTATCTACACTTCAAAGAGAAAACAATATAAAATATCTGGGCTGAGTTTGTTCTGGGTTCTTTCTGACTCCGAATAACCCAAAAGTGCTTCATGTTTTTTGTGACATTACGATCATCGTTGTCCTCATGATTTTTTCTAACAGTGTTTTTATATCCACGAACCCAGCCATTAGGGGGGCACAAGCCAGTGCACTCTTAGTGCCGGTCCCAAGCCCGGGTAAATGGGGAGGGTTGCATTAGGAAGGGCATCCAGCGTAAAACATGTGCCAAATCAAATATGCGGATCACAAAGGAGAATTTCATACCGGATCGGTCGAGGCCCGGGTTAACAACAACCGCCACAGGTATTGTTAGCCGACAGGGTACCGGTGGAAATTGGGCTACTGTTGGCCGAAGGAGGAGAAGGAGAGGAGGAAGACGTCTACAGAGACGGCAGGAAAAGGAGCAGTGTAGGAGAGTAGAGGTTCGGGTTGGTACTTTAAATGTTGGTACTATGACGGGTAAAGGGAGAGAGATAGCTGATATGATGGAGAGGAGAATGGTAGATATGCTGTGTGTTCAGGAGACCAAGTGGAAAGGGAGTAAGGCCAGGAACATTGGAGGTGGGTTTAAACTGTTTTATCATGGTGTGGATGGGAAGAGAAATGGTGTAGGGGTGATTCTGAAGGAAGAGTACAGTAAGAGTGTAGTAGAGGTGAAGAGAGTTTCTGATAGGGTGATGATCGTGAAGGGGGAATTTGAAGGGATGATGATAAATGTCATCAGTGCCTATGCTCCACAAGTTGGCTGTGAGATGGAGGAAAAGGAAAGATTCTGGAGTGAATTAGATGAAGTGGTAGATGGTGTACCTAGGAAAGAACGATTGGTGATTGGGTCAGACTTTAATGGGCATGTAAGTGAAGGGAACAGAGGTGATGAAGAGGTGATGGGTAGGTATGGTTTTAAGGAGAGGAATGTGGAAGGGCAGATGGTGGTAGATTTTGCTAAAAGGATGGAAATGGCAGTGGAGAACACGTATTTTAAGAAGAAGGAGGATCATAGGGTGACGTATAAGAGTGGAGGAAGGTGCACACAGGTGGACTATGTGCTATGCAGGAGATGCAACCTGAAGGAGATTGGAGACTGTAAGGTGTTGGCGGGGGACAGTGTAGCTAGACAGCATCGGATGGTGGTCTGTAGGATGGTTTTGGAGGCGAAGAAGAAGAGGAGGAAAGTAAGGATTGAAAGAAGAATAAGATGGTGGAAACTGAAGGAGGAAGAGTGTAGTGTGAGGTTCAGGGAAGAGGTCAGACAGGGGCTTGGTGGTGGTGAAGAGGTGCCGGATGATTGGGCAACTACTGCAGGAGTGATGAGGGAGGCAGCTAAAAAAAAGGACTTGGTGTGACATCTGGAAATAGAAAGCAAGACAAGGAGACGTGGTGGTGGAATGAGGAAGTGCAGGAGAGCATTAGGGGAAAGAGGTTGGCAAAACAGAAGTGGGATCGACAGAGTGATGAGAAAAGTAGGCGGGAGTACAAGGAGATGCGGCAGCAGGTAAAAAGGGATGTAGCGAAAGCCAAGGAAAAGGCATATGAGGAGCTGTATAAGAGGTTGGACACTAAGGAAAGAGAAAAGGATTTATACCGATTGGCCAGGCAGAGAGACCGAGCTGGGAAGGATGTACTGCAAGTTAGAGCAATAAAGGATGGAGAGGGAAATGTGTTGACTAGTGAGGAGAGTGTGTTGAGAAGGAGGAGGGAGTATTTTGAGCAGCTGATGAATGAGGAAAATCACAGAGAGAGAAGGTTGGATGATGTGGAGTTGGTGAAGCAGAATGTAGATAGGATTAGTAAGGAGGAAGTGAGAGCAGCGATTAAGAGGATGAAGAATGGAAAGTCGGTTGGACCAGATGACATACCGGTAGAAGCGTGGAGATGTTTAGGAGAGATGGCAGTGGAGTTTTTAACCAGATTGTTTAACAGGATTCTGGAAGGGGAGAGGATGCCTGAGGAATGGAGAAGGAGTGTGCTGGTACCGATCTTTAAGCATAAGGGAGATGTGCAGACCTGCAGTAACTACAGGGGAATTAAGTTGATCAGTCACACCATGAAGTTATGGGAAAGAGTAGTGGAAGCCAGGCTGAGAAAAGAGGTGACCATCTGTGAGCAACAGTATGCTTTCATGCCGAGAAAGCGCACCACAGATGCCTTATTTGCTTTAAGGATGTTGATGGAGAAGTATAGAGAAGGACTGAAGGAATTGCATTGTGTATTTGTGGATTTAGAGAAAGCGTACGACAGAGTGCCAAGAGAGGAGTTGTGGTATTGTAAGTCAGGTGTGTCAGAGAAGTATGTAAGGGTGGTGCAGGACATGTATGAGGACAGTGTGACGGCAGTGAAGTGTGCAGTAGGTACGACAGACTGGTTCAGGGTGAAGGTTGGACTGCATCAAGGATCGGCCCTGAGCCCTTTCCTGTTGACGGACGAGGTCAGACAGGAGACTCCATGGACTATGATGTTTGCAGATGATATTGTGATTTGTGGTGAGAGTAGAGAGCAGGTTGAGAAGAGCCGGGAGAGGTGGAGATATGCGCTGGAGAGAAGGGGAATGAAAGTCAGTAGGAGTAAGACAGAGTACATGTGTGTGAATGAGAGGGAGGGCAGTGGAGTGATGCGGTTGCAGGGAGAAGAGGTGGAGAAGGTGGAGGAGTTCAGGTACCTGGGGTCAACAGTGCAAAGCAATGGAGAGTGTGTTAGAGAAGTAAAGAAAAGAGTGAAGGCAGGGTGGAGTGGGTGGAGAAGAGTGAAAGGAGTGATTTGTGATAGTGAGTATCTGCAAGAATGAAAGGGAAAGTTTATAGGACTGTGGTGAGACCTGCGATGTTGTATGGATTAGAGACAGTGGCATTGAGTAAAAGACAGGAGGTGGAGCTGGAGGTAGCAGAGCTGAAGATGTTAAGGTTTTCGTTGGGAGTGACGAGGATGGACAAGATTAGAAATGAGTTTATTAGAGGGACAGCACATGTAGGATGTTTTGGTGACAAGGTGAGGGAGGCGAGATTGAGATGGTTTGGACATGTGCAGAGGGACATGAATTATATTGGTAGAAGAATGCTGAAGATGGAGCCACCAGGTAGGAGGAAAAGAGGAAGGCCAAGGAGGAGGCTCATGGATGTGGTGAGAGAAGACATGCAGGTAGTTGGTGTGAAAGAGGCAGATGTAGAGGACAGGGTGGTATGGAGACGGATGATCCGCTGTGGCGACCCCTAATGGGAGCAGCCAAAAGAAGAAGAAGAAGTGTTTTTATATCCACTGCATTTTCTCACCCACTGCATCCATGATGTCAGCATAGTAATCTGTCAGATAATGTAACATATGCTACTTCGCAAACACAAAACTTACACAGTGGGATGTTTACACAGAAATGAATCAAACAAGGAAAAGAAGAACTGTAAACTAGACACAAATCTGACTATTCAATTGTAATATATTTTGCTAACTATAAATAATAATAATAATAATAATAATAATAATAAATTCTCCTCCAAAAGTATAGGTGTCAGGGAACCACCAGCCATGCCTCCCTCCTACACTCAACTCACCGTCCAAACTACGGTACACACTGGCAATCATCCCTGGACTGCCCACATTACGGATTCTACCCGCATTACGGATTCTAAGTCAAGTCAAGTTTATTTCTATAGCGCTTTTCACAACAGACATTGTCTCAAAGCAGCTTTACAGAATTTTACAGGATTCTACCCGCATTACGGATTATACAGACTCTTCGGTTTGTGCTTTTCCTCAAGCCCCTCTGCCTTGTGTATTCAATCTAATAAAGTGTATAACCATACTCCGGTTTAAGACTCTTGGTCCACGCATGACAAAAGATCGGACTGGTACCGACCACTTACCTCGATGGATCCGCAGCCGGGTTCTACCTCATATGCCATCAAGGAACTCGCCGGCGCGCTCCAGGAGGCCTTCGCTCCGGCCTCTACCCACGGGGCTTCCCCTTCCATCTCCAGTGGCCCGATGGCTCTTCCAGGTTCGTATTCCGGAGCCGCAGCCGAGTGCAAGGGCTTTCTTATGCAACTGCACAGGTTTACCACAGACCGATCCTGGATAGCGTTCCTTATCTCCTTACTCACCGGGAGGGCGCTGTCCTGGGCAATCATCATATCATAACCATTATATGCGCTATTTACCAGCCACTTCGCGGAGGTGTTCTGCACCGCCACTGGGGCCCACCTGGTGCCGGACGTGAAGCTGCCAAAAGGGCGGGTGTACCTATTTCTGTCCACACAGGCTGCCCAGGTGCTTGTTCAGTCTCTTGTCATTTCAAGACACGACTACTGCAACTCTCTGCTGGCAGGTCTTCCCCTGAACGCTATTCGTCCACTGTAAATGATCCAAAACACAGCTGCATGACTTGTGTTCAATCTGCCCAAGTTCTTCCACACCACCACACTGCTGCGCTCTCTTTACTGGCTTCCAGTAGCTGCACATATCAGATTCAAAACACTGATGCTTGCCAACAAGGCCAAAAATGGACCAGCGCCATCTTACCTCAGAGACATCTCGCACTGCACCACGCTGTCTAACATCCTCAAGCACTGCTGAGAGGTAAGTATACTTCAAGGCTCTTCTCTGTTCTAGCACCGAGGTGGTAAATGAACTTCTTCTAGATGTCCATACAGAGCAGTCCCTGCGATGATTGATGGAAGACCTACCTCTTCCTGAAACACCTAAATTAGCACTTTCCAAGTTTGCTTTGTAGAATTCAAGAGTTATATTTATATTAGGTTTGTAATCTTGGGAAGTAGTGTAGATTTATTCATTGCTATAGATTTAAAGCACTTTTGTACGTCGCTCTGGATAGGGGCATCTGCTAAATGCCTTAAATGTAAATGCAAATGATGTTGGAACATGCAGCCATGGAGGACTATGTCCAACAAGCTCTCTGGCAGGGCTTTATCACTCCATCCTCCTCCCCCGTTGACTTCATCAACGAAATGTTCAGGCCGCTTCTCCACCGGTTCATGGTGGTGTACATTGACAATATCCTCGTCTTCTCCCAAGACCCTAAAGAACACCGCGGCCATGTCACCCAAGTCCTAAAGCAACTCTGGGAACACAACCTCTACCTCAACCTGGAGAAGTGCGAGTTCCACCGGCAGGTGTTGCTGTTCCTAGGCTATGTGATAAGTGCGTCTGGTATACAGATGGACCAGGGTAAGGTGAAGGCGGTGCAGGACTGGCCCCGCCCAGGCACGCCCAAGGAGCTGCAGCGCTTCCTAGGATTTGCGAACTTCTACCGAGAAAGCTCTCCCACACAGAATTGGCCATCAAACTGGCATTTGAGAAGTGGCATCAGTGGTTGGAGAGGGCAGAACACCCCTTTATGGTCATCACCGACCATAAAAACCCCCAGTACCTGTGGAAAGCCAAGCGCCTAAACCCCCGACAAGCCAGATGGGCCCTGTTTCTCACCAGGTTCCACTTCACCATCACCTACCGTCCGGGCTCCAAGAACGGCAAGGCAGACGCTCTGCCTTAGATCCATGTCCCAGACGAGCCCACGGACCCCGAACCCATCGTTTCTACAGATCTAATCCTCAGCCCCATCGTCTGGGAGTTTCAAGAGAAGATGGGGAGGTGGTAGCTCAGTGGTTAAGGCATTGGGCTTTGGATCAGAAGATCACAGGTTCAAATCCCACCACCACCAAGCTGCCACTGCTGGGCCCTTGAGCAAAAGGCCCTAAAACCCTCCCCTGCTCAGTTGTAAGTCGCTCTGGATAAGGGCGTCTGCCAAATGCCGCAAATGTAAATGTAATGTAAATCTGGACTGTAGCACGGGGAGAGCCAACCAAAGAAAGCAAACGTCCTTCCATTGGGGCACCCTGCGGGGGTTGGCTCTCCCCGTGCCACAGTCCCTGGGCCGTGCCGCCAGTCCCTGCTGAAGTCGATCCATGAGGTCCCAGGCTCGGGCCACCTGGGTGGGAGACAGACTCTCCTTCTGGCCCAAGCTCGCTACTTGTGGCCCGGGATGAGCAGGGAGGTTGCACGTTACGTCCAGGGCTGCCCTGTCTGTGCGATATACAAGACCCCATGACACACCCACAGGAAAGCTGGTCCCCCTGCCCATTCTGCAGTGACCATGGTCCCACCTAGGGGTGGATTTCGTCACAGATCTGCCCAGCTCAGATGGCAACACCTGCATCCTCGCGGACCTAGAGACCGCAAAGATGCTTTTCCATCATGTCTTTTGGAACTTTGGCCTGCCAGAGAAGATCCAACCAAGGTCCCCAGTTCACGTCTCACGTTTGGAAGGCGTTTTTTAGACTCCTAGGGGTCATCGTGAACCTGTCCTCGGAAACCCCTGGGCCGAATACAGTCAGAACTCCATATTTTACTGGTTTTTGACTATTCGGTCATTTTGCAGGACATTGTAGTTGGCGGAGCAGCTGCGCTCTTCAAACCCGTAAGTGTTGGAAGCGACCTGGCACACTGGTTAAGTTCCGAAGGTGCGGCTTGAGAACTGTGCTGCCTAATATTCATCTGCTGAATCCCCTCCACACTGCTCTTCTATGCCCCTTTACAGACACCTCTGTCAAGCTCCTGAATTTGGCAGATGACATTCGGCCTCATCAAAGATGGTAATGAATCTGCATATAGAAGCGAGGTTAAGCAACTGGCTGTCTGGTGCAGTCATAACAACCTGGAGCGTAACACGCTCAAAAGAGTGGCGATGATTTTTTTATTTTAGGAGAAACCTCCGAGCACTCCCCCCACTCACCATTATGAACAGCACTGTGGCAACAGTAGAGTAATTCAGGCTCCTGGGCCTTCAGAGCAATATTACTCCTTATATATTTTTCTTTTTAAAAACGTGCAATAACACTTTATTATTATTATTATTATTATTATTACTTTGTTTATTTTTAATTATCATAAAAGTGCAACTGGAAGCTTTTGTCACCAAAACAAATTCCTTGTAAGTGCAAACATACTTGGGAATAAAGCTATTCATGTTTCTGATTATTCAGTGTACATGATGCACCCTACAATTTGATATTGAATCTTTTTACTAAATCTTATCCACTAATGCTGTCAGAATTGTTAATTTAAACACACTTAATAACAATACATTAGGTTTTAGAATGACCTGTTGTAGGTTCCACATATAAATCATGTGTAGTTTGTCTTTCACTCTGAAACAAATCAAACACAATATTGTTACAAATCATTACACTCACTCATGTATATCAAAGTTCACTAAAGCTCTTATTGTGCTCTATGCAGGAACAAAGTAAGATTAGCCTATTATCCTAAATATGCTTTAAATTACCTGTCCTTCATTTGGATCCAGGTAAACATCTGAAAGATTAAATTCTGATTAGTAATAACATACATCCTTTCATTTTGATGTCACCATAAAATATGTGAGAAAAAAACCTTCATCTTGGTGAGAAGCAGGTAAAGGTGGAGGGTTCTTTCTAGTGGCCATCTTTTTACTGGCCCAGTTATGGGAGGTGTCAGGACCTTCAACAAATAAAAAAGAGGAATAAATGTGGCGAGATTGTGTACTATAAGGTCTTTAAATATGAAGGTTGCAAACTAGGTCTAGAATTACCTGCGACAAAGCATTAATTTACTTTCAAAACCAATTTAGCTTATTCAGAATCTCATTCTAGGAACCCTGTGTGTCAGGCAGAAACAGGATGGCTGTTTAACACTGCTCCTCAGAAACACATTCATTCACACCTAGGGGAAGTTTAGTTTAGCCAATCCATCTAGCATGTTTTTGAGTAGAGGGAAAAATGCAACATTGAATGGTTTCCCCTTTTCTGATTTAGATGTATTGGTGTGCAAGTAAGCTAGCTAGCAAATATCTAGAAAGGTTTGCCCTTGGATATACATCTTGCATAAAACACCTACCCACACTGAAGGCTGCCTTAATTCAAGTAAAGCCTTAGAAGTAAAATGCCCATTAAAGCAGAAGCTGACACTGTTTCTTTGCAAAAAGAGAATCCTTAAATCATTGTCTTGATCAGGTATAGAAAAAGCTGTGCATTTTTTAATACACCTCAGAACAGCATACAGAGGAAAGACACGCAACAATTCCTAGACATTTTGATGGGAGTTTTGATCAGCAACACATTCAAGGGTAATTTGCTTGCTAGCACTACAGTTAAACATTGTCAACCCCCTGAAATTTCGCACTGTGTGTTGTCACAGGTATAAGGAAATTGAGCAAGTACTATGGAGGCCAACAGTTTATAACAGTGGTACTCAATATTTTTCACAACTGGCCAATGTGGGTGCAGGTTTTGATTCCAACCAATCAAGGGCCAAACCTTATAATTATAAAAAAATAAAAATCATTGGATTTAAACAAGTAAATTGGTGTGAACTTTCTTGGTTAAAATGGAAACCTACACCCACACTACAATTTTATTTGTCACATACACATTCATACAGAGTACATGTAGTGGAATACTTTTTTACGACTATCCAACATGTAAACATGAAATATATATATATATATATATATATATATATATATATATATAAACACACATACACAAATTGCACAGAAATGGATGTGTATGACAGATATGACAGATATTGACAGAGGTACAGATTAAAGTGATTCACTGTGATTTGTCTTTAAAAAGTGACCATGTGCTGGTATAAGGTGACAAAGTGACACTGTGCTGTGACAGTCCAGAGTTTAAGTGACAGTCCAGAGTTTAAGTGAAATATACAATAGTTCAAAAATAATTGTGCAGTGAAGGAAAAGTAAAATACAAGAGAGACAAGTCTAGTTACTAGTTGCTGGGTGTCTCCTGGGTTAGACACTGAATGGCCAGCTCCTGCTCTTTCTCTCTTTGTTTGCTTTCAAGGACCGGAAGCGCTTCCCTGAGCGCTTCACATCACCCGTTTTAATCAGTCTACACTGGCTCCAAATCAAATCTTGCATTGATTATAAAATACTGCTACTGACGTATAAAGCACTTAACGGTCTCGCACCGCAGTATCTGAGTGAACTTCAGTACCAGTATGATCCTCCACGCCTAATTAAATCAAAAGGTGCAGGCTATTTGTTGTTACCTCAAATAATGAAGATAGTAACCGGAAGACACCATCTTCAAGATCAGAGGGCAGATCTTTCTCTTTTAAAGCCCCACAGTTATGGAACAACCGTCCAATTAGTGTTCGGGGCTCAGACACAGTCTCAGTGTTCAAGTCGCGGTTGAAAACGTATTTATTTAGTCAAGCCTTTTATTAGTGGATTTTTTCTTAGGTAAAGGCGCAGATCTAGAGGGATCATGTATATACAGTGTTTGGTGAACTGGGATATTTGTATGCTGTCGTCCCCTCACTTTCACACATTCACTCAGGTTTGTTGACAGTGGTATGGTGGGTCGTCTCTAAACCCAGAGATCCCACATGTCGGTGTTACCTTCTGGTTCTCCCTTTTAGCTATGCTGCTATAGCGAGTCTTGACGGAGTCCAAACTGCACAGTGACATTAACTTCCATACAACAATAAAGACACATAATAATCCATATCTTTCTCTTCTCTCTCTCTCTCTCTCTCTCTCTCTCTCTCTCTCTCTCTCTCTCTCTCTCTCTCTGTCAAGTTGAACATGCTCCTGAGGTTCCAGTGACCACTGTTCCTGCCCCTCTCCCCTCCATGGATCTTCCCACTTTATCCAGGCCTGCCTCTGGATAGTGTTCTCTTAGACTGGAGGCCACTCTGTGCAGCTTGGGCCGGTTTGTCATCAACTCCTTGGGTGGTTCCATGAAATTCCGGAGTAAGAACGGGAGCTTTGAGGATGGATTGGACTGTAGTTAATGTCAACAGATTGCTACATTGACTCAGGACTACATTTCGCTTCTGATCACCATCACTGTACCCGGCAACATTGTATATCTGCTATAAATGGACATTCGGTGCAACCGAGATGAGGATGGGTTCCCTCTTAAATCTGGTTCCTCTCAATGTTTCTTCCTTCTGCCATCTCAGGAAATTTTTCCTTGCCACAGCCACCACCGGCTTGCTCATCAGGGACAAACTTACTTATAAAGAACATATTCACTTTTAATCACCACATTATCTGTGTAAAGCTGCTTTGATGTTCACTTTTAAAAGCGCTATACAAATAAAAATGAATTGAATTGAAGTATGTCATCGTTAACATCGATGACGTTCTCATCTTCTCCCGGATACCTCAAAAGCAAGAACATGTGGGTAATGTACTACAACACATTCTCTACCTAAACCTCTCAAAATGCGAGTTCCATCGACCGGAAATACGATTCCTGGGAAATGTCATCAACGCAGAGGGGATTCAGATGGACAAGAGAAAGGTGAATGGCTCGGGACTGGCCACTCCTGATGACCATGAAGGAGCTTCAGCACTTCCTGGGGTTCACCAATTTCTATCGTTGATTCATCCAGGGGTTCAGCCTGGTCACAGCTCCACTAACTTCACTTCTCAAGGGGAAGGCCAAGACTCTACTGTGGACCCCAGTGAGCCTGTTCTGGCAGGATGTCTGGAAGGTCGTACCTATATCCCTACCTCCTGTCGGCAGGCCCTCATCAAGAGCGTACACGAGGGACCCGGGTCTGGCCATCCAGGGAGGAAACAGACTATCCAGCTCGTGTAAGCTGAACCAAGAGTTTGCGCAATACGTCCAGGGGTGCTCCGCCTGTGCCATGTCCAAGGTACCGAGACACCTTCCTTTAGGCAAGTTGGTACCTTTGCCGATACTGGGGGTGTCCATTAACTTGTCTTCCGGTTACCATCCACAGTCTAACGGGCAAACTAAGCAGAAGATTCAGAAACTCAATCGCTATATATGGACCTATTGCCATCAGGACCAGACGGAATGGTGTCGGTTTCTTCTGTGTGCGGAGTACGCGCAGAACTCTCTAGAGCTCTCCTTTCAGTGCGTGTTGGGATTTCAGCCGCCCCTGTTCCCGTGTTCGGATGAACCATCTTACTGTGGACTACTGTTTTTGGGAGAGTGCCCGGGTGTGGGAGTCGGCACACACTCAGTTGCAGTGGGCCCTCTGCGCCACACGGAGGCATGCGGACGCACATCAGTTGGACACGCCGACCTTCTGAACAGGGGATCGGGTATTGCTGTCCACGAGGGACTTGAAGATGAGGCTGCCGTGTGGGAAGCTGAGTCCCCGGTTCATTGGCCCTTTCCGGGTAGTCAACTAGGTCAATTAAGTGGACCTCGCCTCTTCCAGGCATACCACGGATATTTCCTCAGCACTTCGGTATCGCATTCAGACTATGTGGACCTCGCACCTTCCGGGCATACCACGGATATACCTGTGAATTTCACGCTCACTTACAGCTATTGTTGTGTTTCCTTATTAAAACTTGCTAAACCTACTACAGCCTCCGCCTCTGTTTCTCCCGGCCTAAAACCCCGTGCTGTAGATGTCCTGCAGGTCAGGAAGCTTTATGCAGATGGTACATTCATTTGACCGCACCACCCTCTAGAGGGCTTGCCTGTCCTGCCTGGTGCTGTTCCCAAACCAGGAAGTGATGCTACCCGCCAAGACGGGCTCTCAATGGTGCGGGTGTAATAAAAGTGCTTATCACCTGAGAGGGTCGTTTAAAGTCACTTAAGCGTCTCTGCCGGTCCTTCTTCACCAGGGTATTGATGTAACAGAACCAAGACAGTTGCTATTTGATGTGAACACCTAGGTACCAGAAACCGTCCAATCTCTCCACTGGGGTCTCATTGATCTTTAGTGTTTGGTATGACTGCTCCTGCTTCGTGCTGAAGTCCACTATCAACTCCTTAGTCTTGCTGTCATTCAGGAGAAGATTGTTCTCCTGGAACCATCTCGCCATTTTTTTTTTATCTCCTGTAGTTAGGCCGTCTCATCGTTGTTGAAGGAGATCACATCCACCACAACAGTGTTGTCAGCAAACTTGATGGTGGTGGTGATGGAAGTGTTCACACAGTCATGTGGGTACAGTAACTACAGCAGGGGGCTCAGAACACAACCCTGAGGATCTCCAGTGCTGAGGGTGAGGGTGGACAAGGTGTGTTTGCCCACCCATACGGTTTGTGGTCTGTCTGTCAGGAAATTGGAGATCCATTGACACAGGAGTCCCAGGACCTTCAATTTATAGGTGAGCATGGAAAACTTGGCTGGCTGGATGGCGAGGTCCGGTACCGCTGGGTTTAACCATGTCTTGGTGAAGCAGAGAAGGTTGCAGTCCTGAATGTGCCTCTGGAACTTAACACTTGCTCTGAGGTTGTCAAGCTTGTTTTCCCAGAGACTGGACATTAGCTAACAGGATATTAGGTAAGGAAGTACCTAGGGAAGGTAGTAGTAGGTGTGTGGGTGCCCTCAGCCTGTTGCTGATGTTCATTTTCTTTGTTCCTATTCTTTGTTCTTCCTCAGGATCTCGTTTGGCCAACATGGGTCCGGGTTTAAAAACAGCAGAAATTAAGTAGATTGTAAACCAATAGACCAATAAGAGTGACTCTGTCATATGTAATGATGGCCATCTTATATAATGAAAATGGTAGATATGCAAATAAATATAAAAATAAACAAAAACAAAGAAAGTGTAGCTGGAGCAGTCCTAAGAGCAACCAACCTCACTGGTGCCATTTTTTAATAATTGGATTGGACACTGGTTTGTAACAAATAAGTGAATATATTAATAAACTTACAGCCATTTCTTTCTGATGATTTTTCTGATTTAGCTACTTCCCATTAACCAAAACACGCACAAGCGTATTCCTCAGAAAACCATTAAAACAAAAGTCCATATGTATGACATGCATCAAAATATAAGTCCTGTGTATAACATACACTTGCAATCAGAAATATTCAACCCCTAAAGAGTTTTAATGATTTATAAATAAAAATCTTTTAAAAGTGCTGGATTCTGCTTTGGATGGCTTCTTATTGAGTTTAGTGATACATAAAATCAGCACAGAAAATGTATGATGTAGTATTTGTGTGTAAAAGTATATTTTGTTAAGATCGCCATGTCATAATTATTCAACACCTATATAATATTGTTGTTTCTAAAGCTTTCTGACAGTTTTTATGGCCTGAAGTGGAGCTGAAACATCATTAAGCCTTTGGGAACTCTATAACGATCGTTCATTTGATTCAGCTGTGATGCATATATATAAACCCCGACCATGTAGGTGTTCAAGGTGAGTTGCAATCATGGGAAAGACAAAGGAGCTTCCACAAAGGCTGAGAGAGGACATTATTGCATCACATCTGAAGGGCCTTGGGTATATAAGAAGATTTCCAAAAGATTTAACATTCCAAGAGACACCATTGGGAGCATTAGAAGAAAGTTTAAAACTTATGGAACAGCTGCAAACCTGCCTGGCCGTGGAAGAAAGCTCACAATTTCATCAAGGGCCCTTAGCAACTTAGTCAGGACAGCTAAGAAATACCCTCATGTGACTGCAAGACAGCTACAGGATGACATGATGAAGGCTGGTACAAGTGCTTCAGTGGCAACTATAAGACATGCACTGAATAATCAAGGATTTCATGGCCGGACCCCAAGACGCACTCCACTCCTCAAGGAACATCAGGAGTCGATGAATATGCCAGGAGGAATTTGGACAAAACTACAGAGTTCTGGGAAACAGTTCTATGGACTGATAAAATCAAACTGAAACTTTTTGGACTTATGAACAGAAGAATACCATCCCCACAGTCAAGCACGGAGGTGGGTCAATAATGATGTGGGACTGTTTTTCTGTGGCAGGAACTGGCAATCTTAATTGTGTACCTGGCATCATGGATTCCCAGAAATACCAGGTCATTTTGAAGAAGAACATGCCTTCTGTTGACAAATAAAACCTTGGTGATAATTGGATCTTCCAGCAAGACAATGATCACAAGCACACCTCCAAATCAACCAAAGCTTGGTTGGGGAAAAGATTCTGGAGTGTCCCGAAGTGGCCTTCTCAGTCACCAGATTTAAATCCAATTGAAAATCTTTGGTGAGATTTGAAGAAGGCAGTTGCAGCACGGAAGCCGTCAAACATCACTGAGTTAGAGGCTTTTGCACGTGAAGAATGGGCAAAGATTATAATCGAGAGGTGTAAAAAGCTTGTCAGCACTTATCAAAAATGCTTGTTAGAAGTTATAAAAACTAAAGGGTGCTCCACAAGGTACTGAAGCTGGGGGTTGAATAATACTGCACATGTTCATGTGTTACAAGACTTATCATTTTTATTTGAACTTCAAAGTTAAGTCAACTTCTGTTGTCAAAATAACAAATATGTATCAATAAATATATTTTTTTTCTTTTTAATTATCGTTCATCAACATTACTGTATAGTCTATTAAAGTGAGGGGGTTGAATATTTCTGATTGCAAGTGTATGTACTGTGTATAACGTGTAAAATTCTTCCTCTGAACAGAACACTTTCCCTTCCCTGTAGTATTTGCTACTGCAAATAATAAAAAAATTGTGCAAATGTAACAAAGAAAAATACAGCAAAGCTAGGAAACAGCTGTGGATAACAAGTATGGCATGTGACTTGTGACAGGGATTTTCAATGGTTGATGAAAAATGTATTTCAGGCCTTTAATTCTGACAATAAGGAATTGAAACGTTTATAATAAATAAACGATTTATAAATGTATATAAAAAAAATTGTTTTGTTCTGAATTGTTTTTGTTCAGACTGCAGTCAAATGGCAGATCCACACTGGTTTGTTTTCTATGCATGGCCATATTAAATATATATTTTAATAATGATGCTTTCATCTTTAATAATGCTTTTTCACCTTAAAGTTTCAAGTCTAAAATACAGGCCAGATAAGACAATTAAAACAAGAAAAACATGGGTCACCCATATCTACCACTCTAAATTAAATGCAAAATATACAGTGCATTACGAAAGTATTCACATCCCCTTCATTGTTTTCAATATTATGTTGCAGCCTGATACTGCGATCATTAAAAAGATTTTTACTTATTAATCTACACACAGTACCCCATACTGACAAAATAAAAACAATCACAGAAATGTCTGTAAATGTATTAAAAACAGAAAAATGTAAAGTATTTTACATTGTACATAAGTATTCAGAACCCTTACAGAATACTTAGTTGAAGCATCTTTGGCAACAATAACAGACTCAAATCTTTTTGGGTATGATGCAACAAACTTTGCATTGGGGGATCTGGATTGGGGATTAAGGGATTTTCTGACATTCTTCTTGGAAATCCTCTCAAAATGGGTCAGATTGAATGGGGAGCATTGGAAAGACCTGAAAGTGGCACCAGAGTTGTTCAATAGAATTCAAGTCAGGGTTCTTGCTGGGCAACTCTAGGAAATTTACAGAGTTGTACCTAAGCCACTCCCATTTTGTCTTGGACCACCACAGTGTGATGATGCCACCACCATGCTTCACTTAAACACTGCCTAGTTTCCTCTAGATATAACATTTAAAATTTAATTTAGAATCATATAATTAAGAATTGAGGGAGGTCCCCTGGTGGTCTAGTGTTTAAGATGCAGCGCTCTCATTGCTGCGACCCGGGTTCGATTCCCGGTCAGGGAACCATCCCCAGCCACTCTCAGTGCCGGTCCCAAGCCCGGATAAATTGGGGAGGGTTGTGTTAGGAAGGGCATCCAGCGTAAAACATGTGCCAAATCAAAACGTGCGGAGGATCCGCTGTGGCGACCCCTAACGGGAGAAGCCGAAAGAAAGTTTATAATTAAGAATTGAGGCTAAACAGTTCTAAACAGAGGCTAAAAAAAAATCATGTTTCTTATATTTTGAGTCCTTCAGGTGCTTTTTGAAGAGGGCTTTCACATGTTTTACACTTAGGAGAGGCTATATGCTATTTTGGGCTATGACTATGTTAAAAACAGGCCAGCAGTACAGTCTTTAAAGGCCCTGGGCAGATTAGATTGACATGGCAGCACATAGAGGCTGAAATCTGATTGGACAAAAAATCTAACATCTATTTAGGTTGTAAATATAGGTCAGTGCTTCTGATAGTGTTTAGGCCGGCAGAGAAGGCTTTGCTGGTCTTGACCACCTGCCACTGCAATACAGGATGCAAAAAAACTAGTTAACGCTTTTTTTACATAGAGGTTAGACTATTGTAATGCTTTACTGTCTGGGTGTTATAGGAAGTACATAAATAAGCAGCAAGTGTCTTTACCAGAAGCAGGAAATATGACACATCACCCCTGGTTTAATCGGTATACACTGGCTCACAATTAAATTTTGCATTGATTACAAAATACTACTATCGACATATAAAGCACTGAATGGTTTAGCACCACAGTATTTGAGCAAACTTTTGATAAATTATGATCTACTGCACCTACTTGGATTAAAAGGTGCAGGCTATTTGTTGGTACCCAAAAAAATTAAGACTATAGCAGGGGCCAGACCTTTCTCTTACAAAACCCCACAGTTATAGAACAGTTTATCAACTAGTGTTTGGGACTCACTGTCTCATTGTTTAAGTCTAGCCTGAAAACACATTTATTTAGTCAAGCCTTTTGTCATTAGGTACACCTTAGGTCTTTGTTCTTCAGAGTCTCCACTTATAACCTGATCACACTGTATAGATATTTGAACATTAAGAATGCCTAACAATCTTTATTTTCTCTATTTCTGTCATTCCTATTCTCTCTCTCTCTCTCTCTCTCTCTCTCTCTCTCTCTCTTTCTATGTCAAGTGAACATGCCCTTAAGGTTCCAGTGACCAGTGTTTCTATCCTTTTTCTCCTCTTTCGCTCTGCACAGTTCATCCCAATGTTTTACCTCTGGTTGGATGGTTCCACATCTACAGCCAAAAGATCCATGAAGTCACTGAGCGACTCAAGAACTTTGAGGATGGATTGGACTGTAATTAATATCAATAGTCTACTACAATAGCTCAGGACTACAGGTTGCATAAATAATTCTGCATTTAGGCACCTATTACTACACGCCTCAACAATGAAACTGCAATATTCAGTGCCACCTAGATGAGGATGGGTTCCCTTTTGAGTCTGGTTCCTCTCAAGGTTTCTTCCTAATGTCATCTCAAGGAGTTGCCACTGTTACCACTGGCTTTTATAGAGAACCAACTTCTAGGCAAAATCTTACACATTCAATTATATAACCTTATAATCACTATATCTGTGTAAAGCTGCTTTGAGACAATGTCCATTGAAAAAAACACTTTAAATAAAAAAATAATTGAAATGGTTTATTTTGCAAAAAGGATAGAAATGGAAGTGGTGAATATATTTTTTAAGAAGAAGGACGCCCCCCTCGGTGGCTGTCAGGGATCCACCTGCCACACCCCCCTCAGTAGCAGTCACGCTGGCTCGTTATACCGCGGCGGTTTTGATTCCCGACAGCTGTGGCTTGTTAAGGATAAGACTAAATAAACTCACATTCTCGAGTCACAGGCTGTCGGTTCTTGAAGGTCATGCTGGTGATCGCCTGGATTCTGTACCGCCACCCTTTCCCGCTGGTTCTGTCTCTGGACTCGGGGGAACATTGTGGCGGTGAGGCGCGCTCGGGGGAACACTGTGGCGGCGAGGATTACTCTTTGCCAGAGGATTCTACTTTCGTTTTGGGTTTTGCTTTTCCTTGGATATTTCTTTCCTTTGTGGAATACTCATCCCTAGCGGATCCTTTCAGTTTGTGACTCTCCGTTTCCTGTGTGAGTGTTTTGTTTGAGTTTTGAATAAATACCATGATTGAGTTATTTCCGCTTCCATCTGCCTGACAAAAGAACCGACCGCGATTTATCAGCAGCCGAACCTGGCTTCCCGGCTCGTTTCTCCAGGGAGAGAAGCGAATTGGGCGGATTCCTGAGGAGCATTGGCGAGTACGTGAAGGAAAATATTTCCCAGTTCCCCTCCGAACGAGCCAAGATAGCCTTCTATATTTCCCTCCTGTATGGTGACGCTCTCTCCAAGGCCAGCAAGCTATGGAGCGCCAAAGAAGGCGATTTTGGCTCATTTGCCGACTTCATCTGGCTTCTCTTGGGGATGTTTGGGATGGATGTGGCGGATCTCCACTACAGCCCCCTCGTGTCTGAAATGGCTCCGTCCCAGAGCTTCCACAAGTGCACGTCTCCGTCGCAGGGCTTCCACAAGTGTGTGTCGCCATCCCAGAGTTTCGACGAACATTCCAGAGTTTCGATGAACAAGCAGCTTCGCCCCAGGGTGTCTACAAGCACGCTGCTCTGTTTCAGGGTTCCCATGGATCCATCGCTCCATCTCAGAGCATCTACAAGCATGCCGCGCCATCTTAGAGTATCTACCAGCTCCGAGGTTCCCGCAGGCACGCCTCGCCTCGCTGCCACAGAGTCTTAACGAGCACGCTTTGCTGCCACAGTGTTCCCCCGAGCATGCCTTGCTGCCACAGTGTTCCTCCAAGTGTGCCGCTCAGCCACAGTGTTCCCCCGAGGGCACCGCTCAGCCACAGAGTTCCGCCGAGGGCGCCGCTCAGCCACAGAGTCCCGTTGAGGGCGCCGCTCAGCTCCAGAGTGTCCCTGAGAGCTCAGCTCCAGAGTGTCCCTGAGAGCTCAGCTCAGCTCCAGGGTCCCCAGGAGAGGGACGCCATACCTCCACCTGGCCTTGCAGCGAGACGGATGTTGTACCGGCGCCTGGCCACGAAGAGGTCGTCAAACCGCCACCCCCAAGTCTCCCCAAAGGCGACGGCTCGCCCCCCAAGTCTTCTCAAAGGCGACGTCTTCTCCAGACGTCTTCTCCAGGCGACGTCTGTCCTCCGGGTCCCTCAGAGGAAGACACGGCACTCCCAAATTTTTCTGACGGTGTCGTTACGACCCAACGCCCCTCCCGAAAGTGCCACTGTGCTCCTGTCGCTCGGCTTCTGATCTCTGCCGAGGACGTCGCTCCACCCCTGATCTCCTTCGAGGTTGTCTCTCCGCCTCCAATCTCAGCCCAGGGAGTCGTTCAGCTTCAGACCCCCGCAGAGCACGTTGCACTGTTCCAGACCACCGTGATGGCTGTTGCTCCGCTCCAGATCTCCGTGGTGGGAGTCGCTCCGTTCCTGTTCTCCGTGATGGCCGTCACTCCATTCCTGATCTCTGCAGAGGACGCCGCTTCGCCTTGGGCTTTCCCTGGTCTTCCCCTGTCCCACGGCGATGCTACCCGGGCCTCCTTTGACCCTGGGCGGTTAGAGAGGCCTTTCTCGGAGTGCCCTGGCCCGCCTGGCGTAGGTGGGTTTTTTGAAGGGGGGGTAATGTCAGGGATTCCCCTGCCACGCCCCCCTCGATGGCTGTCAGTGATCCACCTGCCATGCCCCCCTCGGTAGCAGTCACGCTGCCTCGTTTTAACGCGGCGGCTTTAATTCCCCACCCCACAGCTGTGGCTCAGCTCTCTGAGAATTGCTCTTTGCCAGAGGATTCTACTTTTGTTTTGGGTTTTGCTTTCCCTTGGATATTTCTTACCTTTGTGGAATACTCGTCTCGAGCGGATACTTTCAGTTCGTGACTCTACATTTCCTGTGTGAGTGTTTTGTTCGAGTTTTGAATAAATACCATGATTGAGTTATTTCCACTTCCGCGTCATCTGCCTGACAGTTTGTTTCATAAAATTTGATGCTATTTCGCTTTCAGCTGGATCTGCATCACTGGCATCAGTCTTATTATTTGTATTATTTATATATTATTTTTATATATATATATATATTTTTTTTATTAGTAATGGATATTATTTAAAATGTAGCTAAGTACAATACTTTAAACAAAAAATACTTAAGTCAAAGTAAAATTACAGATTTTAAAATCTACTTTTAAAAAGTAGAAGTACACACAAAACCACTTTCCACTTCTGACTTCTTTAGACGTTTCCTATTATTAGCCTTGACCTTTCATCCTCCCCAGTGTTTGGTTATTTATTAGTTTTTTGTGCATAATCTATGCATTTAGGCATTATATCTATGATTGCTATCTTAACAACATAATAATAATAATAACAGATGTAGTTAACATGGACTACGGATAGATTGGACATTCAGCTCTTGCAAACCTTTTTCAGCCTTCATGTACTACCACCAAGTAGTGTGCCACCTGCAGGGCCACAAATTGTTTGCCCTGCAGCTACCTGTGTACCAACATTTACTTTTTTTTTCCAGTGTTCACTACACCAGCTAAGACTGAATATTTCACACACATGCACACCCTACCCCCACAAAAATAAAATGAAGATACATATCAAAGATCTTTGCATTTCTAAAATAATGCTTTGTATGAACTAAATATTTATTAAATACGCATATGTGCTTACTCTAATCCCCAAATTCATTTTACACAGCTAGCAACCAATAACCACACCTCCCCAACTACTTTAAAGATTTTTAGAGATTGACACTGACTACAACACCCAAGACACACAAACTCTCTCAATCTAAGAAATAAAGAATTATTATTTAAACTGTCATGCAATCAAAATAAAACATGTTTGTTAACATGAATGGGAAATGGGATTTAAGATTAGTCTTGCCTTTCACTTTTAGGTAGATTTATCTCAAAGAAATATATGCACAAATGAACTTCTGAAATGTACAACTTTAAACGTAAATAAGAGCTTACATTTTCTGGTGTTGGAACTGTTGGAGAACTGCTCTTGGTCGGGTAGTGGCTTAGGTGGTTTCTAGGGGGAAAAAAGCTTCCTGTCACATTTTGTTTCTTAAGCTAATATTTAACTCTACAATTGTAGAAGGTAAATATTTAATAATAGTTAATACCATTTTAGGTATGCTCTTGGCTGGTCTTGGTGGTGGTGCTACTTGTCTTTGGGGATTTATGAAGTTGATGGGCCTCTCTGGGTAGCCTATACATAAAACAATGAGATTAAAAACATTGCTTTTACTATATTTAAGCACTTTATTAAGTAGATTTTTAACAGAATACCCACTAAAAAGGCATTGACATTATGCAAAAAAACTAACAAAAAAAACCCATTTCAATCTGTTTAATAAAATTAAAAGAGTTAGCAAGAATTACCAAGGTATACATTCTCTTCTAAATGCCGATGTTGAACTTTGATGGTAGGACGCTCACAAGGGGGAGCTTCATATGTATCACCGTCTTCCTCATCCTACAGAAACATCACCAGAGAAAAAGAAAACTTGACGGTAAGGTTTTCAGTCACCATCCACTATATAAAAACATGCTACAGTTACAGGCATTAAAAACCCTAAGTTAATGCTATTTAGTATGGCTATATGGACATGAGAGCTAGGGTGAGGGAAGGAGCCATTTGCAGAGATGAGTTTAGAGACAGGGGGTTCTAGACAAGATTTTTATTGGGGAGAAAAAGGCAGCATAAAAAAACTCAGGTGAATTGCAAAACACAAACACAGAGAAACAACAGAAAGAAACCAGAAAGCTGGTTCATCATAAAAAATCTAATCTAAAAATAACTAGGAAAATCTCTGAGGCAAAAAGCCTGTGAAGAAGAGCAATCGGGGCTCACCACTGTTAACACTTAATGTGTGTATGTTTGGCTGCTGTGATTTATCCTAAATAAAGCAACCAACAAGAATGACTGACTTCTCTGAGTATTTTTTTTTTGGTTGGTATTTCAAGATATAACGTGCCAAATCAAACATGCGGATGATCCGCTGTGGCAACCCCTAATGGGAGAAGCCGAAAGAAAGTTATTTGAAGATATAACAGCAGCGGAGCTAGAAAGGGGAACTCGAGAAGGCTCTAATGGCACGAGAGGGGAAGAAACCTAATATCTAGGAATGCGAGCTAGATGGTTAGGTGAACTAAAACCAAATGGCACACGCAGGAAAGGAGTTGTATATTTTTTGGAATAACTTTCGCCAAAAAAAAAATGACATCTTGCCGGTAAAAAAACAAACATGGCTGATAGAATATTGTGTTACAAAACAAATGAGACCCCCCAAAAAACAAACAAACAAAAGAAAAAACAGTAAAAGAGGTGGAATCTTGCGCTTGAGCCTTTTTACAGGCAGGTGTGCAGGTGACTTTATCACCACCACCTATCATTTCAAACCTTTTATTTCCAGCCAGTAGCATTATGGAATTAAAATGATTGATGGAAAATGTAGCCAATAAGTGCAGGATTCTAACGATATATATGATGATTTTATTTCCCATGTGGGTGAGTCTTGCAGTTCTGCAGTTCTCAGTTCTGCTCAAACAGCTTGTTTCCAGCGCATGCTAACTGGGCTTTGTTTACAAAAAAAGGACAGTCAAATAAGTTGTTTTTATCGGAGATTTGCAAAAGCAGCGATGTGGAAAATATTCCTGGGGGCGGAGTAACAACAGAGACTTGGAGATCTGCATGGAGATGCTATTTTACATCTGTAAGTTACAATATACAGTGCCCTGTGGAGGGCACTGTATCTCATTTACAGTTTTATAAAATGTTATAGGTTTTATTGCCTAATTTCTTTATTGTTGTGTAAGAGAAATGCTTGAAAAGTAAGTGTGTGTGTGTGTGTGTGTGTGTTTGTAGGAAATGAAATTTCCTACACACACACACACACACACACACACACACACACACACACTTATTCAATATGAATGGCCATGACTGTAAACACTTATTCAATATGAATGGCCATGACTGTAAAACAATAGCTTGTCTGGCTACCTGGCCATCATTATGAATGCCAACTCAATATTAATAGCCAAACATGTACAACAATAGCCTTTAATGATCAGCCATTCATTTATACGCAGACTGTATGAATAGAGTACGAATGGCCACCTGAGTTTATCAGGTTGCTCTACAAACAGGGGGAGGGAGAAAAGGATTAGACATAGTCTCAGATAAATGTTTGTAGGAATCTCATTTGTCAAGAAAATCTTCATACAATTTAAAATATAAACTCACAACACATGTGGCTTTCAACTGAGTATTTTTCTGGATTGCTCCAGGACTGATTTCATGTATTTATATATTAAATAAAAATAATGTTCAATGCAGGAAATATATCCAAATATATCCATGGCACTTCATCATCTATACTGTCTATCAGCTTTAAAGATAGACAGTAAAGTGTCTTCTTTCCAAAGATATCTAAATTGTGTATGTGCCACATTTTTGTCAAAAATCAGGTAGGACATTTCAGCTGTGAGTCCTAAAATTTGGGCTGGGTGAGGCGAGGGCAAACTAGACATAGTCTCAGAGAAATCTTTTGTAGGAATCTCATTTTCATGATATCTTAATTCAATTTCAAATATAAACTCATGAGACATTTGGCTTTTAATGCATTTCTTTTCTGGATTGCGCCAGGACTGATTTCGATTTCAATTACTAATATTACTAATATACTAATATTAATTTCGGTACTTCAAATTTTATAACTTTCTATAACTTATCTTTTTTGAGCAATTTCAACTTTGAATAATGGACAGCAAAGCTCAAAGTGTCTTCTTTTTAAAGATATTTAAATTGTGTATGTAGCCAACTTTTATCAGGAACCGGTTCAGTCCGTTGATGCCAATAAAGGGAGAAACCCATGTTTCAGATGGAAAATCAGGCGGGAGCTAAAAGAAAAAGCGTGCCAATCCCTGAGTAAGACGGGCAGATGCCAGTGGAAGGTGTGCCGATAGTCAAGATGGAAAGGCATCCCGAACCGCGAGTGTAAGCCCCAGCGTGACTATTGTAAATATTGTAAAAAGTAACGCGCGGGGTGAAAATGAAAGTAAAAAGAAAGCTCTGCTTGGTAAACTTTTGCCTGTCTGTTCTGTCCTCACTAAACGTGTAACTTCTCTATCCAGCTAGACAGACAGCGAACAGGCAAGATGTTGTTGATTCATGGCTTTTATTCTTCCTGTAGCTTTCATGAATCTTTCCTCGTTTAACTTTAACTTAAAAATTTAAATTAAAATTGTAAAACTGTAAACAAACATAGAAAATACAGCAATTAGAATTGTAATTAAATCACATTTAAAGTGCATAGCCAACTGAACAGTATTTACTGCCTAAAACATTCAAAGAAACATTAAATCACACATTAAATCAATGCATTAAACATTACATTGTCATGTGCATTTGTAATTATATTCTTAATTCTAAGTAATTGCTTGTAATCCAATCCAACAAACCCAAATGAGCCTAATAATCATAACAAAAGACCGCTAACATACGCCGCTACCTAAAGCTCACACATTGCACTTTATATTTTGTTCTTAGCAACATTTGCATCGCTAGATTAATGAATTTACATCTTTTAACATCTTTAACCTACTAAACATCATATTTATATGACAAATAATAGCGACTTACAGCCCTATGCGAGTCACGACTTCACCATACAAGCTACTCTTCAGCAATGACACTTTCCAATTAACTCAACTCAACACGAGGCATACAAAAGTTACTATAAACAATCCTCGCCACAAAAGGGCCCTTAAAAGTCAACATATAATCAAAATCACCTTTCATTACAATTAAACTGAACCATTACACTGTCTCTCTTTCTTCCAGCGCAGAACCAGCGTGTTTGCTTCAGTAGTGCTGAAACCCTGTGCTAGAAGGAGGGTATTACGCCAGGGAGACTATAATATGGAGGGAGCGGAACCAGGCCAAGGAGGAGTGCTGCAGCTGACACTGGGCATTGGGGATGTGTACCAGCAGTGAGCAAGTGGAGGGCGGAGCCAGACGGAATGAGCGGTAAGAAGCAACTGGCGCTAATGAGACTAATCAATGTGCTCTGTTTCACTCCGGGGATGCCAATAAAGAGGAGCGAGCAAGGGTCACCGAACGGTGCCTAAGCTGAAAGACGTGCCGGCAAGTAAGTGCACTCAGGCGCACACCAGGAAAAGGCGTGCCAGTCTGCAAGGAAAACCTGGCTGGGCACTGAAGAGAGAAAGTGTGCTAATCCACGAGTGAGACAGGTGGATACCGAAGAAAGGCGGGCTGATCCGCGAATGGGTCCCGGTAGACAACAAGCTGGAAAGGCTTTCCTAACAGCGAAACAATGAGTGAGCCCTGGCGTGAGTACTGGAAAGTAAAGCGCTGTGGTAAAAATGTAAGTAAATAAAGTAAATGGGGAACTTTTGCCTGTCTCTCTTTCTTTCAGCACGGAACCAGTGATTTTGCTACACTTAGCAACACCTCAAGAATGACGTGTTGAAAGACACTATTGATGTTTTATTAAACTCTTCTTTTACTTATTCATATAAAGAGTCTTGTTAATTGATTTAAAAATTGCAATTTTGGATATTCACAGCCTTGATTATGAAGTTTTTTTTTATACTATTCACACAACAAAATGGAAAAAAGTGAGATGTTAAAAACAGAAATGTGATTTACTAAACCAAATCAAACAACATACACTATAGTGCCCTACAATAATATTTACGCCCTCTGCAAATATAAAAACAGACAAAAGGCTAAAGAAATTGGTAACAAATTGGGGATTCCGGAGTTGAGGACTAAGCAGCAGGAATGAGAAACAGGGCAGCTGCAGCAGGATATATTCATAAGCACAAATTCAAAATGTCAGATTATATGTGTATTCTCAACAAAACTGATAGCAATCTTACCAGCTCTAGAATGGATTCAAGTAAAGCAGCCAGAAAGCCCTGTGATATGCACAACTCAAAATATGCACATCTCAAAATTTGCACTGGAAGGTTTAGAGCATGGAATCTCCACAACATGGCAAGATCTTATATATGAATTATTGCAAAAAAAATTTATAATGTGGAGAACATAAGCATAAGGGTTGTTTTTTTTTATGGGTACCAGCACATGTTGAAATATTGGGGAACATGGTAGTGGATATTTTGGCAAAAGAAGCACTAAAGGAAACAGATTATCATTAGGGTCTGTATAAGTAAGGCAGAAATAAAAGGACTGATTGGTTATGAGATGAAAAAGAAATGGCAGAACATATGGGACACAGAAACAAAAGGAAGACACATATATGCAATATAAAGAAATAGGGTGGAAAGGAAATGTGATAAAAATCAGCAAAAAGGATGTAATTATGGCAAGATTATGAATCAAACATAGAACACTAAACCAAAATTTATACAAGATAAGAAAACATGAAAAAAAAAATTGTGAAAAATGTGGAATCCTTGAAACAGTATCCCATATAATATTAGAATGCACAATAACAAATATAGAATGGCACAAGCTATTAAAATAACAAACAAAAATGTGGTATTAATATACTTATACACTTATGGAGATACCAGAATGAGGAAGTAATAGAATTAATGACAAATTATTTAGATATTTGAATGTTACCCGACTGAAGAATAAGATTCAATATTTTCTTAGATATGAATGTAGAGGAAGAAAATAATAAATTTTTTTCTTTTCTTTTTTTTCTTTCCTCCCCCCACATATACCCACTTTAATCTGCATTGCTTCAAATCAAGTTGCGTTTTATACTCCATTCCATTTGGTGGTGGAATATGCACCTTAAAGTTGGTAGGCCGACCGCCATTTAAACAATAGAAGAAGAAGAATGTTCATTACTGTGTATTGACTAACAAACGGGTTGTATGTTTTGTTTATGCCAGCCAGTGTTTCCATGTTTAGTAATTTCATGTTTTGCCTTTCCATGTCTGCCAAGTTTTCATGTCTACCTGTACCATAGCCTTCACTTGTTCGACCTTGGACTATTGACCTTGTTTCAAGATGGCCACCATTCCAGAACCTCATTTTAAGATGGCCACCATTCCAGGACCACTGCCCAAGGTGGATCAAAATCCGAGAGCCGGCAAACAGAGCAAACATGGGCAGAGCAAAATCACAAAAACAATCCAGAGTCCAAACCAGTAAACAGAGGCAGAGCAGGGGTCAGGATCAGGGAAGAGGAAACAGAACAGACTGGGTGGCAAGAGTACACTCAGAGACTAAGGAAGCCGGTGAGATAATCTGGACAAGGAGTAAATGTCTCAGGTGTTTAGACAGGACATTAGCTTCTGATTTTTTTAGGTAAGCGCTTTGTGTGCTATGCATTCTCCGCTCCCGGAGAGCACTCTTTGAGGAAAGTTATCTCCCTCGCAGCTCAGGTCCCACTTTCGTTGAGGCGAAGCGGCGCCGCAGGTTGTGGGGCTTGCAGGCCGACCTAGCAGAAGGCATGGAGACGGATGAGTCCTCTCCAGCCTCTCCTGTTGAGCTGAGCTCCCGTTCCCAGAGAAAAGCACTCGCTCCGGTGTTTTCTTCTCCCGGGGTGTGCGACGTGGAGCTCCGGGTTTCTTCCTCTGAGGAGGGAGAAATTTTGGAAGCTAGTGAGCTCACGAACTCCTCACAGTCTGTGCTGTTTGAGGAGCTCCTGGAGGTAATGACTCAAGCTGTGTCCAAGCTATAGTTAGCTTGCCCGGGTGAGAAGCAGAAGCAACATGTTCCCAGCAAGCTGGATGAGCGTTTCCTGTGTCCCACGTCACACCCTCCGCGCCGGGGCCTACCGATTTTTCCTGACTGAGGTGTCAGGTTACGAGAGTCAGTACTTCAGTTTTCTTAAGACAGTGGATTGAGGCCTATCCTAGATCTACGCTTCTGAACCACTCACTCATGAGGCTCAAGTTCAGGATGCTTACCCTCAAAGAGGTCGTGTCTCAGATCAAATCTGAGGACTGGTTTGTCACGATGGACTGGTTTGCAGCCATTCTTACAGCAGTCGGGAGAGTAAGAGAAGGCCAACCACTCACTGTGAAGCAGTTCCAGAGGCTTCTGGGTCTCATGGCGGCAGCATCCAATGTGATTCCACTTGGCCTCCTCCATACGAGACCCCTCCAGTGGTGACTCAGAGACATAGGGTTCTCCCTTGAGGGGGCAGCCCAATCCGTACTATCAAGATCTCGAGGCGAGCTTTTGCTATTTTGCCTTTTTTTGCCTGTTATTACCTCAAAGGTATAAACATGAAGGTCAAGCCAAATTATTTTAGTTCTGTTTTTTTCTTTGGTGAGCCATTAACAAACTAGCTAAGCTAAACTATGCTAAGTTCTGCTCTCTGGGACTTGCAGCTTGTATTGTTTGCCAAAGGATTACACATTTTTACATTCGGTTTACTGGCGGCATTTTTTGTGTGCAGTGTTTGTACTAGGTTGCAGTAGAAGATGCATTTTATGTGGCTAGGACAATTTACTTTAGTCTTTATCTCTGTGTTCTGTAGCTATATGTTGCTTTATGTAGCACCAGGGTTCTGGAGAAATGTCTCATTTTACCGTGTACTGCATCAGCTATATATTGTTGAAATTACAATAACAAACTTTTTGTCTTCTTAACTTGACGGATTTGTTCTTCACTTATACTGGTTGCTTAGCCTTCTCTAATTTGTTTCTATTTTTACCCTATCCCTGTGTGGTTTAACCTGACTATAAAAATAATAATAATAATTTAATTACAGATTATAATGAATACTTTATAATTGTTTTTTTTTTTTTTTTTTTTTTTTTTTTTTTTTAATGAAAGCATTTGCATTTGCTTTCTTTACTCATGGACCTACATTGTGACACACCCATGTGTACTAGAACATAAAAATCTTAAATAGTGTCAACACTTCAAATAGATTTTACTTATTATTTACAAAATAAATACAAGCGTTTTTTTTGCAATTGGCTGACATTCATAAGAGCAGTGTATTTTTGTGAATTATTTGAACAAATTATCCAAATTTCAAACAATAAAGACATTTTACAGCCTTTTTTGTTCATTTTTACCATGGGTGGCAATAATTTTGAAGGGAACTGAACATGCTTGTAGACCTATGGCAAGGGACCAAAACCCCAAAGATGAGACCTACTATGTGTGCACAGAATATATAGCCTTTCCTGCTAGAATGTTTAAAAAAAAAAAAAAGGATCCCAAGAATTTCTCTACTTAAGTTCCAGGCCAGACTTCGGATCTCTACCCCGTAGATCTGCCCAACCATGGTGGTGTCATCTGCATACTTGCTAAAGTTGTTAAAGTTGCAGAGGAGGGCTCAGAACACAGCCGTGTTGGATGACGGTGTTTAAAATGAGGGTTCAGGATACTTGTTTGCCCAACCTAACAGACTGAGGTCTGTTGATGAGAAGGTCCAAAATTAATTTGCATGTGGAGGTGAACATACCTACGTCACTGATCTTAGTGATCAGTACAGTGGGGATGACTGCCTTAAATGCAGAACTGAAGACAGTGAACAGCATTCTGATGTGAGTGTTGCTTTTATCCAGGTGGGTGGGGGCTGAATGAAGAGCTGTGGAATTTGCATCCTCTGTCTACCTGTTTGGGCAATAGGCAAAGTAGTGTGCGTGTGCTCGCAGTGAGGTGGCTCAGATCCATTTTCTTTAAGCACTTCATAATAACATGGGTAAGTGCACCTGGGAGAAAATCATTCATTCTTTCTGCAGCTTGAATGCTTAGGCAATGGTATAATGTTTGTAGTCTTCAGTCATGTGGGAACCATTGGCCTAGGTCAGTGACAGGTTGAAAATGCCAGTGAACACCTGTGCCAGTTGACAAGCGCATGCTCTTAGCACACGTCCCGGTTTGCCTTCCAAACCAGGTGCTTTGCATGCATCCACTCTGCTAAATGATGAATAGATATCTGTTGTTCAGAGTGATAGTGGACTGTCAGCAGAAAAAGAGTCAGCATTTGAGGTGAACTGTCCTTGATTAAAATTAGCAAAAAAGTGATTGAGTTTGTCCGGTAGGAAGGCACTGCTGGTTGACAAGGATGGACAGGATTAGAAATGAGTTTATAAGAGTGACAGCGCATGTAGAACGTTTTGGAGACAAGGTAAGGGAGGTTAGATTGAGATGGTTTAGACATGTGCAGAGAAGGGACATGAGGTATATTGGTAGGAGAATGCTGAGGATGGAGCCAACCGGAAGGAGGAAAAGAGGAAGGCCAAGGAGGCGGTGTATGGATGTGGTGAGGGAAGACATTCAGGTAGTTGGGTTGAAAGAGGCAGATGTAGAGAACAGAGGGGTATCGAGATGGATGATTAGCTGTGGTGACCACTAATGGGAGAAGGAAGAAGAAGAAGAAGAAGGAGATGATATAAGCCTTCTCACAAGCAGTTTTGAGCCTGCTGATATGACAGCAACTCCAGAATGATTTTACAAAGAACCAAACAATCCCAGATTATATAAAAAAAATCAACACAAAATCTATTTTTAATACACATACAAAAAAGTGTGGCAGATATATTTTTCACCTAAACAAGATTTTTTAAATGATCAAGGGTCATACTCTATGTTGAGTTGTTTAACTCCAAAAGTCCTAGGACAAGTTCTCAGAATACAATGCTAACAGAAACAATTGTGCTATAAGCACATGCTTGACTACATAATTTGTTTAAAAGACAAATTTGGCTGGCAAATGATTACAAAAAGTTTTTTGTGTTTGCAACCACCATACTTACTAAATCATCCTCAGACCAACCACATTCCGCATTGATATCTGAAAAAATTTAATAGAAAAAATAGTGTACCAACAGCCTGTTAATGAAAATGGACATGTTCATTATTGTATTATGCAGACTCTAACATATGCCTATAAATTCTGAAATAATTACTCATACTTATTTTAAGTATAAGTGTATTTTTGTATACAATCAATTATGAGGTGTTATCAAAAAGTTTCTAGGCTAGTTTTTTAACAAGCAAGCACTTTATATCTTCATAAGTCAATGTGCTAAAACACATCATCCTGCGTACATCGGGAGCTGGGCAAATGGTGCTATTCTGACCATGTGCATTACCATGTCTGCGATTTGATCATGGGCAGTTTTTGAACAAAGAGCAAACAAATTCTGCATGAAATTGGCCCAATCTGCTAGAGAGATGTTTGACATGATTCATCAAGTTTAAAGCGATGCTGCAATGAGTCATTCGAGGGGTTTTGAGTGGAATGTGCGCTTCAAGAGCGGAAGAACATCACTGGAAGACAACAAGAGATCAGGAAGACTTTCAACATGCTCGACCCACGAAAATGACGAAACAACTGACGATCGTCGGCCATTGGTGCCATTGTCAGTGTTATATGAATCAGTCCATGGAAACCTCACATGTGATTTGAAAATGAGCTGTGTTGCTGCCAAGTTTGTCCCCAGGCTGCTGACCCAGGAACACCGCTTCAAAGTCTGCCAAGAACTCTGTCAGTGTCCCGTGGATGACCCATCTTTCATGTGCACGATCATAACTGATGACACTTTCAGTCTTCACAGTGAAGGAGCCCATCATCTCCATGACTAAGGCCAGGCAGGCGAGGCAGGTCCGCAGCTTGACTAAGTGCATGCTCATCTTTAATAGCAAGGCATCTGTGGGTGACCATTCGGCAAAAGAGACAGAGCTAGAACAAAGCTAGTCTAAAAAGATTTTGATACCACCTCGCAAAAATAAAGTAAACTCTGATTTATTTTTTTCAGAATAATGTTTCTTAAGTTTGTGTCTATTTAGAGAAAATGCTAGAACACTCTCACTTTGTGACTTTATAAATGACCTCAGCATTGTATGTACATTGGCAAAAGCATAAATAAGTTTTAAACACAAATTCTGGTTGTTGTCCTGTGTTTAATAAACCACAGTTATGGTAAAATTAGTATTAATGGGAAATAAGCATTCAACACATTCCAATTTAGCAGTTCACATGAATAGGTTTGGCCAGATTATGATATTAATTCCAGAATTCTATACACTTAAAAAATCATATTAATACAATCATGTTAACATGTTAAGAAATAACAAAACACCAAAAAGGTAAGCAAGAGAGCAGGTGGTTTCACAAAGTAGTGAAAAGTGTATTACAACCCTAATTCCAAAAAAATTGGGACACTTTGTAAAATGTAAATAAAAACAGAATGTAATTATTTGCAAATCTCATGAACTCATGCGAAAAAAGTAAATATTTCATACGTTTAAACATTTGATATGTTTTTATGATCTATTTTGAACAATAGATCATAGAAAACATATCAAATGTTTAAAGTGAGGAAATGTACCATTTGAAGGAAAAACAAGGTAATTTTGATTTTGATGACTGCAACATGTCTCAAAAAATTGGGATAGGGCAACAAAAGTCTAAAAAAGAATTATTATTATGTTATTACAATTAAACAGTTCGAGAAACATTTTGCAACTCATTTGGTTGATTGACAACAGGACAGTAAGATGACTGGGTATAAATCTTAGATAGGCAGGGTCTCTCAGAAGTAAGCAAGGCATAGCTTCAACAATCTGTGAAAGATTTATTTTTTTACAAAATATTGGACCAAATTCAGAAAAAAGTTCCTCAACAAAAAATAATTGCAAAACAGTTATACATAATATCTCACCATTACATTACATTTCATTACATTATATAATTCAAAAGTGTCAAAGAATCTGGAAAAGGGACAAGGGCAAAAATCAATATTCAATGCCCATGACTTTCGAGCCGTCAGGCGGCATTCCTGTCATATTTCTGTAATGTAAATCACTGCATGGGCTCATTAACAACTACAGAAATCATTGTGTCTGAACAGTTTTCCATGTTATCCACAAATGCAGGTTTAATCTCTATCATGCAAAGAAGACGGAATGTGTAAACATAATCCAGAAATTCCACCATCCTCTCTGAGGCAAAGTGGGAAACTGTTCTGTGGTCAAACAAATCCAAATTGTATTTATTTTTGAAAACCATGGATGCCACATCCTCATTTGGAAAGACTCTATCTATACAGGCTTCAGAGCAACAAATGCTTCCATTCAGAAATCTTTTTTTTTTTAAACAACGCTAACTGCATCTATTACAGTAGTATGACTTCATAATAGAAGAGTCTAGGTGCTCAACTGGCCTGCCTGCAGTCTAGACCTTTTACCACTTGGCACATAATTAAATGAATAATACAACAAAGGACACCCAGAACTGTTGAACAGCTAGAATCCTTTATCAGACACATATGGAACAACGTTCCTCTCCCAAAACTGCTCTCCTCAGTTCCCAGATGAACAGTATATTGACAGTGATACTACATGATGCTACTATGATGCTACATAGTGATAAACATTGTCTTGTCCTGAATTTTTTTAGATGTCTTGCAGCCATCACATTTAAATTTACCTTATTTTTGCATTAAAATGGCATATATTCTCTGTTTAGACATTTAGTATGTTTTTGTTTGTTTTATTGTAAATAGAATATGGATTTATTATATTTGTTTTTATTTATATTTTACACAGTGTCCCAACTTTTTGGAATTGGGGTTGTAGATCAGCTGGGATAGTGCAGGTTGACCAAAAATGCCCACAAATTCATGAATGCATGAATTCAAACATCTATGTAAAGAAAGAGAGAGGTCCCCAAGACCTTGGCAACAAGAGGGTTGTGCTACATGACAACATCACTGGTTAATGAGGATGGGTTACACTTTTGGGTCTGGTTCTTCTCAAGGTTTCTTCCTCATAACATTTTAGCAGTTACAATTGTCACTGAGAAAACAATAGACAGTGCACCCCAATGCCATGACTTCAATGCATGCTTACTCCAGAAGGCTCCATTACTGAAAAAAAGGCATATTGAAGTTCCAAATGTTTTATGGTAAATTTCAACAAGCATTAACATGCCTTTTCTTCAGTTAAAGACAAGTTGAATACATATTTTCCCCACTGTACATCAACATCTACCAAAATTTATAAATTAGTACTTGATTAATTGTTTTACACATTATTGTTCAGTCATTTTATTTCGACAAACTATTCTACACCATACCTATTCGTTTGGGTGTAGCAGGAGGTCCACAATGTCTGCACAAAAGATATTTAAGAATAACATAACTCTTGAAAACATATATGAATATAAATGGTCAAATAGTAGCTGAAGAAAGTATGTAGTTTACAAATACTTACAAGTTTTTCAGCTTTTCAAAGAAACTCTGAAAAAGTGTATGTGTATAGTTTGTAAATACAATTTGAAAAAAGGTATGCAAATATGTAAAACATTATAAAATTATCAATTCTGATTGTTCAGAATGCATTGATATATTTTTCAGAATTGGTTTTTATTTTATATGTTTATATTTTTATTATATTCACTTGTTCTTAATATATATATATATATATATATATATATATATATATATATATATATATATATAATATAAAATATATAATAAATGCTATACTTTTTCATTCAACTGGCATCATTTTGCATGATTCTGGAAATATATTACACTGCATGAAAAGAGCTGTATACAGACCAGCTGCAAACAGCCCCCCCCCCCCCCCCCCCCCCCCCCCACACACACACACACACACACAGCAGAAATGTTATCTTACAGGCCTTCAATATTGTTCACAATTTAAATGCTCATACAGTGATGGACTTCAGATATCTTTTATTAAAAGAATAAATTGTAAAAAAAATAACATTTTTATAAATGAAATATATAAAATATAGATACAATATTTATATAAACTATATAAATAAAATATCAAAATAATTCCTAAAAAGGTACATGAAATTACAGTTGAATAAATAAACGCTCATCTGACTCTAGTGTAAGCCATGTCACCATGTACCATAGTCTGCTTCCGGTCTTTTCTGTAGCTTCTGGCACAGAGCTGACAGTCGTGGGCTTTAGTTGTGGTTCAGTTTAACAACCCACACCAGCCTCCCATCAATAATGCCATCTTTTTCATCAGACATTAAATCAATTGTTGCTGAGTTCCAGAGACATCGTTCTACATCAGTCTCTAGGACCAGCAACTCCAGCAACTGCAAAACAGAAATGTAAAAACTGCCAACCACTGAAAAAGCTATTATCATTTTAAAAAGCAATTGGAAATGATTAGAAAGCAACATTAAAAACATTTATCAAATTCCTTATCTTTGTTCTTTTCTTTGTTTGTTTTTGTCCAAAGCTTTAGTTCTGCTTTGTCAGGCTGGTCCATTGAATATTTCCTCCTCAGAGCTTCATAATATGTCTTGTCGAATGCTGAAAAGAACAAAAAAATAAATATTATTAGCAACACTTCATTAAATATGTAATCCAATATCCAAAAATGTACTTAATAATATTATAAATTCCTTTGAAAACCTCTGGGTCAACACCCACAAAACTCACACATAACTCATTCAGAAGGTGTGAGGTCACCGTTTGATTGTGGGGGAATTTACCCTGTAAAGAGGTGAAATCCAGACATGATTATGTAAAATACACAATAAACATTAAATGCACAATACCAAAAAATTATGTCTAAATATTTGTATAAACAATTTTACACAGTTTGTGGATGGTGTCTGTGTGGATTGTTTCTGACGTCCTACTGCTTCCTGTAAAAGTTGAAATTGGAAAAGTGTAAATGGATTTCACCAACTTCCTTTTTTTTGCAAAATAATTGTAAATGTAAATAATAATGTAAATAAAAGCGTCTAGATAGAAAATGTTTAACATAAGTATATATTAATTTTGTGACTTTTTTAAGACGAGACTTTTTAGTCTCGTCTTAAAACAAATCACAAATGAGAGTAACAATACACATAAGAGGGACATGAAATAGTCGTAGCCCTAACATTTTAAAACACAATAAAATTAATGGTCAACTTACTGCAATGGTCACATTGTGTTTTTTTTTAGCCTTTTTTATTTATTTGGCAGTTCTTCCTGTGTCCTCTGTCGTATCATCTCCACTTTTCTTTCGAAAGGCACAAATGGTTTCCAGCGTGTTAGTGAGCTCCTGTGCTAAAGCTTTCTGACAATCATTCAAAAAATCATTTGCTTTATCAGGTCGCTTGTTGGTTGACTTTACCCAGGGGAGTAGAAAAACTCTTTCTTCTGCATGCCATTGCAAAAAATCCTCGAACACCAAATACAAACTAACTATGTATGGAAAATTCTTTATACACTTTCGTAAACACGCTAGTGCATCTAATTGGCCCGCAAATATTATTGGTTGAATTCCACAGCAAATGAGTGAAAGGCATCCTGTGAACAGTGTTCCTATTGGTTAAAATTCGCTATCTGAAGAAAACAGAGCCATGTGGGTTTGAATTATTTAAAAAAAACACTTTTGGATTTTACTTTTATGGCAAAAAAGTAAAGTTGATAGAACGCAGAAAAGAGCACAGCGCTCTTGTTGATACCAATAGGAACACTGTTCACAGGATGCCTTTCACTCATTTGCTGTGGAATTCAACCAATAATATCAACCATACCCTGTTTTATGAGCACAAAATAAAGTTTTCATGCAATGGAGTTTGGAGCACAGCTTTAACAGATGACAGCACGGTGGGGTTTAAAAACAGCAGCTTTGACAAAGAGTTAGAACACTGTCCATGTGGTGAAGAACCTGTTGCATTGCCCCTCAAAGTGAGAAATGTGGACTTGGAAAATGACATTCTGTTGGGTATGTCCTTTCATTTAAAAGTGTATAAATTATAGAACAATAGTCTGATGTAATATGTAGTTAGGTCATAATTTATAAATTAAATATAGATCCTATGGCAGATTCTAATTAAGCTTTATAAGCTTTGTGGTTAAAGCTCTTTTTTAAAGCTAAAATTCATAAATACCAAACAAAAGTTGAGCCCTTAAAATAGCTGTTCAACAGTTGAATTATTGTCATGGATGGCCCGTAAGTACAAGCATACCTTTTTACTTATTGTTGTAAATAGCCCATTGGTACATGCCTATGCAGCACAGGATGCTCAAGTAAAATAGATGTCATAGATGTACAGTATATGTCACATATACATTACACTCCCCTAGTGCAGGGTGTTTAACAGGTTCTCTTAGTAAATATTTAAGCAATCACTCCCTGTTTAAGTCAAGTATTTACCCAGGACTGTTAACAACTGATAATGTTATCTTTCTTTGTTAAATAAGATGTTATCTTTTCGTTAAATAATCACTCATTTAACTGATTCTAAATGAACTTTATTACAGGAAACTATGGCAGTCCACATGAGGGGAATTTGTGCATGCCTAATGAAAATATGGAGTAAATTTGAAGATCCAGATCCACAAGAAGGCATGGTTAATATGTCAACCACTGAAGGTGTGCATAATTCCTTTTTTTTTGTTGTTGCAAAAAGTATTAATTTTCTATGTTGTCTATGTCATTTCTGTTTAGTTTTTTTTCTTTCGTACTTGCTGACATTATTATTTGTGTTTTGAGGATGATGATCTCAGACTCTTCAGAGTCTGAGCTCAGAGTCTTCTGAAGAGGACAGTGATTATGACCATGAGCCAGACTCAGAGGTGGCAAAAGTATACACATCCTTTACCGGAATGTAGCTCGCTCAGGTTTAATTACAAGATTGAGGGAGAGAGATACACACAAGCACACTCACACACACACACACACACACACACACACACACGGCAGTCCTTAGGTTAAGAGAGTCCGAGGTGAGCTTGGGGAGAAGTGTAGCTGATCTGAGATGCACGGGGAGGTGAATCGCAGCCGGTACCGGATAGTAGAGTCCGAATGGAATGGATAGCATAGAGTACTGCATGCAACAGTGACCACATACGTAATGTCCAACACAGTCAATAACGAACAAGGGAGGGAGTGAGAGTGACTAGCTTATGTAGGAGCGGGGCGTAGTGATGATGAGCCCCAGGTGTGCGTAGTTAAGCCTGGAGCTCGGGAGAGAACGGAGGCATGAGTGACAACGAGCCCCAGGTGTGCGTGGTTAAGCCTGGAGCGCCAGGGAGAGCGGAGGCATGAGAGCCAAAGAAGGGGGCGTGGCAGGTGGATCCCTGACAGTATGTTTATTATTTGTGAAACCAAACTCAACATAGAGCATGAAAACCAAATATTCTTGTAAACGTTTTTAGGTAATTATGATTTTTTTAAATTACGTAAATTATCAGGACACCAAATGGAACCTTTGCTATGTTTCCACACAAACAGTTAATGAGGTGACACTGGAGAAACCGTACCTCTTATAACTTTTATTTCCCTACATATATTTATTATGTCTGTAAGGCAGCTATTCACTAAGATTCAGGTTGTTTTATTTGTGTGTCTGTGAAGAGAGATGACAGAGATGGCAGAAGGCGCACCCTGTGTTTGCTCTATTTTACAAAAGCACAGTGTTTTGCTGTTATTATCAGTGTGTACAAATGAAAGTAGACCCTTTACAGATTCGAATGATGTATTGCTTTTATATGCAAGATAAAAAAAAAGACACAGTAATCTAAGTTAGTTTTGGTGTTATGATGAAAAAAATGGCATAAAATGTGCAGACACATTTGTCTACCCCGGAAGGTAAATTGTTACTAGATGTGTGCGTCATGTCAGATTTTGGTGCTGATTTAGGACTTTTTTTTTTTTTTTTTTTTTTTTGGTGGAGTTTATATATTTATTATATCGGAGTAGAGAAAGGATGTCGTGCATAAATGTGTGTTGCCCTAAAGGTTTTAATTTTGCCTGTTTTATATTTATTTATTTATATATGTAATAAAAATGGTATTTAAGTACAGTAATGAAATATTTGTACTTCGTTACTCTCCACCTCTGGTCAGACTTAATAGAGAAGTAACATTTCACATCTGGGTTTGACAACAGATAAAAAAGGATGCAGAAGAGACACCTGAAAATAGCTCTGGGCAATTGCTTGTAAAGCTCCTAGCTATGATGCTTTTAACCTGGCAAGCTGCATTTAATATATCTGACAATGCCATCACAGCACTGTTGCTATGCCTTAGACAGTTTATGTATCTCATGAAAAATATTCTTTGCATTCATTTAATTAGCAGTTTTGTCAGAATTATTCACAAGATGTTACATTCACTAAGAATATTAACCAGCATAAACAGAGACAACTTTTGTCAACCTGGTATGGTAACATAACTTTCCTAATCAAAAGCCATGGATGAACTCTGAAGTCAGTCTCCTGTTAAAAGCAAGAGATGCTGCTTTTAAATCTGGCAGTGCAGAGGACTACAACAGAGCCAGGGCCAACCTGAAAAGAGTCTTCAGGAGAGCCAAGTTCGCATTCAAACTTAACATAAAAGAGCACTTCCACAACACTGACCGAGATGCATGTGGAAAGGCATCCAGACCATCACAGACTACAAACCATCAGCTCGATCTTAGCCAACCAGTAGTACCTTCCTACCGGACGAACTCAATCACTTTTTTGCTTGTTTCGATCATGGCAGAGGACATTTAACCTTAACCACTGACTCTTCTACTGCTTACAGCCCACTTTCGCTCTCAACAACAGATGTCTATTCAGCGTTTAGCAGAGTGGATGCACGCAAGGCAGCTGGTCCGGACGTATACCAGGACGTGTTCTCAGAGCATGTGCTGGACAACTGGCACAGGTTTTCACTGACATTTTCAACCTGTCACTGGCCCAGGCCACTGTTCCTACATGCCTGAAGACCACAACCATCATACCCACCTACACCTTGAACCAGTCTGTGATTCCTACTGCAAATTTTACTGCAAACTTCACTGCTGTCACACTGTCCTCTTGTCCTGCACCACCCTCACTTACTTCTCTGCCACACCCGACTTTTTAATGCAATACCACAGCTCCTCTCTCAGCACCCTGTTGTACGCTTTCTCTTGATCCACAAACACACAATGCAACTCCTTCTGACCTTCTCAGACAAGAGACAGACAAATTCTTAATGGTGTTATGGCAGATATATATGATGGAAGAATTTGGGCTTACTTTCTGTATGTTAATGAGCAGCATTTATTTATTTTTTGCACAACCAACAACAAAAAAACTATTTTGCCCTCATGATGAATCTTGACTGGTATCAGCCTTTGAAACATGTATCTGGTTGTTTTAAAGAGGAAAACATGATTTTAGTTGGAGTCATACCAGGACCCACAGAGCCAAAGATTAACATTAATCTATATCTTTAGGCATTAGTTGATGAGGTTTGTGAGCTACAGAGTACAGAGCTGCTCTTCTCTGCATCTCATCCGACATTCCAGCTTCTCGAAAATGTAGTGGTTTTGTGGGATGTGGAGCTTTAAGAGGTTAGTTCTGTTTGAAATAAATTAATTTAATAATTACTGTTTGTAAGAATTTTTCAAAACATAAGATTTTTTAAAGAGTCTTGTGTTTTTATAGGATGTAACAAGTGCCTCTAAACATTCAAGAGTCAACTTTTAGATAGAAAACAGATTTCTATGGGTTTGACCATTCATCTCGGGTACCACAAGCCTCTGAGTAACACAAGCGACATTCTTCTACTTAGGACAGCTAGGCACATTTTAAGTTAATTAAACAAGTAAATTGAGCTTGGAGTTTTGACAACACCAAAACTAAATGAAATACAAAGACTCTGAAGAAGAATAGACTCCGTTAAGGTACCTCAGGATGTAGGAAGGATTTCCTGTAAAATTGCTTCTGGATTCAGTGGATTTATTGCTAACCAGTGAAAAAATTGGACAACTATATATTCTCTATTTTGTTTAAAAGGGCTGATTGATAAATAATACAATGATGTATGGTTTGACTTTGTACAAGCATTGAAGCAAAAGCACTGACTCTGCAGCAGTGTTTAAAACGTATTTGTTTACGTTTCGAATGTATTTTATTTACGTGTTGAACGTATTTTAAACAGATGTGTACTTAGTACCTCTGCTGTGCAATTAAGTCAGACAAAAAAATAAGTTATCAGGCGCTGGTGGTAACTCTAAGACGGAGCGGCGCGCCCGTGGGAACTCTGGAACAGAGCGGCGCGCTCGTGGAACGGAGCGGTGCGCTCGTGGGAACTCGGGAACGGAGCGGCGCGGTCGTGGGAAGTCGGGAACGGAGCAGTGCGCTCCGGAACGGCACGCTTGTGGGAACTCGGGAACGGAGCGACGCGGCGCGCTCGTGGGAACTCGGGAATGGAGCAGTGCGCTCCGGAGCGACGCACTTGTGGGAACTCGGGAACGGAGCCGCGCGCTCGTGGGAACTCGGGAGAGGCATGCTCGTGGGAACTCGGGAACTAAGCGGCGCGCTCATGGGAACTCGGGAACGGAGCCCTCTAAGAATCGAGGGGGCTGTAGTGGAGATCCGCAGTAGTCATCCCGAACATCCCCAGAAATATTCAATTTCAACTCAATTCAATTAATTTTTATTTGTATAGCGCTTTTAACAATGAACATTGTCTCAAAGCAGCTTTACACAGATAATGTGGTGATTAAATGTAAATATGTTCTTTGTAAGTATGTTTGTCCCTGATGAGCAACTGTGGCAAGGAAAAACTCTCCGAGATGGCATAAGGAAGAAACCTTGAGAGGAACCAGACTCAAGAGGGAACCCATCCTCATCTGGGTTGCACCAAATGTCCATTTGAAGCATATATACAAAGTTGCGGGGTGCAGTGATGATGATCAGAAGCAAACTGCACTCCCGAGTCAGCGCAGCAGACCGCCGACACCAACTACAGTCCAATCCGTCCTCAAAGCACCCGTTCTACTCCGGAATTACATGGAACCCCCAAGGTCTCCCAATAAAATCAGCGTAAGAGCCAAAATCGCCTCCTTTCACACTCCAGAGCTTACTGACTCTAGAAAGAGCATCTTCAGACAGGAGGGAAATGTAGAACCCGATTTTGGCTCGTTCTGTTGAAAACTGGGAAAAATTTACCTCCATGTACTTTCCGACGCTCTGTAGGAATCCGCCCCACTCGGTCATCTCACCGGAGAAGCGAGCCGGGAATTACCTCATGCTCTCGGAGGGGCGGGGCGCAGCCACGCTTGTTTGATCCGGCGCCGGCGAGCATGATCCGCGAGGAGCGGCAGCTAGCTTCCAGGTAAAACCTGAAGTGGAGTTTGGCTGCCGAACCAACGTGGGAACTCGGGAACGGAGCGGCACGCTCGTGGGAACTCGGGAACGGAGCGGCGCGCTCATGGGAACTCGGGAACGGAGCCCTCTAAGAATCGAGGGGGCTGTAGTGGAGATCTGCCGTAGTCATCCCGAACATCCCCAGAAATATCCCAATAAAATCAGCGTAAGAGCCAAAATCGCCTTCTTTCACGCTCCAGAGCTTACTGACTCTAGAAAGAGCATCTCCAGACAGTAGGGAAATGTAGAAACCGATTTTGGCTCGTTCTGTTGAAAACTGGGAAAAATTTACCTCCATGTACTTTCTGAGGAATCCGCCCCACTCGGTCATCTCACCGGAGAAGCGAGCCGGGAATTCCCTCATGCTCTCGGAGGGGCGGGGCGCAGCCACGCTTGTTTGATCTGGCGCCGGCGAGCATGATCCACGAGGAGCGGCAGCTAGCTTCCAGGTAAAACCTGAAGCGGAGTTTGGCTGCCGAACCAACACGGCGCGGCGAGTCCTCCTTCGGTACTGGTCGGTTCTGTCAGGGTGCGGACCAGGGTGCGGGTCTCTATTATGAGGCACTTGAAATTAGCTAAACCTTTAGGGGCACCAGCAACACATGAGCCAGGGCACTAGACATAGCAGGTCAACTTAGGATTTCAGGAAAGGACAGGTTAATAAGAGTAATATTATAGAGGTGAGTAAATTAGCGAAGGCAATGTCCGATGCAGTAACATGCTCTGGCCCCATCTCAATGCGGTGTGGCGATGTGGCCTACAACAGGTTATGGTCGCTGAACATCATCATATTTCTTCACCCTCATAGAAAATCACAAGCATAATCCTAGATTTATATTCAGCACGGCAGCAAAATTAGCAAAAAATTAAAGCACTGCACTGACATGCACACCATCAATAGTTAGTAATGATGTCATGTACTTTTTTAATAATAAATCAGGCAAATACACATCAGGCAAAAAATCCAGACGATTAATAGAATTCCAAACTATTTCCAATCAATCACAAAGTTTTACACCTTTTTAAGAGAATTACTTGATTTCATTTATTTCCTCATTAAAATCATCCACCTGCATTCTCGATCACTTGACTACAAGTTTCTTCAAACAGATAATTCCAGATGTAATTGAACCCATTTAAGATTTTATAAACTCTTTTTGTACCTTTTTGTACCCCCTAATTAAGAAAACTGACATTGACCCTTGTCAGCTGTCCAACTATAGGCCAATACCAAGTCTCCCCTTTATCTCCAAGATTTTAGAAAATGTTGTAGCACAGCAGTTATGCTCACATCTACTTATGAATAACATGTTTGAAATGTATAAGTCAGGATTTAGGCCTCATCATAGCACAGACCATCCACACCGAGCTCCCTAACCTGCAGGACATCTAGAGCACGCGGTGCTGGACCAGAGCCAGGAAGATTGTAAAGGACCTCAGCCATCCCAACAATGGACCCTTTTCTTTGTTGAGTTCAGGAAGCGTGCAAACGAGGAGGAGCTTCTTCCCGCAGGCCATTCGGAGTTTAAACCAGGAAACATCCAAGATTAAGAACTGGTCCATTTGCTCCATCATCACACTTTTTCTCTGCACATATTGTTTTTTTTCTTTTTGCACTACGACACTTTAATCTCTGGACTGTCACTTTAACTCTGGACTTGCACAGCACAGTGCACTTCATAATTTATACCACACCATGCACACGGACACTTTAAGGACAGTCACATCAACCACCTTTAATTTTTACTGTTTTACTGTCATAAGCATACCATGTATATACCCTTTTTTTCTCATATATATCTTTTATATATTTTATATTGTTCATACTTTATTTTTCTGCCTTATTTTTCTTGGTTTATTTTTCTCCCCATCCTATTCCCTCATGCCAGACTGTCGTAAAAAGCATATTAATGCATGTCGTACCCTGCATGTATGTGTATGTGACAAATAAAATTTGATTTGATTTGATTTGATTTATAAAATACTACTACTTACGTATACAGGTAGTCATCGACTTACAACCTATGCAACTTACAACCATTCGACTTTACGACCACAATCACTAGCCGCGGCGTACAACAGTGGGTACCAGCTTCCGGCATCATTTCACAGTACTCTACATATAGCCTACTCTACTTACGACCAAATCATGTTACGACCGGTCTGTCGGTCCCAATCGTGGTCGTAAGTCGACGACTACCTGTTAAAGAACTTTAGCCGCAGTATCCAATCAGTGTTCGGGACTCAGACACAGTCTTAGTGTTCAAGTCAAGGCTGAAAACATATTTATTTAGTCAAGTCTCTTATCAGTAGATTTTTCTTAGTTAAAGGAGCAGATCTGGAGGGAACATGGATATAGAATTTTCAGTGAACTGGGATATTTGTATGCTGTTGTCTCCTCACTCTCACACATTCACTCAGGTTTGTTGACGGTGGTGTGGTGGGTCATCCCTTATCCCAGAGATCCCTTAAGTCTGTGTTACCTACTGGTTTTCTGTTTTAATTATAGTGCTATAGCGAGTCTTGGTGGAGTCCCCAACTGCACAGTGTCCTTAACTTTCATACAACAATAAGGACACATAATAATCCATATCCTTGGATGGTTTCATGAAATTCTGGAGTAAGAACGGGAGCTTTGAGGATGGATTTGGACTGTAGTTAATGTCAACAGTCTGCTACACTGACTCAGGACTACAGTTTGCTTCTGATCACCATCACTGTATCCTGTACACCTGTAAACATAATTTATCTGTAATAAATGGACATTCGGTGCAACCCAGATGAGGATGGGTTCCCTCTTGAGTCTGGTTCCTCTCAAGGTTTCTTCTTTATGCCATCTCGGGGAGTTTTTCCTTGCCACAGTAGCCCCCGGTTGTGCTCATCATGGACAAACTTACACTTATAAAGACCATCCTATTAATTTTTATCACCACATTATCTGTGTAAAGCTGCTTTTAGACAATGTTCATTGTTAAAAGCACTATACAAATAAAAATGAATTGAATTGAATTATCATCAGGTTGTAATTAACTAAATTTTGAGTTAAAGACCCGTCAGGATGAGACATTTTTTATTGTGTCCTGATTCATAAAAGCATTATATATATATATATATATATATATATATATATATATATATATATATATATATATATATATATATATATATATATAATGTGTGTACATAATGTATTTTTTATCCTTTACCATTATACTTTATAGTCAGACTATATTTTATTATACTGTTATACTTTATTGTATTTTTGTATGTTACTTTACTCTTGTTTTTTTAACTTTATATAGTATTTCCTTCCATGATTACAAGTCACAAAAAAAACGGACTGTCAAAAAAAGCCTTTCAATATATATCATACTCTGTATGAATGTGTATGTTACAAATAAAATTTGAATTAGATGTTTTGGTACATAAAATTTTTGTAACTGTTGTAACTGTTTTGTAACTAAACGTTTTAAGTTTGAAGTATGTAAGAAAATGTATATGGAGTAAAAAAATCTGTAATGTTTCCAGCTTTAGACAATATTTACTTTGTTTTTTACTTTCACAGGCATTTAAGTAGTGTGTGTGTGTGTGTGTGTGTGTGTGTGTGTGTGTGTGTGTGTGTGTGTGTGTGTGTGTGTGTGTGTGTGTGTGTGTGTGTGTGTGTGTTTAATTAGGCACATCTGTGCTTAATTAGTAGCATGGGGTTTCAGAGCTGGAAAAACTGTCTGTGTATTTTGGTCATTGGAGTCTGTCTCAACTACTGTATATGTGTAGGTTACAGTGGTTTCTAAGAGTCCTCTGCTGATATTTTAATCTGACTTTTAATAGTAGTTATTTGCTGTAATAAATGGAAAACACTGAGTGTTTAAATGAACAATTAGATTGTTAGGAAATCTTGTCATCATTTATTCTACCTGTGCAAATCACACTCAGTGCCTATCAGTAATTTTGACATGTTTGGTCAATGAGCATAGAAAGGTTATAAAAACTTTAATGTTTTGATCTTCTGTAAAAAAAAAAAAGAAAAAAAAACACAAATCTACTTTCTACTTTTTTTTTACATCGATAACAAACAATTGCACAAAAAAATTGTTTTTAAATAACGTGTGGCACAATTATTGGCACATTTTTTAGTCAATGCTATGTGCTACCAATATAACAGTGCTGAGTCTTCTTTATATATTGCTTGATGAGGTTATACAATATGGTAAGTGATCTGAGACATTTCTCAATACATGATCGCTCCATACCCTTCAAATTGTAAGATCTAAGATGATGTACTTTCCTCTTTAGTTCAATTCCATAGGTTTTTTATATGGTTCAAGCGAGGGGACAGAGGTGGGTATAGCTGGATTATGTGTAATAAATGTATTAGGCACTGTAAATCCTATTAAATGTTAAAATTCTTACAGTAGATTGTGCTGACATTGTTACTGTTGCTTTTGGATGAATTCCTTCTACACAAATCACAAATTAATAAATATACTTTCCCTTTAATATTGTGAAATGTACAAAAAGCCACCAAAGTTATATCCTAACTATAGTATTGCTTTTAAAGTAAAAGGTCTTTTTCAGTAAATTACTCAATCATTCTGAGAATAGCAGTAGTTATCAAGTGGTTATCCTAACCCCTTTACAGTCTTTTCAACTGGTATTTTTAGACATTTTCTGTCTAAACGCAGTCAATATAAAAACATTCACACTATTTTCTTGGAGGGAGGGTCCTAAGGTATAAAATATATCTATATATAATTTCTGTATACATGTTTTTGAGTCATGATGCTTTTGTCCTTGCTCTTGCTTATATGCAATTCTCTTATCTTAGCCTTGGGTATTATCTATGTGTATTTTACCTGTACACCTGAGAATAAAAGTTTAAGTTTAAGTTTATTAGAGGTTTCATTTAAGGTTTAGTATAAAAGATTGAAATGTTTAACAACTTGTTTAATTTAATTCCGTTTAATACATTTTTATTCCATGACAGCCCACCTAAACTTGAAAATGTCAAACCTGGAGCATTTTGTCTTGTAAGGGAATCTCTGACTGGAGAAGGGCTCAGTTTAGTTGCGATAGATAGATATCTAGATAGCCTTTTAATTCAATTGATCTATTTTTACATTTACCCAATTTTACATTGGTTTGTTGAACTTGTGTGCTAACTTTTTTACTGTCTTTACAGCATTCTGAAAAAGTGAACAAGTCATGTCCAGACATCAAAATCACAGGGAACACTCGGCTCATAAAAGTGCAGTGTGCCATCAGGACCATCGTTTCTCTTGGCACTGCTTCCAGGAGGTGTATGTAGATGTTAGATTTTTTTTGTACAATCAGATTTCAGCCTCTATGTGCTGCCATGTCAATCTAATCTGCCCAGGGCCTTTACACAACATAGTGCTGGCCGTTGTACCTTAGACTATATTAGCAATGGGTCTGTTTCTTTAAATCAATCAGATTTAAAATTCGCCTCACAGGGCCTGCTAGCTGGCCCAGAATAGTGGCAGCATTTTTCCATCCTCTGATTGGTTGGTCAGAGCGAAACTGTTACAGCCAAGTTCGACTAGCAAAATACAACCGAGTTAGACACCCACAAGGAGAGTGTTTACTTCCTGTTCCATGCTGGCTTCCCACCAGGGTGGGAAGGATCCTGTGAAAATGGGGCGGAGGAGACCTGGACTGAATTGAGTAGCCTCACTCTACAGTGTAGAGGACCCATTGAGACACAACTGGAAGAGCTTTCAAAGCTGCCAGAAAGTGCCTTAGGGGTGAAATATGTTGCCCCCTAGCTGGGAAAGGAGATCCCATGGAGGGTGCTCAAGGAGCGCTACCAGGTCTGCGAACCATGGTTTGCTTAGCCACCTTGGAGCTACCAGGGGGAGACAGACTAACCAAGCCAGACAGACCCGGCCAAGCCAGTACCTCATCTCCGGTGAAGCAATACCCCCAGCAGGACCCACGAACTGATAGGCATCCCCAGTGAGGAGAGATGGCTGGGCGATGCTCCCAGTGGAACTTGGAGGCTGGGCAGTATGCTCCGCAAGGCTTTGAGACTGGAGCTTGGGTTGGCACCTCCTGACGTCTTTAAATCGGTCCAGGGCCTTTCCAGAACCATGGGGGCCAAAGTGGAGATCGGCTGCTATCATCCCGAACATTCCCGTGAATGGCCCGGTGAAAACGGCGTACAAGCCATAATTGCCCTCGTTTACGCCACATCTTATAGACCCGAGTAATAGCCTCCCCAGACTGAAGAGAGATGAAGAACGGGATCTTGGGGAATTGGGATGATTGAACATTCATGTACCTGCAGGCACTCCGTCGGAAGCCACTCCATTCGGCCGTGTCGCCGGAGAGAAAAGAGCTGGAAATGCCATCGGGCTCTCAGGTGTGCGCACCGCCGTTAGTATTGGATATAAAGTTAGTATTGAAATGGCCATACATTAATATGAAATGTCATGACAGTAAAGCAATAGCTTGTCTGGCTACCTGGCCATCAATATAAATGCCAAATCAATATCAATAGCCAAACATGTATAACAAAAGCCTTCAATGGTCAGCCATTCATGGCCACCTGAGATTAGAAGGTGGCTCTTTAATAGGGGGAGGAATAAAAGGATCAGACATAGTCTCAGATAAATGTTTGTAGGAATCTCTTTCTTCATGATATCTACATTCAATTTAAAATATAAACTCATTAAACATGTGGCTTTTGAACCATTACTTTTCTGGATTGCTACATTACTGATTTGATGTATTTATATATGAAAAAATAAAAATTCAATTCAGGAAAAAAAAATTCACAGTACTTCATCATCTATAACATTCTTTAACTTATTATCTTTTTGAGCAATATCAACTTTGAATAATGGAAAACTCTGAGTAAAGCTCAAAGTGTCTTCTTTTTAAATATATCTAAATTGTTTATGTAGCACATTTTTCTCAAGAACTGGTAACATTTAAAGTTAGTTAGGGCATTTTTAGATGTGAGTCCCAAAATCTAACTGTTAACTGTTATGCTACCTAAATGTTATGCTACCTAAATGCTACCTTATGCTACCTAAATGTTATGCTACCTAAATGCTACCTTATGCTACCTAAATGTTATGCTACCTAAATGTTAACACATTTTTGCTGCTGCATCATTGAGAGCATCCTGACCTCCATTACTGTATGGTATGGCATCTCCACTATGTTTGACGGGAAAGCCCTTAAAAAATTGGTCAAAACCACCCAATGCATCACTGGCACCTGCCATTGAGCACCTTCACCACAGCAGATTTTGGTGAGGGAGCTCAGTTTGTATTTAATTTCATGTTTTTTTATTTTGTAGATAACTGAGAGCAGTTTTTTGTTTGTTAATTTTGCCTTGATCCTCCCTGAACACAAATTTTGCAATATCTCAGTGTTTGTGCTTCTTTATATCAATCAGGATACAATGTACTTCTACAGGAATTAATTTATATAATTCATATATATAACTCATATATATATATATATATATATATATATATATATATATATATATATATATATATATATATATAATTTTTTGTAACAATGACATTATTTTTCACAGAGGTCTGTTCTCACATCTCCACTTCCTGGTACAAGGAGTCAGAAGAAAATATGCAAAGAAGAAGGAAGCAGGAACATAAAGGATAGTTGGCAATTGTACATCTGAATATGTATAATACAATCAACAGTGGGTCATCAAACTTCATAGGCCTTATCCAGTGTGCCAGCAGAGCTATCCCAAAAATAAACTTCTATCCTAACTTCTATTTATTATGCAATTAAAATCTTTCTGTTTTTACAAATGTTAAAGGGGTTAAAATGTCTAAAGTATGAAGGGTTTAAGGGTTTTAAATGTTTGGTTTATTTAATTCAATGGCATTGAGCACACTTTGATTTTGTGAGCACACAAAATCAAAAATAAAATCTAATAGTTAATTGAAATAGTTTCAGTTACTATATATGCAAAGTAATATATGTAAGTAATATGTAAGTATATACTGCAATGGTACTGTATCTTAAAGAGCAGAATTCCCAAAATGGTCTATTATAAACCTATATAATCATCCTAAAGTATACCATGAAAACTGTTGAATTCTACAATCAGTTTTCTATATTAGCAATATAATTAACAATAGGTTGGGCTGTAACACAAATAATAGGCTTTAAATTAATGTGCTCTTCATAATTAATTGTTTTTATAGTCTCAGCTAAGTCACTCTAATATAGGTGATACTCAACAGAAAATAAAGCTACTAGATTTAATCTCAGCAACATATGTATCATATTTTTTTGTTCAGAAACACATAACAATCAACAACAATGAATTTAACTTCAACTTTTTGAAAACATGTTTTGTTCAGTTATCTAATAAAAAATTTAACAGATACAAATTATTCATTATTTTTCCCAGATTTTTAAATGTGATGTTTATATTTTCCTATAAAAACATAGTATCTAATTATTTCATATTTTTTATGATATGCAGTAGTTGACTTGTTTTGATAAATTATTTAAATAAATAAGTTATGTAATCATTTATCAAATAGACTACATGTATTTTTTCTTTTTAAATCTCAAAACATTTGTACATTACCATTGTGACAGCGCTTTCCCCTTCCACATAAGTAACTTATATTTTGCAGTTTGGACAAGGTGTAATAAATATGCTTGTGTAATGGAAATTTGATCTTCCCCTAGGGTTTTTGCATATACCTGCTCCATGGGTGTAATTTGCCTGCCACTAGTTACTTATCAACAAAAACGATCAGAACATGCATTTTGTTTCTCCTCATATAACTGTAACTAATATAAGTGTATTTCAGGCTCATTATCAGAGTGTATCAAACCCCAAGCAAACATTGGCTATGTGATTATGGTGTATAGAACTAAGTACATGTTAATTGTTTTATAAATTAAATTATAATAAGGCAAAGATGAGGGAAGGTATATATTTGTATTATGTTTTATATTATTTATGTTTAATTATTACAAATACATTGTATTTATCATTAAAATGAATTTAATGTAGAAACCAAAAGAGATAAAAAAAAACACTAATGAACAAGAAAAAAATGACTAGAGTATGAACAACCACACCACCAAACAATGAATGACAAATATGAGTGAGAGGCTTTGAGGCTTAAATACAAGATATAACAATTAGATCTAGCACTACTTAGACACTGACCAGATACTTCTAGATTTACACAATTTGACAGTGTTGTGCCAAATTTATAATTTTTTATATTACCCATTTGGGTTTAGTTAATCTCTTACTCATTTAACCATATGTTACGTTCCCACCTTGGCTAGGCCTAGGGGAGTGTGGGAACAATAACCATTTAGTTGTTGCTGGATGTTTGGACAAAATAGTAGGACCAGGGATTTCCGGTCATGTCGGGTTGCTCAACACTCTCTGTGGATTCCCATAATTACCAAGCCTGATGACCAAAATACTTGTTTTTCTTTTTGACTTGTGCTCTGGAAAACATTAAGCATGTCTGCACAATCACAGAGGAGGAGAGATAAAAAGATATCATGGATCCATTTCTGATTCAGATGTGATACAAGCTGGCACCATTGCTAACCTCGAGGCTGAAACTCGACCCGATAACAGCAATATTCTTTCGGCTATAAACGGTTTGAAGAGTGAATTTTTATCCCAATACAAGGAGGTTCAGGCAGCCGTGAAAAAAGTCAGAGAGGATTTCTCTTTCTGTGCTGAAAGACTTACCGAGGCCGAAAACCGGGTCGGCCAAACCGAAGATGACATTGGCGATCTTCAAGGCAGGGTTTCCAAAGTCGATAAAACTGTATCGGATCTTGCTTCTGCTTTTGACTTGGCCGAATGTAGAAGCCAGCGCTCTAATATTCGCATTCTGGGACTTCCAAACGGAATTGAGGGAAATAATCCTGCCTCATTTTTGGAAAACTGGCTCCCTCAGGTTCTGGGTGCGGACTCTTTCCAGGCACCGGTGATCATTAAACGGGCACACAGGTTACCCAGTGGTAATCAAACTGGAAATACACCAACAAGGCAAAAAACAATGATACTAAAATTTCTTAATCATGCCGACAAAGTCAGAGTATTGAGAGCAGCTCGGGAGAAAGGTACGGTGATGTTCCAGAATCACTGCATCATGTTTTTTCCTAATGTATCACCCGAGGTGTTGAAACAACGAAGGCGATTTGACGACATAAAAAGGCGAGATCTTCTGAGAAGGAAGATTAAGTACGGGATGATTTTGCCCGCCAAACGTCTGGTCACCTATGGAGACTGTCGTCACTTCTTTAACTCTCCCAAAGAAGCAAACAAATTCATCGCTGCCTTGCAAAAAGATGCTGAAGGAGCGGAGCACCACACCACGGAGTAGTCGTTTGTATAAGTTAAAGTTTTTTTTATCGGCTTTTTATGTTTTCCAAGTGCTTATTCTCACTACACTGTAAGACAGCAAGGTTGGTAATTTTGGATTTCATAGCCCACAAAGGCTGGCCCCAATTTAGAAAAAGAAAGTTAAAACTGAGTTGATAGGTTTGAAGTAAAGTAACCTGTGGTTAACTGGCATAATATCCAATGTATATGAGAGCGAGTGAATAATTGAAAAGGGTTTTTTTTGGATAGTTTTTATTTTCTTTTTAATTCCGCAAACTTATAGCGTACCTATTAAAGGAGCTTTAGAGTACGTAACTAGGATTCTAGTCATAGAAGGGATGTTCAACATGCACTTTTTTAGTAATGTGTGTGCTGGGAAGTTACTTTGTTTTATAGTGGTTCGGATGTTAATTTTTTGTGTTTGTTATTTTTATGAATTTTTTATTTTTCTTCTCCTCCTTCCCCCTCTTTTCCTCTCTCTTGCCTTACTGGGAATGCATGTATACTTACACACTTCAATTGTCCACTACATTTTTGTTCAATCCAAAATTTGTACAGGGTGCACAGTGGTTCAGGTCATTATAATAATTAGACTATAATATGTGTATATTATTAAATTTTTCTGTAAATGTCAATGGCTTTAAGTTTTACACTGACATCAAGGAATGTTCGGGGGCTCTGTAATCCAATTTAATTAAAGCAAGTGATGAATAGAGTTAAATATCTAAATTCTAAAATATTGTTCTTACAGGAAACACACTTACTGCCAGATGAAGTCATTAAATTACATAGAAGAGGGCCCGGCCATGTTTTAGCTACATCCTAAAGCTCACATTTAAGAGGGGTTGCTGTGCTGATACATAAATTCAGTTTTCAACAATTTCAGGTATTAAAAACTTTTTGTGATCCATCTGGAAGATACGTTGTGAATGTTTACGGTCCAAACAGAGATGAATCACAATTATTTTATAATATTTTCTTAATTATGTCCTCCTTTCAGAGTAATTTAATAGTTGGTGGGGATTTTAATTCCACCTTAATCCTGGTTAGGACCGTTCTACTGGTATTGATGCTTCACATTCACAGAGTAGGAATATACTAAATCAATACATAAAGGACATTAATTTAACGTATATCTGGAGGTTTCAAAATCCAGCAAGGAGAGAATTTTCTTGCTACTCCTCATCTTTTAATACTTAATCCAGAATAGACTAATTTCTTATTTTAAGGGTCCTGATTGAATATGTATCTAATTTTGAATATAGTAGTATTATTTTATCAGATCATGCATCTCTGCTTCAATAAGATGTGAGGCATTTCAGGCCTATATTAGTGGGCAAATAATCAGCTTTACTAGTTCCAAGACCAATAGAACCTTATCCTAAAATGACAGAATTGGAGCAAATATTAGGGATTTAAAAGAAGAAATTCTTAGAAAAGATACTCCTGAACTTCGACAGGAACTTTTGTTGCATAAAGCAGAATTTAATGGCATCTCTACTAATAGACTCAAACAAACATATTATGACCAAGGAGAAAAAAAAAGGCTGGAAAGCTGTTGGCATGGTGTATCAAGGCTCAACAAAATGTAAATGGGATTAACGAAATAGAAGTTATAGATGAACAAAAGGCCGAGATCCCCAATGAAATTAATAAGGTTTTTCAAAACTGTTATGAAGATAATATTATAAATCATTTTCCCCAAGGAATACCCATCTTTATAAAACATTCTTGGAAGAGACTCAGTTAATGTCACTGTCTGAGGAAGACTCCATATCATTTGATCAACCAATTGAAAAAGCAGACTTGCAGCTATTAATTATATGAATAGTGGGAAAGCCCCTGGCCCAGATGGCCTGCCTATAGACATGTATAAGGTCTTTCACAACAAATTGATAACCCCAATGATTGAAATGTTAAAGGAATCATTTAATAACAAAGCACTCCCTTTGTCCATGCGCTCTGCCCTCATAACTTTAATTCTTAAACCAGGGAAAGAGCCCACAAAATATAAAAGTCCTTATAGACCCATTAGTCTCTTAAATTCAGACACTAAGATAATTGCTAAAGTCTTAGCTATTAGACTTGATACTCCAACTTATGTACATCCATACCATGTCTATTTAGTCTAATTTAAATATTTGGATCTTTCTCGGGCTATAAAATAAATGAGTCCAAGTCTATGATTTTATTTCTTAAAGAATCTGAACGTCTTAAACCCCCAGTTCAAACCCCATTATATGAATGTTAATGAAGGTTTTCTGTATCTTGGCATTAAAACTATCCCAGACATATATAATTTGGACCCCAGTAATTATAATTACATAACTAAATTAATCACTGAGTCAATTAATAAGTGGTCACTTCTGCCAATATCTCAAATTAGACGTATTGATATACTTAAAATAAAAGGTACAAGAGTTTGGGGAGTCCAATTTCAATCAATTCCTACTGTCATGTGGCGATGAACAGAGGCGGAAGCCTATCTCCTTAGAGATAGAGAGAGTAATATCCTTGGGACGCCCTGGAGGGGCGACGTCCACACAATCCTGGAACAAGCGAAAGGGAGGAAGGAGTAGTCCGAGGTGCGCTTGGGGAAAAGCGCAGCTGTAGCAGGATAGAGGAGTCCGAACGGAAGGGAACGTGTAGGGATACGCATACACATACGAACATACAATAACGGACAGGGAGTGAGTGTGAGTGAGGGGTTTATGTAGGAGCTTACCGGGAAAAAGTCCCAGGTGTGTGTGATTAAGGCCGGGAGCTTCAGAGAAAGCGGCAGCATGAAAGCCGTTGAAGGGAGCATGGAAGGGAGCATGGCAGGTGGATTCCTGCAAGGAAAGTACTGAAGATAAACATCTGGCATGGTGTCGAGATATAAATGAAAATATAACAGAAGATGAGTGGCAGTGTATCTGTCTAAAGACCCAAACTTAGACAATTATTACAAATTATTTCAAGCTTCTTCAATATAAATGGATTATGATAGTATACAGCACTCCTAAATTACTACACAATTTTTAACCCAACATTCCCGATCAATGTATAAAATGTAATCTAGAGAAATGAACTTTATATCACTGTTTATGGAAATGCCCCCAAGTTGAATGTTTTTGAGAAAAAGTTTGATTTTTTATTCCTGTTGTTCAAACAAAACAATTCCAAGTGTCCTAAACTCTGTATACTAAATATTTTCCCTGCAACGTGCACCTTTACTAGGTCTGACAAAAAAAAATTTTATATTCTCTTTATTACAAGCAAAACTGGTATTAGCTTGTCATTGGAAAAATAGAGGAACTCACATATATTATTAAAAGAAAACCTGAAAAGTTTTTCAGAATATGGAATCCCTTTATAGGTTTTTTGATCCGAGTCTATTTTCCGGGTAACTTGGCTTAACATATATTAATTTTGGATATTGATGTGCCATTGTTTTTGACAAAATGTGTTTTGGGTGTGTGTGTACATGTGTATGTATGTGTACGTATGTATGTATGTATATATTTGTGTGTGTGTGTGTGTGTGTATATATATATATATATATATATATATATATATATATATATATATATATATATATATAAATATATATATATATATATATATATATATATATATATATATATATATATATATATATATATAAACACAAATAGATCTGAGGAAGGGAGAGCTATATATAGGTCTGATGATAATGAGCGCCAGGTGCCGGCACTTAGTAAGAGGGTGATTCGCTCCGTGCGGGCGGGGTGTTGAGGAGATTTGAAGCTGGTCGTTCCCTGACAGTATGTAAACCTTCCTCCTTCCCTTTTATTTCATTTTTTTTTGTTTATATTATTTACTTGTGTTATTATTGTAATCATATATTTTTTTTGTTTTCTCTTAAAGTTGTAAATTAATAAAGACAGGGTTGAAAAAATAAATAGTAGGACTAGAGTTTAGAGTAGTTATTGCTTTAATGGTCAAGTGCAGCAAAGTAACAAACAGATTTCAAAAGTATTTAACAGAGTCAAGAAGACTAGACTCACACAGGCAAAAGAACATGGACAGTGCCAAAGAAATGAACATAAGAAAAAGGTCTACTCTAGGCTGTATTTTGGAAGCTTAACCTAACTAACAAACAGCAACAGACTAGCTGACTACACTAGGCTACGCTATCAAAAAAATACAATGGGTGACACCTCTCCTCTACCAAGGGTGTCTAAACAATGGTAAAGTAGAAAAAAAAAAACAGCACAGACACGTAACACCATATATTTTACTTTAGATGATTTAGTGTGTAAATTTTTTTTTTAATTAATGGTGTTCATGACAGTGATAACCATTTTCAGACATCTGGATAGACAATATCGCACGGCCATTTGGGCCATTACTCAGTTATTACACTTAATTCGCATTTTAGACTAAATCCCATTTACATTATAAGCAGGAAAAAAAGTATAAATTGTCTGAGCAGGAATTGTCCAGGCTTCTTTTTGAGTCAGATAAATCCAAAGTACTTCATGTATTTTACCACTGCTGTAGTTAGTTAATGCTGTAATAAATTTCTTCTTCATTAAGATATTTTATGTCCTTATCTCTTATTTCTTACAGTAATAACCCCAGAATACTTAGGAAGTTGTAACCATTTGGTGAAAAAAAAAATTACCTTACACCTAATATAAAACAACAGTTTGCACCTTTGTCTGGGTTGTAGAAGAATTCAGTTAATCAAATATGAATATGCAACATGTGTATATAACTTCTATTAAAATGTTCTCCTGATGTGTGTGTGAACAGGAATGTGACGTATGGTATCTATACATAAAATAGTATAGTTTGTTATGTGTGTGTGTCTGTACCTAGACATTTGGGTGCCACCATTGTATGTTTAAGGGGGCCCTAAATGAGATACAAATGTTGGGTGAACAATGTATGGATGGAGAATAGGGATGTATGGACATGCATTTGTGGTCCAGGTATAAATAAAGTGGGATTGTGAGTGGAAAGGGAGTTGCTCGGCGGACCAACTCCGGCTTTTGTTGAGTGATAATATAGGCCGTCATCTTCTGGAAACAAAACCTGTGACTCTGAGTCGTTTCTACAACATTTGGTGCCCAACGTGGGGGTTAGAAAGGTGTGGCTGATCACCGTGGGTGTTCTTGGTGAGCAGCACAAACAGGTGGTCACCTAAAAAGGTAAGCGGTTTTGATTAATATATATTTAGTTTGTGCTGTTGCCTGGGGATGACCCGTGGTGGTAAGGACACCTAAGAAAGACCCCTCTAATTAAAAGAACATTGTCAGGGTTCTGCTTCCAGATGGAATGAATGCATGCACTGGTCTAGTGTACTGTTAAGTGGGTTTTAAGGTATGTAAAAATTATCTAAAAGTAGCTGCTAATAAGCATTGCATTGGTCTATGTTTGTTGCTAAGAGGGCAGCAGGAAATGTACATTTAACGAGCGATGAGTGCAATATAAATCTTCTTCTTCTTTTGGCTTCTCCTATTAGGGGTCGCCACAGCGGATCATCCGTCTCCATACCACCCTGTCCTCTACATCTGCCTCTTTCACACCAACTACCTGCATATCTTCTCTTACCACATCCATGAACCTCCTCCTTGGCCTTCCTCTTTTCCTCCTTCCTGGTGGCATTCTCCTACCAATATAACTCATGTCCCTCCTCTGCACATGTCCAAACCATCTCAATCTTGCCTCCGTCACCTTGTCTCCAAAACATCCTACATGTGCTGTCCCTCTTATAAACTCATTTCTAATCTAGTCCATCCTTGTCACTCTTAACGAAAACCTTAACATCTTCAGCTCACCTACCTCCAGCTCCACCTTCTGCCTTTTACTCAATGCCACTGTCTCTAATCCATACAACATCGCAGGTCTCAATACAGTCCTATAAACTTTCCCTTTCATTCTGGCAGATACCCTACTTTCACAAATTACTCCTGTCACTCTTTTCCACCCACTCCACCCTGCCTGCACTCTTTTCTTTACTTCTGTAACACACTCTCCATTGCTTTGCACTGTTGACCCCAGGTACCTGAACCATTCCACTGCCCTCCCTCTCATTTATGCACATGTATTTTGTCTTACTCCTACTGACTTTCATTCCCCTTCTCTCCAGCGCGTACCTCCACCTCTCCAGGCTCTTCTCAACCTGCTCACTACTTTCACCACAAATTACAATATCATCCGCAAACATCATAGTCCAGGGAGACTCCTGTCTGACCTCGTCCGTCAGCCTGTCCATCACCACTGCGAACAGGAAAAGGCTCAGGGCCCTTATGCTCTCCTGCACTTCCTCATTCCACCACCACGTCTCTTTGTCTTCCTTTCTATTTCCAGATGTCACACCAAGTACTTTTCTAGCTGCCTCCCTCATCACTCCTGCAGTAGTTACCCAATCATCCAGCACCTCTTCACCACCACCGAGCCTCTGTCTGACCTCTTCCCTGAACCTCACACTATAATCTACCTCCTTCAGTTTCCACCATCATATTTTTTTGTCAGTCCTCACTCTCCTCCTCTTCTTCTTCCCCTCCAAAACCATCCTACAGACCACCATCCGAAGCTGTCTAGCTACACTGTCCCCTGCCAACACTTTACAGTCTCCAATCTCCTTCAGGTTGCATCTCCTACATAGAACATAATCCACCTGTGTGCACCTCCCTCCACTCTTATACGTCACTTTATGATCCTCTTTCTTCTTAAAATAAGTGTTCACCCCTGCCATTACCATCCTTTTAGCAAAATCTACCACCATCTGCCCTTCCACATTCCTCTCCTTTAGGCCATACCTACCCATAACCTCCTCATCACCTCTGTTCCCTTTCACCTACATGTCCATTATGTCTGCCCCAATCACCAATCGTTCATTTCTAGGTACACCATCTACCACTTCATCTAATTCACTCCAGAATTTCTCCTTCTCCTCTATCTCACAGACGACTTGTGGAGCATAGGCACTGATGACATTTATCATTACCCCTTCAACTTTCAGCTTTACGTTCATCACCCTATCAGAAACTCTCTTCACCTCCACTACACTCTTACAGTACTCTTCCTTCAGAATCACCCCTACACCATTTCTCTTTCCATCCACACCATTATAGAACAGTTTAAACCCACCTGCAATGTTCCTGGCCTTACTCCCTTTCCACTTGGTCTCCTGAACACACAACATATCTACCTTTCTTCTCTCCATCATGTTTGATGCAAAACAGCTGCATACGTGTGAGTAGAACAGTAAGGTTAGAGTTTTTTAGATTGTTATAGGGAGGTAAAGGCAGATTTACAGAAAATGAGAAAGCAATATGGAAAGGAAGGTAGATTGGAAGAAACTGGTGGTAAAAGAAAAAGCAAAGAGAGGATAGATAGGGCCAGTACAACACCAGCACAAAAAAGAAGTGTGACAGGTAACATGTGGAACACTAGGAGTGGATTTTTATGCAGAAGAGAAAGTGAAGGTGAAAAGGAGGTTTTATTAAATGCAGGTAGTTGGAAACAGGAAAGACAAACTGAAAGACATAGGTCCATGGCTCCACAATTTCCAATTTAATTAAAGGTGCAAAGGTACAATATGTGCCCTGGGCTACACAGGACCTTGAGGGGACTCGCCTTCCTAATATCCACGAAAGAGCTGGAAAGTGGAATAAAGTGTTAGAGGATGATGTGAGGGATATAAAAGCTATCTTGGCGAAGATCTTAGGAGGAGCGAAGATGCAAGAAATTCTTCAAGCCTGATATGCGCAAAGCAGTAGATACACATCACATAGATGGGACTGTTTTTGATGCTTACTGCCCTGCAGTGTGGCAGGCTCTGCGTGCTAAATATCCAACTAGAGTTGACCCAAAGGCATTAAGGGGTGATCAGCTGGGGGAAACAGAAAATCCGACCATATACGTGCAGAGGCAATTGAACAAATGGAAGCAAGAGACAGAAAGCGATCCTGAGGGTGATCCTTTGTTGGCTACGTTGTTTAGACAGGTGGTGATGAATGCTATGCCACAGCCTGTAAAGAGCAGAAAGAATAAGCAGAAATCAAGAACTCAAGAGAAAGAGCTACAGAGAAAACTGGCTCAGTTACAGCTTGAAGAGCTGCAGCGCAGACAGTGAGAGCCACAGACAAAGCTCCTCCCACAATCCAGCAATGACATCACCCGCTGCAGTGACTCTCCTAGGGGTGAGATGAGAGGGGGGATGACAGCAGCCCCTTCAGTGTCAGGGTCAAGCTCAAGGCCTAGTAAACCCCTGGGGGGTCCAAAACATGGTTATTTGGGATGCCCAGAGAATCCTATTGGGGAGAACAGTTACCAATTATAATGTCTCTAGGTTACGTATATAACCCTAGTTCCCTAAAGGAGAAGAAACACTGCGTCAAAACGCTTTGGGAATGCCCTGCGTTGTCCACGCTCTGAATCACGTGCAAAATCCGGCCAATAGGCAAGCCGCGATGTCATCAGCGGGTGACGTCGCATAAACCAGGAACCTACAAGATGGCTAAACGATGGTAGCGACATTAGCTTCTGAAAAAAGAGAAGGTAAGCGCTTGCATTGTAGAGATCTTAGCTCGCAAAAAAGGTAATATTTATGAGTAATTATAAGGGGTTATAAGTACTCCTAAATATTTAAATTAAGTTGTTAATTTGACGGTAATGGAATTAACGTTATAATTATTTGGTTGATGTACGAGACCACCGACGTGTTGTCCACACGGACTAGCATGTGGTGATCTCTCAGGTCTCGGAGGAAGTGTTCTAGTGCCATAAGCACTCCAGGCAGTTTTTGTACCATGAACAATGTAGCTCGTCCCACCGACCTTGTGCAGAGCGGGCACTCATGACCGCTCCCCATCCTGTGAGGGATGTGCCTGTAGTTAGCGTTACGTGACGACAAGGCACTCCCAGGATGGGGCCTTGAGACAGGAACATGTAAGGTAAGTCTTGCTTTAGTTAACAGATATGGGGAATTAAATCCTCATAATTATATTATTATTTATTATATTTTAACATCTGAGGATTTTATGTTAAAATAATTAAAATATCATTGTTATTATTATTATTATTATTATTATTATTATTATTATTATTATATTTTAACATTGACTACTAATATGTGTTACACATTCTGACTGTTCCAAGCAAAGAATGCAGTAACGTCAGATCCGGTGTTGTGCGCTAAAATGCTCCCCTGCCACACCCTGCCCCAACTTTTCTCATAATTATGAGATACTGAGTCATAATTATGAGATCAGGATCTCATAATTATGAGATAATAAGTTGTAATTATGAGATAATTTCTGTGATTTTATTTTTCTCTTTGTGAATGCAATGCGCTTCCATATAAAACAAATGTTTCTCCTAAAACAATTTAGACAAGAAAAAACACAATCACTTTTATGCTCTATAAACAAATGCAAATTTAGCTGAAATACCATGCCACCACTTGCAGTCCAAAATTGGTTTATGTTATCAGTCCATCAGTTCCATATATGCACTCCTATTATTGGAGTCAGCGGAGAAAGAATTATTTAAAATTATTAAAGCAGTATTTACCATTATTTTTTATTTAATGAATATTATAATTTATATTGTCATAAGATAAAGTACTCCTTAAGTTTTATTTTGTTATTATTGTTTCAGGTTAAGGTCACAGTCAGCGTGGGATTTCAGTTCCCAACAACCACCGTGGCCTCCTAATATAGCCTACAAAGCTACACTTTAATTTTCCTAATCCAAACACTCGGCTAATAATTGAAGCAGGTACACAGTTAGCAATCTGCGAGACAAATTAAGTCCATTAATCACAGAGAGCAAAAGCTAGAATCAAATAGCAGGCAATTTTCTGTACACATGAGACTATGAATATAAATTGCAAAGTAATGTGGCAGTCGCAAACACAAATAATTTGCAACATGGTTTAGCTTTAGTACTGGCTAAATAGATAAAAACAAGGATGTTCTCTTGTGTATCGGAAGTGGTGAAGGTTCACTCTGGTGGCATGGCAGGGTCGTTTCCCACAGACCATTACAAACACACACACACACACACACACACACACACACACACACACACACACACACACACTTTCCCTTAAAGAAACTTTACTGTACTGTTTCCCTTAAGGAAACTTTCACATATGTCGGGAACATTGGGATATATCTTCAATGATTTAGTCTTAGAAAGATTAGCTCTATGGACCGTTTAAAATTGTATAAACCTGAGTCTAGCACATGACGTGGAAGTGCATATTTAATCTAACACCCTGTCCCAGTAACCATTGTCAAACTTAAAGTTCTCTTCCCAAGCGCAAGTGATTTTTTAATTATAAGAATTGTCCTATGACCAAGTCAAAGTGTTGATTCGAGAGATAACACCACTCACATGGGGATTTAATCCGAACATCTCTTCCCATACAGATTTTGAAGGTAAAGAGGGAAACCCAGAAAACAGGCACAATGTCTAAAGATAAGTTTCGAGAAGGTTCAAAACATTTTAGATCCTTCTTCTCCCAGAAAATAAATGTAGAATCTGTGGAGGGTGGGAAGAGGTGCATACAGGAGCCATGAAAGAGGCTGAGGTAAATTTTGAAAAAACGCAGAAATTTATAAAAATATTTTGAGAGAGGTATATATGTGTCAGGGATCCACCTGCCACGCCCCCTCGGTAGCTGTCATGCTGCCTTGCCCGGCATTAACGAGAGACACGAGAGACAGGCTTTCAGCATATAAGCCTCTGTTCCGACATCACTGGTGTCGGACCTACTTAATGGCTACCACGAGTAACCGGGTTCCTGACTGCCAGTATTCCCCGCTGGTTCCTGCTTCTACTATCGGTCCCGTGGATTATACTTTCCTTACTAGATTTAAACTCCCATATGGGATTACTCTTCTCGTTAGAATTATACTTTCCTGACAGATTACCGGCATCGCAATTCGTGAATTCCTGAACTCGTGGCTCGTGGTCCCTGCCCTGACAATATGCACCCAGAACAACAGTTTATGAATATTAGTTACCCAACAATAATGCATGAGGCTAGGTAATACAAGGCTCCCGCTTATTCAGCATTTTTAAAGTAAAAATTTGGAAACCTTAGGGAATTTTCCCGCCCATACAAAAGACAACATTAGCTGGTCAATATTTTTTAAGAATAATTTAAATAAAAACAAAGGAATGATTTAAAAGAGGTACAAAAATGTATAAAGAATGTTAATTTTAACTTTATTTATTTTACCAAGTAGAGACAAAGGTAAAGCCATTTTTTAAAAACTGACATTATGTATGCAACTAAGGGTGTAAAGTCAGCCACCATTAATCCAGAGTAGGATAAAGTAACATTTATTCCAAGATATTAAATTTTTAACCCTCAAAATTAAAAGGAATGTCAGTTTGTTTTATTTTTTGAGCAGATTATCATCTTATTTTTCAATCTGTTATTGAGAATGAAAGTGAACTGTGAACACCATTTCTGTGTGAGAGTCCAGTGTGGCCTGTGAGGCAAACATGTTCCAGTGAGTATACTGAAATTGTTGCTGTAGAGAAGAAATTGACCCCTCTGGCCATACATTTACTGTCCTCAAAGCTGGTTTCACCCATATGATCGTAATAATAGGAAGAATCCTCTCCAAGAGCCTATATATCTGGCTAGAATCTTGACATCTGCGTTGAGGATGCTAAGAGGTCTATACGAATTACATAACACTGAGTCCTTACTTTCTTTGAGTTATACATGCTTGTCCCAATGTTGATGGCAGTGTACCAAGTATTTCTTAAATGTTGCCAAAAGTAATGGGGCTAATTTAACATTACAGTTCTTATAATATTTGGAAGGAAACCCGTCAGGGCCTAGTGATTTCTTAAAATTAATTGATTTAATGATCTCATCTAAGTTAATTGGGCTGTCAAGTTCGGATGCTAATAAAGGGTCAACTTTGGGAAATTAAAAGGCTTAAAAAGGCTTTAAGAGTTTCCCAAAGTAAAGTCCTGTTAGTTAGAAGACCTCATCTATTTAGGAACAAATATACTAACAAAATACTGCATCAGATAAAAGAGTAACAGTTAAAACTCTATAGTGGACAAGAGGTGTGATGGGAAAGTAAAAGAATGTCAAGGCTTAAAGGAGCATGATCCGAAATAACAATGGGCAGATATTCTAAATCTACAATGAGGGGAATTCAAGAATTGTTAATATAAATAATAATCAGTACGAGAAAAAGACTGGTGAACGTGATGTCTCCACGGATCAACATAGCCATTCTAAACAACAAAACTCACCCATTAACACAGTTTAGGTCTCCCCAGAATAAAAAGAGATGTGTGTTCAGTTTTGAGCGAATTGAGCATTATCAAAGCATTATTATTTAAAGCATAAACCTTTACCAATAATACTGGTGTTTGTGAATTTTTTCCTTCCACAATCACATGTCTACCATTGACATCAGCAGTAACATTTTCAAGAGAAAATGGCATAGTCTTGCTTATTGAGTTAGCAAGTCCCATGTACCTGCATCAAAGTTGAAATAGAACACATGTGATGTCCAGCGAGTTTGGAGTCTGTATTGATCCATGTTACATAGATGAGTTTCCTAAAGAAACGCAATGTCCGTCTTTTGTAGATTTTGTAGATCTTTTAACGGGACCATTCAAACCTTTAACATTCCACCTCAAAAACCTGACAGAATTACTGATGTTGACCATTGGGCTAGGTTAATACATAGACAAGTAGAAAGATTGACAATAGGGGAATTTTAATTATTTTTTATAAATAAACAAAAATAAATAAATAAATTAAATAAATAAACATCCCTCCCACCCACCTCTGAACACCATAAAACTTCTTTTTTCCATTCCCAAACAATAGAGGCAGAGCACCACAACATTTGTACAATCGATGCCTTTAAGCAATATCCTCTTGATGTATGAAGCAATCAATAACGCTACTTGAAAACAGAAACCACTTGGTTTACAGTTACCTTATAGATATTTATAAATTGGTGAAATATGCATATAATCCTACTGTCATTTTAAGATGCAGAATACCTTTTGTGGAACCAGTGTTGTGCTTCTAGATAGCAATCAAATTGAATCTAGCCAAGATCTATCAGAAGACGGGTGGAAAATCTTAGAGGGAGTCGCACATTCCTCCCACGCAAGCTATTCCTCATGGCCGTGAAAGCGGCCCTTCATTTTTCCTGAAGTCAGGAAAGATGAAAACTTTGCGGCCCTCATAAAAAAGTTGGTTCAAATTTCCACGTCAAACAAATTTCGCGAAAGTAGTGAAACTGCATTATCATCACTCTGGGCCTTTGATTCTCACAATCACCTGAAGCTGCGGGACCAATGCGGTAAGCGCGGTCAAACAGCGGTGGCATTGAAAAGATTTCTGATCCGAGCACATCCTGAAGAAACTTTGACATATACACAACTGGATCGCTTCCTTCCTCTCGCTCAGGAATGTCAATGAGATTGCTTCTGAATTGCAATGGTAGCTGTTAGCTCAGAGATCAGAGTGATGCAGAGGTTTTCCAGATCCAACAGTAGCTTGTCGTTATGACTCTCTGTAACAGTCGTTGACGATTTATGCTTTCGATGTGTTTCAGAAGCCATCAATCCTTTCTGAATACAATAATAAATTTAGCTAATGAAAATGAAGGTTTCGGGTGCCTAAAAATAACTTGGGTTGCCTGAAAAAAATTCAGCTATATGATAAAATGCTCTGCACTTCACCTGCGTCCTCTCACTCACATGCTTAACTGGAAGTAATTTCAACCATATACAGTGCAGTATACAGTGAAACGAAACAACTTTTCCCCATGATTAAGGTGATACAGCAAACAACATAAATTAACAAAAGGAACACAAGGAACACAGAAGTACACATAACTCTAAACTAACAACATAAAGTGCACATGTGCAACACTTAGTGCAAAAAAAAAAATTAGAGGAGGGTCTGAGGGTTTGAAAGCAGTGAGTGAAGGACATTCACCAGAACTACGAACACACACTACAGTAACCACATTAAGGGTACGTAATTTCTCTATTATGGCGAACATCCAGTTCACTCAGTGTGTGAAGTGTGACATGTTTAGTCAGTCTTTCTCCGTTGTTACCGATAATTTTATCTGTGAGAAGTGTAAGCTAGTTTGCTCTTTGACGGAGAAGATCTTAGCATTAGAGGAGCGCATCCAGAGTCTAGAGAAAAGTAGTGAGTGTGAGAGCAGTCCAAGTTCTGCAGGGGAAATTCTGGATGCCCTAGGTGAAGGTACTATTCCCCCGACTCCGGCATTAGAGCCCTCGCAGCGGGGCGAATGGGTGACGACTCGGCGGCATACTCGCAAAGCCAAAGCTAACGCTAAGGCTCGCCCACGGGAGCACCATTCCTCTCCGCTTCGCGTGTCCAACAGGTTTGCTCTCCTCAGTGAAGCACCCGCTGAGAAACCTGAAAGAGCTCTGGTTTTAGGAGACTCCATTCTGAGGCACGTGAAATTAGCTAGACCTTTAGGGGCACCAGCAGCACAGGTTATGTATATACGGGGAGCCAGGGCACCGGACATAGCAGGTCAGCTTAGATTCTTAGGAAAGCACAGGTTCTCTAAGATAGTTTTTCACACAGGAGCTAATGATATACGCCTTCGACAGTCAGAGGTTACTAAGAGTAATATTATAGAGGTGTGTAAATTAGCGAAGGCAATGTCCGATGCTGTAGTATGCTCTGGCCCCATCCCATTGCGACGTGGCGATATAGCCTACAGCAGGTTATGGTCGCTGAACTGCTGGATGTCCGAGTGGTGCTCCAAAAACAATGTGGGCTTCATTAATAATTGGAGCATTTTTGAGGGCAAGGCTGGCCTGTTAGGGCGGGACGGTGTCCATCCCACCCGGGAAGGTGCTGCTCTCATTTCTTGTAGTATAGGTCATAGTCTCAGAACAGCACTAGTTAACAAGTGACTGTCTAGAGCCAAGGCCAGGGAGCAGACAGACAGGCTAAACCGACCGTCTGCTAGCTGCACAGAGTCGTCACTCAGGATCCACCATATTGAGACTGTGTCTGTCCCCCGAGCAAAACCAAAATATAGGAATTATCAGAAAGTCTGTTTAAGTAACCTGATTAACATTAAATTAAATAGGACTGAACGCACAGCCAGCACCTCTGATCTAAAGATAGGATTGTTGAATATTAGATCTCTCACGCCAAAAGCACTTACTATAAACAAAATTATTACCGACCAGGAGTTTAATATATTGTGTTTGACAGAAACGTGGATTAAATCGAATGAATATGTAGCATTAAATGAGGCGAATCCTCCTGGGTATAGTTATATACACCAACCCCGTCTAAATGGCAGAGGAGGTGGAGTAGCAGCTATTTATAATAATAATCTAAACGTCACACAAAAGACTAAACACAAATGTAAAACATTTGAAGTTCTTTACACCAACATAAAATATTCAGTGTCCGAAAGCAGGTCAAGTCAGTTAATTCCACTAATTATTATTTATAGACCCCCAGGGCCCTACTCTGATTTTCTGATAGAATTTGCAGATTTCATTACAAATTTAGCTACTTCTTTAGACAAAGCATTAATTGTTGGAGACTTTAATATTCATTTTGATAATCAGGAAGACTCCTTAAGAGCAGCAGTTGTGTCCATTCTAGATTCAGTTGGAATTAATCAGAATGTTATAGGACCCACTCATAGTGGTGGACACACTCTCGATTTGTTGTTAACATTTGGATTAAAAATAAAAAACTTAGTCATAATTCCACAGTCTGAAGCTATTTCAGACCATTATCTAATCTCTTTTAAAATTTGCCTAAGTCATTGCATTTCTACCTCACCACGTTACCGTGTTAAGCGTACTTTCACGTCAGCTACAGCAGCGCGTTTTATTAATAATCTTCCCGAAATTACGATATTAGATAGATCTCCGTCAGACCCCGCAGAGCTCGACTGGGCCACTGAACATCTAGAAACAACGTTACGTTACACTCTAGATGATGTAGCTCCCCTTAAGACCAAAATGATCAGGGAGAAAAAATTAGCACAGTGGTATAATGATCATACGCGCACCTTAAAACAGAACACTCGAAAATTAGAACGTAAATGGCGTCAAACAAATTAACAGTATTTCAAATAGCATGGAAGGAGAGCCTCCTAAATTATAGAAAATCTCTTAGTGCTGCCAGATCAGCATATTTCTCCACCCTCATAGACAATAACAAACATAATCCTAGATTTTTATTCAGCACGGTAGCAAAATTAACAGGGAATAAAAGCACTGCACTTACATGCACACCACCAATAGGTAGTAATGATTTCATGAACTTTTTTAATAATAAAATTGAAAACATCAGGCAAGAAATCCAGACGGTTAATATAAATCCAAATTATTTTACAAGTAACCCTGTAGACAGCAGTGTAATTATAATGGACAATCAACTACAAAGCTTCACTCCTATTCATGAAAATGACTTAATTTCATTAATCTCCTCATCAAAACCATCAACCTGCATTCTCGATCCCTTGCCTACTAGTTTCTTTAAACAGATAACTCCAGAGATAATCAAACCTGTTTTAAAAATAATTAACTCTTCCATTAGCACTGGTTATGTACCTAAATCCTTCAAACTGGCAGTTATCCACCCCCTTATTAAGAAACCTGACCTTGACCCATGTCAGTTGTCCAACTACAGACCGATATCAAATCTCCCCTTTATATCCAAAATTTTAGAAAAGGTTGTAGCACAGCAGTTATGCTCACACCTACTTATGAATAACATTTTTGAAATGTATCAGTCAGGATTTCGGCCTCATCATAGCACAGAGACGGCGCTAGTTAAGGTGGTAAATGACCTGTTATTGGCCTCTGATCAGGGTTTTGTCTCCTTACTTGTTTTGCTCGACCTTAGTGCAGCTTTTGACACCATTGATGACACTATACTGCTTGCTAGACTTGAGAACGTTGTAGGAATAAAGGGAACAGCTCTCTCTTGGCTCAGGTCTTATTTGACTGATCGCTATCAGTTTGTGGATGTAAATGGTGAGTTCTCCACACTCTATGAGGTAAAGTTTGGTGTTCCTCAAGGATCTCTCTTAGGCCCACTGCTTTTCTCTTTATATATGCTGCCTCTTGGTAAAATCATTCATAAACATGGGATTCGCTTCCATTGCTATGCTGATGACACACAGCTGTATATTTCAGCAAAGCCAGATGAGCTAGATCAGCTTAACAATGTTGAGAAGTGTGTAAAGGACATTAGACAGTGGATGCTTGATAACTTTCTTCTGCTCAACTCAGATAAGACGGAAGTACTTTTACTAGGACCACATGCAGGTAGAAATAAACTTTCCGATTACGTAGCATCTCTGGATGGTGTTTCTGTTTCAGCGTGTACGGCTGTCAAAGACCTTGGTGTGATTATTGACCCGAGTCTTTCCTTTGAGTCTCACGTGAACAATATCACCAGGATCGCCTTCTTTCACCTTAGAAATATTGCTAAAATTAGAAATATGATGTCGTTACAGGATGCAGAAAAACTAGTTCATGCTTTTGTTACTTCTAGATTAGACTACTGTAACGCTTTACTGTCTGGGTGTGCGAGTAAGTGCATAAATAAGCTTCAGTTAGTCCAAAATGCAGCAGCAAGGGTCCTCACTAGATCTAGGAAATACGACCACATCACCCCTGTTTTAATTAGTCTACACTGGCTCCCAATCAAATCTCGCATTGATTATAAAATACTACTACTGACGTATAAAGCACTTAACGGTCTCGCACCGCAGTATCTGAGTGAACTTCTGTACCAGTATGATCCTCCACGCCTACTTAGATCAAAAGGTGCTGGCTATCTGTTGGTTCCTCAAATAATGAAGACTACAGCAGGGAGCAGATCTTTCTCTTATAAAGCCCCACAGTTATGGAACAGCCTTCCAATCAGTGTTCGGGACTCGGACACAGTCTCAGTGTTCAAGTCAAGGTTGAAAACGTATTTATTTAGTCAAGCCTTTTATTAGTAGATTTTTTTCTTAGGTAAAGGCTCAGATCTGGAGGGAACATGGATATAGAGTGTTTGGTGAACTGGTATATTTGTATGCTGTCGTCCCCTCACATTCACACGTTCACTCAGGTTTGTTGACGGTGGTGTGGTGGGTCGTCTCTTATCCCAGAGATCCCTCATGTCTGTGTTACCTTCTGGTTCTCCCTTTTAGTTATGCTGCCATAGCGAGTCTTGCCGGAGTCCAAACTGCACAGTGACATTAACTTTCATACACTAATAGTTACACTTAATAATCCATATCCTTCTCTTCCCGTCACTCTCTCTCTCTCTCTCTCTCTCTCTCGGTCGAGTTAAACATGCTTCTGAGGCTCCAATGACCACTGTTCCTGCCCCTCTCCCCTCTGTGGATCTTCACACTTCTGTGCAGCTTGGGACGGTCTCTCATCAACACCTTGGGTGGTTCCATATAATTCCGGAGTAGAACGGGTGCTTTTGAGGACGGATTGGACTGTAGTTGGTTTTGGCGGTCTGCTGCACTGACTCGGGAGTGCAGTTTGCTTCTGATCATCATCACTGTACCCCGCAACTTTGTATATATGCTTCAAATGGACATTTGGTGCAACCCAGATGAGGATGGGTTCCCTCTTGAGTCTGGTTCCTCTCAAGGTTTCTTCCTTATGCCATCTCGGGGAGTTTTTCCTTGCCACAGTTGCTCATCAGGGACAAACATACTTACAAAGAACATATTTACATTTAATCACCACATTATCTGTGTAAAGCTGCTTTGAGACAATGTTCATTGTTAAAAGCGCTATACAAATAAAAATGAATTGAATTGAATCGAATTGAGAAGAAAAAAACAGAGACAACATGAGACAAGTGAAAAACAGTAACATGGTAGAGCCAACCAGTACAGCAGCCTGTGCAAGAAGGGTTGTCCATATACAGTATAAAGGTTGTGTGCAAAAATGTACAGAAGGTTGTGCAAAAAGTATTGTCCATATACAAATAAAAAAATAAATACTGTACATGAAAACATTTGGTTGGAGTAAACTATTGTTTTAACAGAAGTGTGCAAACAGACGTTTGTGGCAAGTTGTTTTTTCCTACTGTTAAATGTTTGTGTATCAGTCCAGTTCCTTCATGTTGAGAAGTCTAATGGCTTGTGGGAAAAAACTGTTACACAGTCTGTATGTGAGGGCCCAAAAGCTTCTGTCCTTCTTTCCAGATGGCAGGAGAGTGAAGAGTGCGTGTAAGTGGTGTGTGGTCAGCCTTAATGGATGAAGCGTGTGTTGTAACTGTCCATGACAGAAGAAAAAGAGACCCTGATGATCTTCTCAGCCATCCTCACTATCTGCTGTCTTGCAACCTGAGACTGTGAAGTTCCCAAACCAGGAAGTGATGCAGCTGCTCGGGATGCTTTTGATGTTCCCTCTGTAGAAGGTTGTGAGAATGTGTGGTGGAAGCTGTGCCTTCCTCAGCTTTCTCAGAAAGTCGTTGGAAGGATGGGTGGTCATCCCCGCTGTCACATAGAAGCGCATCTGGGAGTGCATCTGGGAGGGAGCCATCACTGTTACAGGCAGGTGATGATGTCCTGTAGTTGGTGATGGCTTGGTTGCCCTGCCACATGTGAATTGTGTCACTGCTGTCTGTAATGTGTTTGTGGATACTCTGGGCATGTGCATGCTTTGCTCTCTGATGGTCTGGGACAGTTTGGCCCTCTCTGTTCTTAAGGTCACCTTGTCACCTGCCCTTAATGCAGAGTTAACCACAGTTTTGGGTGGGGGCATAAGATGATGTTCTTGGAGACAATGACACAATCAATGCACTTGCTGATGTAACTGGTCCTACTGGCAGAGTCCACATTCTGATGAAATTTAGGGAGTCCAGAGATTTGGATGATTGAAATCTCTGTCGACAATACACAGTCCGTCAGGGTGTGTTCTGCAGTTTACTAATGGCCCCATAGAGTACACAAAGCGCCTCTTTAGCACTAGCATTAGGTGGAATGTACACAACAAGCACAATATCGGTGGTAAATTCCCAGGGTAAATAAAAAGGTCTACATCTCACAACCATAAACTGCACCAGTAGGTGGAAACGAAGAGTTTTTACACCATTCTGCGTTGATGTAAACACACCTGCCACCGTGAGTCTTACTGCACAGAGCTGCATTTCTGTCGGCACAAAATGCGGCCAGCTTGTCCATCTGAATGGCGGCTTCCAGAACTCTGTTGCCCAGCCACGTCTCCGTAAAAACTTTTGAAAATGTTGATGGAGAAGTATAGAGCAAGTCAGAAGGAGTTGCATTGTGTGTTTGTGGAGCTAGAGTAAGCGTATGACAGCGTGCTGAGAAAGGAGTTGTGGTATTGTATAAAGTCAGGTGTGGCAGAGAAATATGTGAGGGTGGTGCAGGACAAGTATGAGGACAGTGTGACAGCAGTGAATTGTACAGTAGGAACAACAGGCTGGTTAAAGGTGGAGGTGGAATTGCATCAAGGTTTTGCTCTAAACCCTTTCCTGTTTGCAGAGGTGATTGACAGGTTGATGGACGAGGTCAGACAGGAGTCTCAATGGACTAAGATTTTTGCGAATGATTTTGTGGTTTGTGGTTAAAGTAGAGAGCAGGTTGAAATGAGTCTAGAGAGGTGGAGGTGATGAGCTAGATCAAATGGGAAAAAAGTCAGTAGGAGTAAGACAGAGTACGTGTGTGAATGAGAGGGAGGGAAGTGGAGTGGTGCAGTTGCAGGGAGTAGATGTAGTGAATGTGGATGAGTTTAAATACCTGGAATCAACAGTGCACAATAATGAAGAATGTGTTAGGGAAGTGAAGAAATTAGTGTAGGCATGAGTGATTTGTGATAGAAGGGTTTCTGCAACCTCCTAGAGAGAGACACCAAGCAGAGAGACTAGCGGAAGATTTGCCGAAAGGTGATTAAGCAAAGGCGGTCGAAGACGTGTTGGCCAGCAAGTGACCTCGGTGGATGCAAAGAAAAGGCACGCCAATCCACGAGTAAGACGGGTGAACACCGAAGAAGTGCATGCCGATCCGGGAGGGACTGCCGGGGAACGTCAAGAAGGAAAGGCGTCCCGAACGGTGAGTGTGTGGGTGAGCCCTGGCATGAGTACTGGAAATGAAAGTGTCGGTGAAAACTAAAGAAAATAAAGAAAGCTCTGCTTGGTGAGCTATTGCCTGTCTATCTTTCTTTCAGTGCGGTACCAGTGAATTTGTTACAGAGTTTATTAGAGAGACCGCACAGGTGGGACATTTTGGAGACAAGGTTAGAGGTGCACGATTGAGATGGTTTGATGGGGTGTACTGGTATAAGAATGCTAAAGATGAAGCCACCAGGCAGGAGAGGCCAAGGAGGTTTATGGATGTGGTGAGGAAAGACATGCAAATGGTTGGTTTGAAAGAGGCAGATGTAGAGGACATATGTATATAATTTTTCTATTTTTTTATTTATTTTTTTGTTGTTTTTAATCATGGCCAGGTAAAATTATGAATAGATAAAAAATATCAGCAATAATATTGTTCTACAAAAAGCAAAGGTACCACATTCCATAGCTGATGTTTAATAGCAAATGGACATTCATTATTCTGTGCTTTATACATAATAATCATGCGTAATATAATGTATTACTAATTATTAGTATTAATGTATTAATGTATTTGCTATTATCTGCATTGAATAACACAACTCTGTACTACACACACGTTCATTTACACTGCTGGGACAGAAGCTATCAGGAGAGATCCTGGCTTCCATACAGCCATGTCCATTCCTGAAGCACCTGCAACAACAAATTAGATGATAATCAATCAGTGAACAGCATATAATTTGTTCACAACCATGAATTGTGGGTTTACCTGCATGCTGATTTCTGTTTCCTTAATCGTCTCCTGCACCAAACTCTGCAATCTACTCTCAAATGTCTTGCTTTCTTCAATTACTATCATGGATTCTTCCCTATAAACACACACAAAAAAAGATATATATATATATATATATATATATATATATATATATATATATATATATATATATATATATATATATAAATAAAATGTGCAAAAATTATGAAATATAGAACATAAAAATGTCTCAGTATTGACTAAACTAAACAAGTTACTTTGTGTAACAGAAGCATAAACAAAGGGGTATTTAAAAAAACAATTCACAAAGAAATGAGAAATAGCTCTGAACAAAGGGACATGTAAGGGATATGACAAATCATAAGGCAGGAAAAGAGACATAACAAATGAAAATAAAAACACATAGGACATATACACAAATGCATACACGCCTTTTAATCGGACATGCAATTTATGGCAGGTAGTGCTTAGAGAGTGTGTGTACATGCTATGTGCTGCAAAAGGCAGCAAAGAGGGTAATCTCTGACATGCCCCTACTTCTGTGCATATTGGCCATATCTGTCCCATTGGCCAAATGTCCATACTAGGGCCTGGTTCTGAACTCATGCAGAATCTTTGTTGTGACCTGGTTTGAGAGTCTGCAGTGTTGCCCTTTGGCATGAGTAGGTTGTGGAGGGACACAAAGTTTTAGTGGGGGAAGGCTGCAGGTTCACCTCTGGCATGAGCATGTAATTTGTAAAGGCCACAGGCTTGCACCTGGCATTAACAGGTCGTGGGTGAATGCCGCAAGTTTGCCCTATCCATGAGCAGATCATGGGTAGAGGCCACAAGTTCACCCCCTGGCATGAGCTGGCCGTGAGCAGAAGTCTCAATGTTGTCCCTGGCTTGGTCAGGCCATGAGTAGAGGGCTCGACATTGCTCCTTGTCATGGTCGGGTCATGAGAGGAGGCTACACTTATCACCCTTAAACTCAGTTGACTCTTGGGAGGCCACGCAGTTGCCCTCAAGCTCAGAGAGGTGTTGGGAAGCCGGCATTGGCTCAGAATGGACTTGGGATTCTGCGTAGGGCTCAGACAGGTCTTCAGAGGCTGCAACAAACTCGGACAGGCCTTCAGAAGCTGCATCGGGCCCAAGCATGGCTTTATTTTCTTCATGTTGAACTTCACCAGACTTTGACATGGTTTGGCTTTTAGCTGAGTCCGCACAACTGTTGATTGACCATCTCTATCCTTCTTGTGATTTTAATGCTGGTTTCTGGGGTGCAATATTTTCCTTACGTTTCTTCTTTTATTTTTATTTTACACAGTAATGGATGTAGCAGGCTAGAATTGCTAGAAGCTTAATGTGTTAAAATGTTGCAAAGTATAATATAGACGCTCCCCACCTTATGAAAGTTACGTTCCGAACAACCGTTCACATCATGCATTTGTTTGGAAGTTGTTACTGTGTTCGTTATTGACTATGCATATCTCTGAATGATGTAAAAGCTATAAATACTATTAAATAAACAATTAAATATATTAAAACAAATAGAAATAATCGAAATACTATGTACAATATTTTGTATTAAGTAATAAAAACTGATAAAAAAAACTGAAAAATTGATAAAAAAAAAAATAACCTTAAAAATAATTAATTCGCCCTAATCCAGTGCACATCATGTAGACCAGTGGTCCCCAGGCCGCGGACCAGCACCAGTCCGTGGGTCAATTCGTACCGAGCCGCACAGAAAGAATACATAATTTACAGTATTTCCATTTTATTTATTATCTGATTCTGAATGATGTTTTATTTTAGAAAATTACAGGATTCTCTCCGCCACATCTGTCTATGACTCACTCTTGATGCATGTTAAGATGCCTCAGTCACATGTCTTACCCACATCCGCTAGCTTCCTAAAAGGTGCTGCTCCGGCCGGTAATACATTACCTCTAAATTCATTATTATTATTATATTTAGTAAATATCAGTTTTTATGCCGGTCGTATAGCTAATGATATACGCTTTCGACAGTCAGAGGTTACTAAGAGTAATATTATAGAAGTGTGTAAATTAGTGAAGGCAATGTCCGATGCAGTAACATGCTCTGGCCCCATCCCAATGCGACGTGGTGATGTAGCCTACAGCAGGTTATGGTCGCTGAACTGCTGGATGCTCCAAGTGCTCTGAGTGGTGCTCCAAAAACAATGTGGGCTTCATAAATATTTGGAGCAATTTTGAGAGCAAGGCTGGCCTGTTAGGGCAGGACGGTATCCATCCCACTCGGGACGGTGCTGCTCTCATTTCTTGTAGTATAGGTCATAGTCTGAGAACAGCACTAGTTAACAAGTGACTGTCCAGAGCCAAGGCCAGGAAGCAGACAGACTGGCTAAACCAACCGTCTGCTAGCTGCACAGAATCGTCACTCAGGATCCACCATATTGAGACTGTGTCTGTCCCCCGAGCAAAACCAAAATGTAGAAATTCTCAGAAAGTCTGTTTAAGCAACCTGATTAACATTAAATTAAATAGGACTGAACGCACAGCCAGCACCTCTGATCTAAAGATAGGATTGTTAAATATTAGATCTCTCACGTCAAAAGCGCTTACTGTAAACGAAATTATTACTGACCAGGAATTTAAAATAATGTGTTTGACAGAAACATGGATTAAACCGAATGAATTTGTAGCATTAAATGAAGCAAGTCCTCCTGGGTATAGTTACATACACCAACCACGTCTAAATGGCAGAGGAGGCGGAGTCGCAGCTATTTATAATAATAATCTAAGCATCACAAAAAAGACTGAACACAAATGTAAAACATTTGAAGTTCTTTACACCAACATAAAATATTCAGTGTCCAAAAGAAGGTCCAGTCAGTCAATTCCACTAATTATTATTCATACCCATGGCCCTACTCTGATTTTCTCATAGAATTTGCAGAATTAATCACAAATGTAGCTACTTCTTTAGACAAAAGTTTATTCATGAAAAAAAAGGCAAAGCCAACAGAAAAAACTCACAAACCGAAAGTAAATCCGCTCGGGACGAGTAATTCACAGGTGCGCTAGGGAAAGCGCGGCGCTGGGCTGGAACAACAGGCACTTAATCCACACAGTGACACAAATACAGCCGTAGCAGGAGGATCAAGGTAATCCGGGGTGCGCTCCGGAAGGGAAGCGAAGAGCGAAGGAGCAGGGCTTTTCCTGATGCACCGAGGTTCGACAGCTGCCGAAGGGGGCGTGGCAGGGGGATTCCTGACACACGTCAGCTACAGCAGCGCGTTTTATCAATAATCATGCAGAAATTACGATATTAAATAGATCTCCTTCTGACCCCGCAGAGCTTGACTGGGCCACTGAATACCTAGAATCAATGTTACGTTATATCTAGATGATGTAGCTCCCCTTAAGACCAAAATGGTCAGGGAGAAAAAATTTGCACAGTGGTATAATGATCATACGCGCGCCTTAAAACAGACCACTCAGAAATTAGAACGTAAATGGCGTCAAACAAAATTAACAGTATTTTAAATAGCATGGAAGAAGAGCCAGACGGTTAATATAAATCCAAATAATTTTACAAGTAACCCTGTAGACAGCAGATTAATTATAACAATCAATTACAATGCTTCACTCCTATTCATGAGAATGACTTAATTTTTTTATTTATCTCCTCATCAAAATCATCAACCTGCATTCTCGATCCCTTGCCTAGAAGTTTCTTTAAACAGATAATTCCAGAGGTAATTGAACCTGTTTTAAAAATAACTCTTCCATTAGCACTGGTTATGTACCTAGATCCTTCAAACTGGCAGTTATCAAACCTCTAATTAAAAAACCTGACCTTGACCCATGTCAGCTGTCCAACTACAGGCCAATATCAAATCTCCCTTTTATATCCAAAATTTTTAGAGGTTGTAGCACAGCAGTTCTGCTCACATCTACTTATGAATAACATTTTTGAAATGTATCAGTCAGGATTTCGGCCTTATCATAGCACAGAGACGGTGCTAGTTAAGGTGGTAAATGACCTGCTATTGGCCTCTGATCAGGGTTTTGTCTCTTTACTTGTTTCGCTCGACCTTAGTGCAGCTTTTGACACCATTGATCACACTATACTGCTTGCTAGACTTGAGAACGTTGTTAGAATAAAGGGAACAGCTCTCTCTTGGCTTAGGTCTTATTTGACTGATCGCTATCAGTTTGTTGATGTAAATGGTGAGTTCTCCACACTCTCTGAGGTAAAGTTTGGTGTTCCTCAAGGATCTGTCTTAGGCCCACTGCTTTTCTCTTTATATGTTCTGCCTCTGGGTGAAATTATAGATAAACATGGTATTGCTATGCTGATGATACACAGCTAGCAAAGCCAGATGAGAGAGATCAGCTTAACAATGTTGAGGAGTGTGTAAAGGACATTAGACAGTGGATGCTTGATAACTTTCTTCTGCTCAACTCAAAAAAGACGGAAGTACTTTTACTAGGACCACATGCAGCTAGAAGCAAACTTTCCGATTATGTAGCATCTCTGGATGGTGTTTCTGTTTCAGCGTGTATGGCTGTCAAAGACCTTGGTATTATTATTGACCCTAGTCTTTCCTTTGAGGCTCATGTGAATAATATTTCCAGGATCGCCTTCTTTCACCTTAGAAATATTGCTAAAATTGGAAATATGATGTCGTTACAGGATGCAGAAAAATTAGTTCATGCTTTTGTTACATCTAGATTAGACTACTGTAACGCTTTACTGTCTGGGTGTTCGAGTAAGTGCATAAATAAGCTTCAGTTAGTTCAGAATGCAGCAGCAAGAGTCCTCACGAGATCTAGGAAATATGACCACATCACTCCTGTTTTAATCAGTCTACACTGGCTCCCAATCAAATCTCGCATTGATTATAAAATACTACTACTGACATATAAAGCAGTTAACGGTCTTGCACCGCAGTATCTGAGTGAACTTCTGTACCAGTATGATCCTCCACGCCTACTTAGATCAAAAGGTGCAGGCTATCTGTTGGTTCCTCAAATAATAAAGACTACAGCAGGGGGCAGATCTTTCTCTCATAAAGCCCCACAGTTATGGAACAACCTTCCAATCAGTGTTCGGGACTCAGACACGGTCTCAGTGTTCAAGTCGAGGTTAAAAACTTGTTTATTTAGTCAAGCCTTTTATCAGTAAATTTTTTCTTAGGTAAAAGCACAGATGTGAAGGGAGCATGGATATAGGGTGTTTGGTGAACTGGGATATTTGTATGCTGTCGTCCCCTCACTCTCACACGTTCACTCAGGTTTGTTAACGGTGGTGTGGTGGGGCGTCTCTTATCCCAGAGATCCCTAATGTTGGTTTTACCTTCTGGTTCTCCCTTTTAGTTATGCTGCCATAGCGAGTCTTGCCGGAGTCCAAACTGCACAGTGATATTAACTTTCATACAACAATAAAAGACACTTAATAATCCATATCCTTCTCTTCCTGTCACCTCTCTTCTCTCTCTCTCTCTCTTACTCTCTCTTTGTCAAGTTAAACATGCTCCTGAGGCTCCAGTGACCACTGTTCCTGCCCCTCTCCCCTCCGTGGATCTTCCCACTTCGTCCAGGCCTGCCTCTGGATAGTGTTTTCTTTGATTGGAGGCCACTCTGTGCAGCTTGGGACGGTTTCTCATCAACGCCTTGGGTGGTTCCATGAAATTCCGGAGTAAGAACGGGCGCTTTTGAGTATGGATTGGACTGTAGCTAATGTCAACAGTCTGCTACATTGACTCAGGACTACTTTTCGCTTCTGATCATCATCACTGTACCCCGCAACATCTTATATCTGCTATAAATGGACATTTGGTGCAACCCAAATGAGGTTCCCTCTTGAGTCTGGTTCCTCTCAAGGTTTCTTCCTTATGCCATCTCGGGGAGTTTTTCCTTGCCACAGTCTCCACTGGCTTGCTCATCAGGGATAAACTTACTTATAAAGAATATATTCACTTTTAATTACCACATTATCTGTGTAAAGCTGCTTTGAGACAATGTTTATTGTTAAAAGCGCTATACAAATAAAATTGAATTGAATTGAATTTAAAAAAAATAAGTTTTCATAGTTTAGTAAGAGGATTTGCTCAAATTAGTCAAAAAGATATCGGTGCATGACATTGGTTGGTTGGTGCTAGCAACTTGCTATTAATTATGCCAATGCTAATGATGTCCTATTAAAATTGTTACCCGTTTGAATATACAGTAAATAGGGAATGTACTGTCACAAAATGAACAGCTGTGTTAACGTTAAACTGATAGTTTAGTTGTATGGTAGGGTTATGCCTAGTCAGTGTATTACCAGTAGCAGAACAATGGGATTTTTTTTATGCCAAAAATATTGGGGATCAGATAGAAAAATAAACATGAATTTTAAACAAAATTATATATTGCACAAAACTGAAAATTAATAAAAAGCTTTTAGACAAACAAGTTTTCTAAAATTCATCCCATATATTACCCTTAGTAGAGTGCTCAGCACCCTTCTAGTTTGAAGCCGAGTGCAGAGCAAGGGGCAGAACCAGAGAGATATGCTGCTAAGCACAAGGACAATGTCACGGTGTGAGCGAAACAAAAGGCAGAAGCCGGAGTACAGCTCGCTCGGGTTTTAATGGCATGCGTGAGAGAGAGATACACACACGCACACACACACACGCGCACATACACACACGGCAGTCCTTAGGTTGAGAGAGATAGTCCGAGTAGCGCATTGGGAGAAGTGTAGCTGACCCGAGATGCACAGGGAGGGGAAGCGCAGCCGGTACGGGATTCTGGAGTCCGGATGAAACGGATGGAAGAAGTCCTGTATGAAAACCGGAACGCCAAAACATGCAGTACGGGAAGTCCAACATAAACAAAAACGAACGGGGAGTGAATGTGAGTGAGGGGTTTATGTAGGAGTGGAGTGATGAGCTTCAGGTGTGCCTCGTTAAACCTGGAGCTTCAGAGAGAGTGGAGGCATGAGTGATGATGAGCTCCAGGTGTGCGTGGTTAAACCTGGAGCTCTATGGAGAATGGAGGCATAGAGAGCCACCAAAGGGGGCGTGGCAGGTGGATCCCTGACATTACCCCCCCCCCTGAGGGGCGGCACCTGACGCCCCAAACCCACAGACGCACGGAGGGCCAGGGCACTCGGAGGAGGATCCCGGTGTCCGTCCAGGGTCGAACGGACCTGGTCAGAACCGCCGCAGAACCGGAGAAGGCCAGAAAGGACCTGAGGCGGGGCGACAGCCCAGGCGAAGCGCAGGAACCGGACGATGCTCAACCCGAAGGCATGGGATGGAACCATGCTCCCAGCGGAGGTCCGAAACGGCGCGTAGCTCATCGCGGAGGCCAGAATCGGAGCAAAACCACCGGCGAAGATCGAAGCCAGGACGAAGGCCGGATCCAGAGAGACAGCCCCAGCGTCGGATAGGGACCAAGCTGCGCCCGCAGCGGAGTCCCGAGGTTGAGCGACCTCCACAGCAGAGACCCGAGACCGAGTGATGCCCTCGGCGGCGATCAGGGCCGGATAGACGCCCAATGGGGAGGCCTGGATCGGAGCTACGTCCGTAGCGGAGATCGGAGTACGAGTGACGCACCCGGTGGAGCTCGGAATCAGAAAAATGACCCCGGTGGTGTCCAGAGGCCGAGTGACGTCCACGGTGGAGTTCAGAGGCGGGACGCCGCCGTCGGAGGAGCCCGGAGGCGAGACGTCGCCGTCGAAGGAGCCCGGAGGCGAGACGTCGCCGTCGAAGGAGCCCGGAGGCGAGACGTCGCCATCGGAGGAGCCCGGAGGCGAGACGTCGCCATCGGAGGAGCCCGGAGGCGAGACGACGCCATCGGAGGAGCCCGGAGGCGAGACGTCGCCATCGGAGGAGCCCGGAGGCGAGACGTCGCCATCGAAGGAGCCCGGAGGCGAGACGTCGCCATCGAAGGAGCCCGGAGGCGAGACGTCTCCTTTTAAGGAGCCCAGAGGCGAGACGTCTCCTTTTAAGGAGCCCGGAGGCGAGACGTCGCCATCGAAGGAGCCCGGAGGCGAGACGTCGCCATCGAAGGAGCCCGGAGGCGAGACGTCGCCATCGAGGAGCCGGAGCGAGCGCCATCGGGACCTGGGCGAGACGTCGTCTTTCAAGAAGCCCGGGAGCGAGACGTCGTCACAGGAGGAGCTCTGGGGCGAGACGTCGCCTTCCAGGAAGCTCGGGAGCGAGACGTCGTGGAAGGAGGAGCTCTGGGGCGAGACGTCGCCATCGGAGGAGCTCAGAGGCGTGACGTGCTGGAGCAGAGAGGGGCTCTCAGAGACTCTGTGGAGCGGAGGGGAGCTCTCGGAGACTCTGTGGAGCGGAGGGGAGCTCTCAGAGACGCTGTGGAGCGGAGAGGAGCTCTCAGAGACGCTGTGGAGCAGAGAGGAGCTCTCAGGGATGCTCTGGGGCAGAGAGAAGCTCTGCGACGTGGCTTCACCGGGAGAGGAACCCTGTGACGTGGCCATACCTCCAGAGGAACAGTGAGGCAAGCTGTCGCCTTCTGGGTGACCGTGAAGCGAGCCGTCGCCTTTGGAGAGACCGTGAGGCAAGCCGTCGCCTTCGGGGAGACCGTGAGGCGAGCCGTCGCCTTCTGGGAGACCGTGAGGCGAGCCGTCGCCTTCTGGGAGACCGTGAGGTGGCGGTACAACGTCCCTTTCGCGTCCAGGCGGCGGTACGACGTCCTTTTCACGGCCTTGAGTCTGAGTTGAGTGCACTGGGAAGCTCCGGGGCGGAACTGAGTTTGCCTGGAGACCTTGGAGCGGAGAGGAGCTCTCAGAGGCATGCTGGAGCGGAGAGAAGCTCTCTGAGGCATGCTGGAGCTGAGAGGAGCTCTCGGAGGCATGCTGGAGCTGAGAGGAGCCCTCGGAGGCATGCTGGAGCTGAGAGGAGCTCTCGGGTACACGCTGGAGCGGAGAGGAGCTCTCCTGGAGGTCCTGGAGTGGAGCTGTGCTCTCTTGGAGGTCCTGAAGCGGAGAGGAGCTCGCCTGGAGATCCTGGAGTGGAGCCGAGCTCTCTTCAGGATCCTGGAACGGAAAGGAGCTGTCCCGGAAACTCTGGAGCGGAAAGGTGCTCTCGGGGACGCACTGGAGTGGAGCTGTGCTCTCCTGGAAGTCCTGGTACGGAACTGAGCTCTCGTGGAGGTCCTGGAACGGAGCTGAGCTCTTCAGGACGACCTGGAACGGAGCTGAGCTCTTCAGGACGACCTGGAACGGAGCTGAGCTCTCCTGGATGATCTGGAATGGAGCTGGGCTCTCTGTGGAGACCTGGAGCGGGACTGGGCTCTCCTGGAGGTCCTTGGGCGAAGCTGAGCTCTCGTGGTGGTCCTGGGGCGGAGCTACGCTCTCCTGGAAGTCCTGGGGCGGAGCTACGCTCTCCTGGAAGTCCTGGGGCGGAGCTACGCTCTCCTGGAGGACCTGGGGCAGAGCTACGCTCTCGTGGAGGTCCTGGGACGAAGCCGAGCTCTCCTGGAGGTCCTGGGACGAAGCCGAGCTCTCTTCAGGACTCTGGAGCGGAACGGAGCTCTCTTCAGGACTCTGGAGCGGGAAAAAGTCCTCCTGGAAACCCTGGGGTGGAACCTGCTCAGAATCGAGAGGGTTGCACCACAGATACGCCGGATTCATCCCGAACATCCCCGTGAGAAGCTCAATGAAATGAGTACACGAATGGAAATCCCCACCGAACGCGTTCCACAGCTTACTGGCAAGAGAGAGAGAGTCTCCAGACAAGAGGGAGATATGGAGCCTGATTTTAGCTGTTTCGGTGGTGTAAGAGGAGGGATAGAAGCACATATATTTATCCACGCTCCAAACAAAAACGCTCCACTCCGCCATATCGCCGGAAAAGTGAGCCGGGAATTCCATAAGACTCGCAGGGGGGCGTGGCGCGGCCGTGCTTGCACGTTCCCGAGCCGGCGAGGATGAATCGGCTGCGTGCTTCCGGGTGTTTCCAGAGGCGGAGCTTGACCGTCGCTTCATCGTGGCACAGCGAATCCTCCATCCGAGGTTTGGATCGCGCTGGGACCACGGCAGCAACCCGATCATTTTTTTTTTTTTTTTAATCCCTTTCAGGAGGTTCGTTATTCTGTCACGGTGTGAGCGAAACAAAAGGCAGAAGCCGGAGTACAGCTCGCTCGGGTTTTAATGGCATGCGTGAGAGAGAGATACACACACGCACACACACACACACACACACACACACGCGCGCACATACACACACGGCAGTCCTTAGGTTGAGAGAGATAGTCTGAGTAGCGCATTGGGAGAAGTGTAGCTGACCCGAGATGCACAGGGAGGGAAAGCGCAGCCGGTACGGGATTCTGGAGTCCGGATGAAACGGATGGAAGAAGTCCTGTATGAAAACCGGAACGCCAAAACATGCAGTACGGGAAGTCCAACATAAACAATAACGAACGGGGAGTGAATGTGAGTGAGGGGTTTATGTAGGAGTGGAGTGATGAGCTTCAGGTGTGCCTCGTTAAACCTGGAGCTTCAGAGAGAGTGGAGGCATGAGTGATGATGAGCTCCAGGTGTGCGTGGTTAAACCTGGAGCTCTATGGAGAGTGGAGGCATAGAGAGCCACCAAAGGGGGCGTGGCAGGTGGATCCCTGACAGACAAAAACTCAGCAACAAGTGAGACTTATTTTAAGAGTATATAATGTGCTTTTTGTTGCTGTTTTGCCCTTACTGTGCTTTGCAGTATATTTCTGCTCTTGATTCATTTTGATTTAAAGATTTCTAGTAAGATTGTTGCTGGTTGTTGGCGAAGAAAAGCATGGTTTATAGAATCCACTATTTATGCAACCTTCAATAGTTGTATTTTTTTAAATGTTTAATGGAATGGTCACTAAACTGGTGCATTAGATCTTCCTAAATGTTTTAAATGTTGTGTTTTAAAAATATTCCTTTTAATCAAAAACAAATAGTTTCCCATAAATCCCTTTTGTATTATATGTATGTATGTATGTATGTATGTATGTATTTATGGCATACTCACGGTTGATGGAGGATAACAAGGCTGTTTGGATGAGCGGGTCTGTGCTGTAGCAGTGGAGGACCAGAGGAAGGTGAGGTTTGACCTCCATCAGGACTCCCACTGACAGGACTCCGAACCTTGCTCTGAAAATCACATAGATTTTTTTTTACTGTCTGCTAAACGAATTAACAAATGTAAATGTACACTGGTTATAAACCACAAACCATTTAAACATTACAACACCAAAATTTCCACTTGTTTCTAATTATTATTATTTCTTGTACTCCCATTAGGGGTCGCCACAGCGGATGAAAAGTCCACTTGTTTAATTTTCTTTTTTAGAAAATTAATTTATTTTTTACATATAATTTAGCCTAATACATATTATTTCAGTATTGTGTATGAGCATTTGTGACTCACACAGGCCACTTTAAGCAAGTTCCACAACTCCTTCTGTCTTTTTTCTTGCATACGACGCAGTTCCTGCTCACACTGAGCCATGCTGCTCACCATGTCCTCAACTCGAGGCAGCAACTCCATTACTCTTTGCCGGCACACCACTGTCTTGCTACAAACAATCAAAAAACAAGAGCGTTAAAACATGTAATTAAACCTGAAATCTAAATGACTAAAGCTAAAAACACAATATTGCATGAGCACAGCTTAAACAGACCTGAGGTGTGTGTAAAACTCTCTAAGCTTTTTCTCATAGAACTGAATTGCCTGGACCACCAACTTTACCACCTCCTGGCAATCACCCATTCCCCTCTGATCTGAAAGTAGATACAAAGGAATTGAGGCACATTTTGCATATAAACTACATGACAGAATGTAAATGGACATACCATATTTACAACCATGCTCTGCCTTCCTCTGAGATTATCACAAATAATGAACCTTTTCAGATCAAGATATTAAACAAAGAGATACAGTAAACACAGCAGATTTCCCTATCCAGCAAAAAGGAATTTGCAGATACAAAAAAGGGACCCAGCAAAAAAGGCCTCAACCTCTAGTTGTGCTGAATTTCCACAAAACTCAGCAGATCAATTCAGGATTTTCTATGTCACAAAACCATACAGTAAACCATGAAAATTACATAAAACCACCATTATAACTACATTCGCTGTACATAGAGGTTAAATTCCATTGTTCATTATTTAATTAGAACGAAAACACTATTATGATAACAAATCAGAAAAAAGAATACAATACCAAAAACAAAATTAATCCAAAAACAAAACGATAAATTAAAACAACAATAACATAAAAAAAACAAAATAACTGAGAAAACACAATTATAATTCAGACAAAAATAAAAAGATAGATATAGTTTGCGAATAACAAACTTGATGGCAATCACCCATTCCCCTCTGATCTGAAGATAAATACAAAAGAATTGTGGCACATTTTGCATATAAACTCTATAACAATGTAAATAAACACCTGATCATCACAGCCATATTTAATTCAGGTCAATTTTCTTTTAATAGCTATTTTTTTTAACAATGCAAAAGAACTGAAGAATAGTTTTAAAACAGCTTTGTAGAAATAAATGTTAAAAATACATAAAATAAAAAAAACACAAGCTTTCTTCAAATTTTCTGAATGCACATAATTGTCTAGAATGGCCTGGCATGCTACTGAATGAAGATTTGCCTTCAGTAAAAATTAAAGGGGCCTAGCCTAAACCTGTTCCATTATGACAATGCCCACCACACAAAATAAGCCATATTTTACCCACAAAGGAAGAGTTTTTCAGGGCTAGTGTGGAAGAACTTAAGGGGTATGCATAGAGACAGTTTATTTCTTGATGAGCCAAATTCAAAAGTTATTTCTGACAAAAACTTTGGATTTGGCTCATCAAGAAATAAACTGCCCAACAACTGTCTTTCAACCAAAACACAAGCAGCAGGTTGTGCTTTCATAATCTGGCCACATTTAATATACTGCAGTGTATTGTCTTATTTTTAATAAACAGCTTTATTTCAGAACATCACTATTATTAAATATATTAAGATGCCTGCCAGGCACCTGCCATTGTATGCCATTTATGGCAGCATAGTTTCTTACCCCTAGGTTTTTCTCTGAGCTTGCGAAATAAGTCCATTGCCTTCCCCTCACTGGAAAAAAAAAACAAACAAAACCAACCTGTAAGAGTATTAAAGTATTAATGATTAATAGGTGACGATGTACAATCTTTAATTGGATTACCTGTAAACCTGCTCATTTATGCAGTTATTCAGTAAGCCAGTCAGTAAACCAATCAGCCACAAGTCACATGTTTATATTTGCACCTTTATCACACTCTTGGTTTGCCTTCCTGCTCAGATGAGGCCTTCATACTGAGATGTGGATATCCCTCCACCTCTTTGCTACCACGGAGACCTCCAGCGCATCACTCTTCCATGTTTGGCTACTGTGCCTCCCTTTGTCCTCATGAATAAGAGTTCTTCCCCCCAGGCCCTGCACCCCAGTGAACTTCACAGTAAACATTACACCTACAGATTCTCATGGAGGTGGGTATTTCTCCTCAAGCTGCCCAGGATCCCCTCAGGAAACAGGACTCTGCATGTTGTGAAACACGCATTAGGGTGGGAGAAGGGTTATGCCAAGATTACTTTTTCCATCAGCCACTGCATCTAGTCACTGTTGCTCACAAGTCACAAGAGTGTTTGTTTCTCCTACTAAATCATGCTGTCGGTTGATTACCACTCATCATTCACTGCACTTCTTTGTCCCTCCATGATGATTGTCTGTTTGTGATCATCCTTACCTATATTTACCTATATTTACCTATACCTATATTAACTTTATATATATATATATATATATATATATATATATATATATATATATATATATATATATATATTATATATATATATATATATATATATATATATGTGTGTGTGTTCGTTTGTTTTTGACAATATTGTTTAACCTCTAAAACCCTCTAAAATATCTAAAATATAATAGGGGTGTACTCACTTTTGTGAGATGTGTGTGTGTGTGTGTATGTGTATATATATATATATACACACACACACACACATCTTACAAAAATGAGTACACCCCTCACATTCAGAAACATTTTACTATATTTTCTCAAGGGACAATACTATAGAAATGAAACTTGGATATATTTGAGAAAACCTCGACATACAACCATTATTGTCATTATTGCAATTACAGTGGAACCCGGTTATGTCGATGTCCTAGGGGGTCCCCAAAATGCATCGAGGTAACCGATGATCGAGATAAACGAAAATCAAAATGGCGGCAATATATTAACCTGCTTGAAATTTCTTTATGTACATGATGTGCGTTAATAAATGAGAATGTGCATGCACGTGTTTTTGGAGGGTTTTTTTTACACAACAGCGTTGCCGCGATTTGTTTGCTGAAGGCATGCTATAAAAATACATACAGTACATGTTTATCTGTCAGGAATCCACCTGCCACGCCCCCTTCGGCGTGTCAGGTGCTTTCTCGGCCGCTTTCTCTGAAGCTTCCGGCCTTAATCGCGCACATATGGTGCTCGTTTAGCATCATCACCAGCTCCTATTTAAACTTTCACACTCTCACTGTCCGTTATTGTTGGTATATGTTGGTTCACGGCGGTTGTTGTTATCGCGCATGCGTATCCCGGTACGTGCCTTCCCACCGGCACTCTCTCAACGGCTGCGCTTTTCTTCCCAAAGCGCACCGTGAATTCCCCCCCCCCCATCCCCCCCATCCTGCCGGTGTTCATTCTTCATACGTTCTCCCGTGTGCTGTTCAGCGCCGCGCTTCTACTTTCGCCTCCCGTTCATCGAATAACATTTAACAACAAAAGGCATATGTGCACTAACTAACAGCAGAGATTCACCAGTATACAATACAACACCTGTAGCAGCTGTAAGCCTTGATTTTTCCGCCACTTCCGCGAGTTCTTCTGCTGCTGCACCGAGATAACCGACGTTAAATGGCAAATTTTTCCACCCTTGTGCTCGAGATATTAGGGACATAACCGATAAAAAATGCTTAGAAAAAGCGAGAATTTGGCGGTTCCACTTCAAAAACGTCGACTTAATAGGGGTGTCGAGGTAACCGAGAGCGAGATAACCGGGTTCCACTGTACATCACAGAGCTGCTGGATGTTAGAGGTCCAGGTCTGGAAACATACTTGGCTACTCAATCACCTTCAGCTTCCTCAGCAAGGCAGTTGTTATCTTGCTGGTGTGTTTGGGGTTGTTTTCATGTTGGAAAACTGCTGTTCGGCCCAGTTTCTGAAGGGAGGGCGTCATGTTCTGCTTCAGAAAGTCACAGTACATGTTTGAATACGTTTCCCTCAATGAACTACAGCTCCCCATTACTATCAGCACTCATGCAGCCCCAGGCCATGATGCTACCACCATGGTGTCCTCACCAGGGTGTCGCCACACATGCTGCACACCATCTGAGGCAAACATGTTTATCTTAGTCTCATCAGACTACAGGACATGGTTTCAGTAATTCATGCTCTAGGACAGGTTGTCTTCAGCAAACTGTTTGCAGGCTTTCTTGTGAGCTAGCTTTAGAAGAGGCTTCCTTCTGGGACAATGGCCATGCAAACCAACTTATTGCAGTGAGCGGCATATGGTCTGAGCACTGACAAGCACACCTTTCTACAACCTCTAAAGCAATGCTGGCAGCACTCATACATCTGTTTTTTAAGCCAGTTTTTGTGCCTGACACACAGCACGAGGGGTTGTCTTTGATGGACCCTTGCGAGGCCTGTTCCGAGTGCAACCTGTCACCAGAACACCTCTGTATAACCCTGGCAACTGTACTGCAATGAAGTTTCAGGGTGTTACTGATCTTATAGCCTCTGCCTTATTTGTGGAGAGCAACAATTCTATTTCTTAAATCCTCTTTGCCATGAGGTGCTATGTTGAATATCCAGTGGTCAGTATGAGAGAATTGTACTCAAAGCACTAAATTTTAACTGCTCTAATATAACATACACAAATTTGAGTGAATAGGACATGGTTAAATGACATACAACTGTTATCATGGTTGACAAAAATGGCTGGATGTTGAGTTGTTTTTCAGAGGACAGGAAAGCTGCACAATGACTACTATAGTAACTATATTATTTCTACAGTATCTTAATTTCTATAGTGCTTTACTAACCCTAGATGGGCTATAACAACCAGGTTTCAATCCAGTCAGCCAAGGACATTATCTTTGGCATAGACTCACTAAAACTGGGCAAAACTAGAAATAAGCCTGTGCTAAGCCAGATTCTTGTTCATGGTTGACAGGAGTGGGACCTGATACCATTTTGGTCATTTTCCGCTGACATCTATCACAATTTCTTAAACTGTTGCTGTTTTTTTTATCATAATTTCTTAAACTGTTGCTGTTTTTTTTCTATTTGTTGTTGTTGTTTTATTGCATCTTTGTCAGTAAACTGTAGACAGGTGATAATTTTCTTAAACAAAAAAACAGCCCATCTGTTACCAACACCCATGCCAAAATTGCTTTTTCCTCATTTTGATGTTTAATGTGAACAATAACTAAAGTTTTTGTACTGTATTTGCATGATTTTATGCACTGTGTTGCTGCTTAATGATTGGTTGTTTGGATAACTGCATGAATGTGTACAGGTTTACAATGTGTAAAGAGGAAAATGAGTGTACAGAATGTTGTCTATGTATCTGTTCTCACAGAGATTCCAGGGCTTCTCCACTCCTCCACGGGTGTCTCTGGAGGTCTACTATATCAGTTTGTAATTTCATCATCTCTTCCTCCAACATAGTCACATCATCTGTCTGATATACAAAGAAATGTATGCACACATGCACACAAAATAAGCAAATATCTAGCATGCTTACTTGTACTCCTGTGTAATACACTAACATGACAGACACACTCACCTGGCCATGGCTGAATGCAGTTTGCTCCATATCACGCCAGACACTTAGTAGCTTCTCCGAAGCTGTAACAATATAACAAATTATTAAATCGTTAAAATTATTTCCCCCCTTACAGGACCAAGGACCCCTATAATAATTATAACAATGATTAAGCATAGGCTTACTACAATTTGCGATATTAGATGGCATTGAAATCAGCCTAAATACTACATTTACATTTACATTTGCGGCATTTAGCAGACGCCCTTATGCAGAGTGACGTACAAAAGTGCTTTAAGTCTCTAGCAATAAATAAATCTACACTGGTTAACCAGATTACAAACGTAATATAAATATAACTCTTGAATTATACAAAGCAAACTTGGAAATGCTAGTTTAAGTGTTTCAGGAAGAGGTAGGTCTTCAATCGTCGCTTAAAGATAATCAGGGACTCCGCTGTATGACATCTAGGGAAAGTTCATTCCACCACCTCGGTGCCAGAACAGAGAAGGTATATACATCTATATATAAATATATATTTTATTTAACTCTGAATCATGGAAATACCAATTACATACTTTTAGAGAGTAATTTTATTCAAATTGCATTTGGACTCAACAAAATTTATTTTTATGTATTTTATATTTTATTTTAAATGTATTTAATTTATTAAAGAATTGAATAAAAAGTTTCTTAAAATAAACAGTAGTAAGACTGGTATAGGTCTAATAAAACCAAACATTTTCCAATTTCAATTAAAATTAACAATAAAATGATCCCAAAAAAATGTTACTTTTCTAATCATTTAAATGCCCAAATTCCTTACTATTGTGGAGCACAAAAAAAGGTATTTCAAATCATTTAGGCAAGCAAGCAGGTCCCCTTTTATTTACATGATATGGTTAAAAAAATACCAGAAAGTGCTTGATTACACACAATTTTTAAAACATCTTTTTTTTGTGTTCAGCACAAAAAGACATAGTGTCATGCAGACACTGAGGCGGAAGCCGAAATAGCAGCAAATAAAGAAAACGTTATTTTAACAAAAGACAACACAGACCAAAAAAAGGCGGAGCCAACGCAAATGCCTGCTGCGGGCAGCAAATGTCCTGTGGCGCGCTCACTGCGCAAAATATAACAGCTCCGTGTCTGTGGGGTTGCATTTAGAGATCTCTGGGCCTGCGACATCCCGATCGGGCGGCTCTGGAAATGGTCTGTGTCTGTCCGAGGGGCCTTGGATGGCGATGGGGCTTTCCACAGGGCCTTTAGCCACCATATCCCCCTCGGAGAGGTCCAGCCGTGCAATGGTGTTTCCCTTCAGACCTGGGCTGGTGTTCTCCCTCTCTGAGGGCCTTGAGACTGCCAGGCCGTCCTTACATGCCCCAGGAGGCTTAATGTCACTTCCAGTGTGACTCTAGGACGAGACGTCGCTGTTGAAGGGGCTCAGGAGCGAGATGTCGCCCGGAGTCGAGCTCTGTGACGTGACTTCGCCTGGAGAGGAGTTCTGTGTCGTGGCCTCGCCTTCTGAGAGCATGTGGGTCGCGCCGTCGCCTTCAGGGAGACTGTGGGGCGAGCCGTCGTCTTTGGAGGAGGCCGGGGGCGGCGGTTCGACGTCCCTTTCACAGTCTCGGAGATGAGGTGAGTGCATTAGGGGCCCCTTGGGCAGAGAGGAGCTCTCTGAGATGCTCTGGAGCTGAACTGAGCTCTCCGGGTAGCTCGGGAGCTGAGCTGAGCTCTCCCTGGGATGCTGGAGCGACGCTGTGTTCCCCTTTGGACGCTGGAATGGAACCAAGCTTGCTTGGAGACCCTGGGATGGGACCGAGCTCGCTTGGAGACCCTGAGATGGAACGGAGCTCGCCTGGAGCGGAACGGAGCTCGCCTGGAGACACTGGAGCGGAGAGGTGGCGTCGCCTTCCGGGAGACGGGGGCAGCGGTTTGACTTCCCTTTCGCAGTCCTGGGACTGAGTTGAGAGCTCCAGGGACTCCTTGGGTGAAGAGGAGCTCTGAGCTCTGGTGTCGCCTTCGGGGAGACTGTGGGGCGAGCCGTTGCCTTCGGTGGAGCCCGGTGGCAGCAGGTCGACTTCCCTTTCGCAGTCCTGGAGCCGAGTTGAGAGCTCCGGGGATCCCTTGGGTGAAGTGGAGCTCGGAGATGTGGCGTCGCCCTCGGGGAGACTGTGGGGCGAGCCGTTGCCTTCGGTGAAGCCTGGAGGCAGCAATTCGACTTCCCTTTCGCAATCCGGGAGCTGAGCTGAGCTCTCCTTGGGACACGGGAGCGGCGCTGAGCTCTCCTTGGGACACGGGAGCGGCGCTGAGCTCTCCTGGGGATTCTGGAGCGACGCTGTGCTCTCTTGGAAGCCTAGGAGCGGAACCGTGCTCTCTTGAAAGCCTAGGAGCGGAACCGAGCTCTCTGGGACTCTCTGAAATGGAACCGAGCTCTCAGGGAATCTATGAAGCGGAACCGAGCTCTCTGGGACTCTCTGGGACAGAGAGGAGCTCACGGGGTCGCTCCGAAACAGTGAGGAGCTCACTGGGTCGCTCCGGGACAGAGAGGAGCTCACGGCGTCACTCTGGGACGAGGCTGCGCTCTCCTGGAGACTCTGGAGCGAAGCTGTGCTCTCTGGGAAGCTCTGGAGCGCAGTGGAACCATCCCGGAGGGTCTGGAGCAGGGTGGAGATCTCCTGGAGGTCCTGGGGCGGAACGGAGCCGTCCTGGAGGGCCAGGAGCAGGGTGAAGATCCCCTGGTGGACCTAGGGCGGAGCGGAGCAGGTCGGAGATCTCCTGGACACTCTGGTGCAGAACGGCGCTCTCGGAAACGGGGGAGAGGTGATGGAGATCCGCCATCACCCTCCCGAGTTCCCTTGTGAGAAGCCGAATGAAACGGACGCATGAGCAGAATTCGCCTCCAGTCACGTCCCACAACCCACTGGCCAGAGAAAGGGATTCCCCAGACAGTAGGGAGATATGGAACTCGATCTTTGCTCTTTCTGAAGGGTAGAGAGACGGGTACGACTTCATATAACCCACACTCCTTAAGAACACGCCCCACTCAGCCCTGTTGCCGGAGAAGCAAGCTGGGAACTCCGCGACGTCATCAAGGGGGCGTGGTGCTGCCAAGGACGGCCGAGAAATGGCCGCGAATCTCCGGGTTTTCACGGAGGCGAAGCTTGGTCGGCGCTTGGTCACTGCCGAGCGAACCCGACCTCCGAGATTTGGTAAATCCAACATACCAGGATCCGTGATACAAAGAAAAAGTAAATCCCAGGTGCATCCGGAAAGAGATGCGGTCCACTTTGGCCGGGTCGGAACCTGAGACGGGAAGGTACAGTCCTAGGCGCGCCTGGAAAGAGGTGCGGCTGCGCGAAGAGAGCGAGAGAGAGACGGTGCGTAGCGGGGATGAGCCTGAGCGAACACACGGTAAGCGGTAAGCACACACACGTCCCAAAATGAGCACGCAGGAAACACCACCAGCATACATCCACGTCGGACCATGAGCAATAAAGGACCCCGAGTGTGTGTGCAGTGAGTGTTCATATAGGCGGCGTGATTAGCGTGCAGATGAGAGTCAGGTGTGTGTTGTTAGCGCAAAGGAGAGAAGCTCCTTGTGGGCGGGGCACGCACACAAAAGGGAGCAGGGCATTCTCCGAAGGGGTCGTGGCAGGGGGATTCCTGACACCGAGCTTGACAGCGCCGAAGGGGGCGTGGCAGGGGGATTCCTGACAAATAGATTCGGAAGAACATTTGGAAGCAAATGATGCCTAAGGCTGAACAATCTCTTTTAATTAAAATTAGAATTATTTAAGGTTTCATTAGGTGTGTCAACCTTAAAATCTTTTTAAAATACACCTTTTAAAAACCAACAATGTAATCTAAAAAAAAATTAAAATTCTGTTAAAATTAAAACATTAAAGAAAAATTGTGTGATTAAAATAAAATAATATAGTTATTGAATAAAATTACATTCAATTATTTATTTTTTTATTATATTAATATACTATACTATGTGATTGTGTACTGCTACTACTACAGCTACTTTGAGAATATCTGCTGTAGAATATTACAATATTTATGTTATGATTAAGTTAAACTAATTTGTAAAAATGTGCGAAAAAAAACAACTTTTAGCTAATTACGCTTTATACAGTGAGGAAAATAAGTATTTGAACACCCTGCTATTTTGCAAGTTCTCCCACTTAGAAATCATGGAGGGGTCTGAAATTGTCATCGTAGGTGCATGTCCACTGTGAGAGACATAATCTAAAAAAGAAAATCCAGAAATCACAATGTATGATTTTTTAACTATTTATTTGTATGATACAGCTGCAAATAAGTATTTAAACACCTGAGAAAGTCAATGTTAATATTTGGTACAGTAGCCTTTTACAGAGGTCAAACGTTTCCTGTAGTTTTTCACCAGGTTTGCACACACTGCAGGAGGGATTTTGGCCCACTCCTCCACACAGATCTTCTCTAGATCAGTCAGGTTTCTGGCCTGTCGCTGAGAAACACGGAGTTTGAGCTCCCTCCAAAGATTTTCTATTGGATTTAGGTCTGGAGACTGGCTAGGCCACGCCAGAACCGTGATATGCTTCTTACAGAGCCACTCCTTGGTTATCCTGGCTGTGTGTTTCGGGTCATTGTCATGTTAGAAGACCCAGCCTCGACCCATCTTCAATGCTCTAACTGAGGGAAGGAGGTTGTTCCCCAGAATCTCGCAATACATGGCCCCGGTCATCCTCTCCTTAATACAGTGCAGTCGCCCTGTCCCATGTGCAGAAAAACACCCCCAAAGCATGATGCTACCACCACCATGCTTCACAGTAGGGATGGTGTTCTTGGGATGGTACTCATCATTCTTCTTCCTCCAAACACGTTTAGTGCAATTATGACCCAAAAGTTCTATTTTGGTCTCATCTGACCACATGAATTTCTCCCATGACTCCTCTGGATCATCCAAATGGTCATTGGCAAACTTAAGACGTGCCTGGACATGTGCTGGTTTAAGCAGGGGAACCTTCCTTGCCATGCATGATTTCAAACCATGACGTCTTAGTGTATTACCAACAGTAACCTTGGAAACGGTGGTCCCAGCATTTTTCAGGTCATTGACCAGCTCCTTCCGTGTAGTTCTGGGCTGATTTCTCAACTTCCTTAGGATCATTAAGACCCCACGAGGTGAGATCTTGCATGGAGCCCCAGTCCGAGGGAGATTGACAGTCATGTTTAGCTTCTTCCATTTTCTAGTGATTGCTCCAACAGTGGACCTTTTTCACCAAGCTGCTTGGCAATTTCCCTGTAGCCTTTTCCAGCCTTGTGGAGGTGTACAATTTTGTCTCTAGTGCCTTTGGACAGCTCTTAGGTCTTGGCCATGTTAGTAGTTGGATTCTTACTGATTGTATGGGGTGGACAGGTGTCTTAATGCAGCTAACAACCTCAAACAGGTGCATCTAATTTAGGATAATAAATGTAGTGGAGGTGGACATTTTAAAGGCAGACTAACAGGTCTTTGAGGGTCAGAATTCTAGCTGATAGGCAGGTGTTCAAATACTTATTTGCAGCTGTATCATACAAATAAATAGTTTAAAAATCATATTGTGATTTCTGGAATTTTCTTTTTAGATTATGTCTCTCACAGTGGACTTGCACCTACGATGACAATTTCAAACCCTTCCATGATTTCTAAGTGGGAGAACTTGCAAAATAGCAGGGTGTTCAAATACTTATTTTCCCCACTGTACATTAAATTAAATTGTACGAAATTATGAATAGAGTAAATTAGAATAGGATTCTGCAATTTCTGCATTGCAAAAAAAATATATAAGGCTCTAAATATTTCATAGATCTACTGGACAATTATATCAGACAGCAGCAGGAGAGGTCCCAAGTCCTGTTAAGGATACCACTCCACCTACCCATTCAGCTTTTCCCAAACAGCAGAGGCCTTTTCCTGACTAGCCTGTCAGGTTGAGGATGTTGCTCTTCCCCCTTCCTCAGCTGAGGACATTACTCCACCCCTAGCTTGACGCACCTAATAGGGGTGTCATTGACATCTTGGATATTTTTTTCTCCAGTACTGCATTTGCATAGGCTGCCTGGTCTCATGGACTTACATTGTGACAATTTCACGTGTCTTCTTAAATTCACTTGAGGTGCGCTTAAGTTTGTCAGTTTGTGCCATTAATCTGTCAATGAGACTATATGGCATTCGTTTCTTTTACTTAATGTGTCCTCTGATATTCATGTTTATTTTTCATTTTGAGCCCTGGTGATGCTAGTGTTTTGGTAGTTACTTTATTTTTGAAAAATTGCTGTACTTTCACCCGTGTATCACAAACGTGTATGTATCTGCATATATGTTTTACCAATGCCAGTGGCTCTCTGCTCCTGGTATTTGTCCATGTCAATGTGCAGACTGGTAGTGAAGAATTCAAGAGTAGCTTTAAGTCTCTGGTGGACAGAGACCATCTCATTCTTCTGCTTAGACAACAAGCCATTATGCCGTAAAAGGCTCATACTGAAGCATTCAGATAGAAAAAATATGTGCATATTACAAAGAGATTCCAGAAGAAGGTACACTAACACAAATAGCAGTATTTTACACAGACAAAAGTAAAAAAAAATAAAAAATAAATAAGATAATGTATATACATATATATTTTTCTATTGAGCAAAAGTGTAAATATGGTAATTATTTTAGAATTCTGTAAGCTAGTACTTACAGTAGTTATCTGCCCATTTATGAAATTTTCCAGTCAATCATGTGACAGCACAATGCATAGAATAATACAGCTACACATTAAAAGCTTTACGAAAGGTCCTCATAAAAAAAAACGTGCCATAATTATCATATTGCCTGAATTGAGAATTTTAGAAACTGCTGATCACCTGAAGTTTTTGTGCACAACAGTCTCTAGATATGATGTAAATGTATGAATGACACAGAATGATGTAAAAAACAAAACAAAACTAGGAACATCCTATATGCAGGCTGCATCATCTTTACATGACAGACCAGTTTGGTCTGAGCTGAACTAAAGTCTTTAATAACTTATTAAGCAATCTGGTGAGCAGAAAAGCCTCTTAGAATGTGCAACAACAAACCTTAAATGTTACTCCTGTCAGCCAATAACAATAATTTGAGGGTATCATGGACACAGACTCACTGAAACTGGACATTTAATAATCAGATGTCTCATTTATAAAACTGTGCGTAGGATCCTTACTAAAAGTGTACGTTTACCCAAAAGCCAAAACTTGTGTACGTCAAACAATATTTAGACTTATAAAACCGTGCGCATGCACAACTGTAAGCAATGTTCCCATTATAAATCACAGATCATTTGCAAGTGTGCGTTTGTGAATCAGCCTAGTGTCCCCCCCTTTACATGCCAACTTTTAACAATAAATAGTCAATGCAAAACACCCCATGAATGCTGATCTATATTAATGAGCCTAGCATGCATTTGTTTTTTCTTTATGGTAAATAATGATGACAGGTGGGAAAAGAGCTAAAAAACGGACCTTGCTGCAAATTATATTTTTTAATTTCATCCTATTTTTGCACACCGTAGGGAAACCTGTATCGACTACCCATATTAATAATACCATCCAATATGGCAGGCATTATGGCACTCAGGCTCATAGCTGTCATATACTAGACCTATAGAATGAGATTTAATAGAACTATATTATATTATATTATATAAAAAGTTATTTTTTATATTTATATAAAACATTTCTCTGTCTTTCCCAATTCCCATTGGAAACAACCGGTTGCCACTAACCACCAGATTAGAGAGGACATCTGTTTGAACCGGGATGGCATAGTTCTGGTATGTTGCCCTCTCTGGTACTAAACTCAATTCAGTAAACAAATCCAGGAGCACAACTCTAGGAAATCTAAATCTACTTATTAGCCAGTCATCATTATTCTGCATTTCTGTAGCTGCATGATTTTGTGCATTGTCCTGCTTATACATGATTTGCTGATAGGAAAAATAAAAATTTGCAAGTGTATAGGTGTTCCTATTAAAATAATCAGAGGTGTATTTGCTTTGATGGAATTAATACAATAATGTTTAATCCTCTAGTTTTGTTATAATGATTTTTAATGTGCATCTTACATGGCTGCCTTTTGACCCTGCTGCAACTTCAGCCAGTCTTCCTTTAGTGCTCTTATGGTGTGCCATGCTTGCCCATATGTACGTCTTTGAGCACTGTAGGGCAACATGCGCTTGGGCTCTGTCTCTACTTGACAAACATACAAAGAAACCCACAGTAAGCTATGCATTTCATAATTTACCTAGCAATTGGAAAGCAAATGCACACAAACAAACAAAAAAAAAGGCACGAAGACTCACGAACAAATCGAATGTTTTCAGGAAGGATTCTAGGGGTGAAATGAGGTTCGTAGCTGCAGCATGAGCGGTTAAACAGAAAGACTAGTGGCATATCAGATCGACGACCGTCAACTTGCTAATAAACACAAATAAAAAATAAAATAAATTTAAAAAGATTTAAAAAAAAGAAAATTTCTTTTCTTATTTATTTAAATTTCATGACCCCTTACTCACAGTATAATCGACAGCACACTGCATGATCTCATTATGAGCCTCAAGAGCAAGGCCAGCCTCCAACAGCAGCTCCTGAGAGGCAGGGAGAATGTTGGTTTCTTGTGCAATTCGTTTCTGCAAGGATGCAACAGTCTCCCCATGCTGCACGGAGTATGTAAAAATCTCTGCTGAGGTCATATTCAGCACATGGACTAGCTAGAAGTGAAGAAAATACAGCTTTTTAGTTGTCACATTAAATTATATAAACTAGCAAACAGAAGAGTTGTCTAAGTCATGATAAAGACAAGAAGTTAACACAACCTTCAGGTTTAGTATTTGCTCTAATTCTTCAAAACAAGTAGTTGATCCGGTATGTGGCTCTCTGCCTCCTTCCTCAGATTGCTTGGTATTCTCCACAGACTCTGTCCCATCCAGATTCTCTTTAGAGATCTGCTTAGTGTCTTTGCCTCTGGCTTGAGGAGACCACCTTAGCATTAACTGTAGCCAACGCTCTAGCCTGCCAGCTAACAGACTAAAACACACAGAGAAAACCAAATCAATAACTAAAAATAGCATTTTTAAATCAAATTAAATATGAACATCATTCATTGTAAATAGACAGCTGTAGTTCAGTATATTCTCAGTATAAAATTGTAGTTTACTGATATCAATGTCAATACTATATACCTTCATATTAAAAGTATAAAAAGTTCATATTAAGTTTATTGAAAATAAAACGAACAATATTGTATGCTAAATGCAGCTAACCCTAACCCCCCCAACACACACACACACACACACCACACACACACACACACTCACTCACTCACTCACTTATTAATGTTGTGTGGCCGTGGCAGGTGTTTGGAGAAGTGCACCTCACCGACCAAATCCTCATAGACCACAACATCATCTTCATGCTTCTGCTTCAGTTTATTGTGCCTAGACAGCAAACACATTTTTTTTTAGTTACTTTAGACCTCTTAATGTTTTTTGTTTTATATTAGATGATTTGAGGCAGATCACTTGTTAATTCCTCTGACATCTCTGTTCCTCTTGACTAACAGATTAAATGAACAAACGGCTAAGGATCATGGTGTTCCATGTTCTAAAGGGTAAGAAGTATAGTAGTAAATATTTGTGGTATAGTTCACATTTGACATTGTGTGGTGCTAGTAGAGATGATAGTAGGATGTCAGTGACCAGTGGTTCAAATACTATGGGTGTCAGGAGTGAAACATGAATGGAGAGTGCTATTAGGCAGTAAGTCAGATTTATATGTGATCACTATTACAGACTTCTTAAGCCTTTGATTGTTAGCCAGACATCCAGGTTAAATATGTAAGGTTTTTTCTTAATGTCATTCTCTTTGTAGGTGAGTGCCACTTGTCCAAGGCATTTATGTGTGCTCTCCCTCACCTATTCACTGAGTTTCATCCACTTATCTGTGACCCTTCTCCTGCTCTAGTCTGTGGTGTTAACTTGGTGTTAATGTAATCTGAAGGATGTCTAATGCAATCTGAAGGAGAGGCTTCTGAAATTTTGTTAAGTGAACATTTGAGCTGAGTGAAGTGCTCAGTGCTCCTAAGAACAGTGTCAATAGGTACCAGTACTTGGATGGTTAATTGAGTGAGACCTTTAGGCGCAATGCAGAACATACCGTTCTTTTTAAATAAGGTCTCAATAGTACTGTTCACAGACCTCCTTAGGCTCTGATAAAAATTGGCAAAAAAATAAAATAAAACAAGTTCCAGAATCATTCCAGAATAAAGAGTACCATGGAACAGGCTGCCAATTTGGGAGAAAGGGTCTGAAACCAGTGATGCACTCAAACACCAGAGTCCCAAAACTCCAATAATCCACTGTTACTGTGTACTTCTGCTGTTCCAACAACTCAGGTGCCTAAGGAGAGAGAGAAAAGTGAGAATGTTCTAGCTAGTCATGGTAAGGAAAGAGCTGATTTCTCTATTTAGGTCTACTGTACTTGAAGCTGGTTTAATGCATGATGATAGGTTAGAAAAAGAAGCAAATGAGAAGGAAATATAAACCTCTGCAAGTACAAAAACAACCTGATGTGTAGTGGCAAAGAGCTCCGCCTTTAGCAGTACATTAAAATAGCACTGGTTACAGATAGATTTTGCATCTCCTAAAAGTTTTTTGTAATCTTCAATGGGGCCATAAATGGGAAACATCACTGCACCATAAACCTGCAACACACGGGAGCTTTTCGCAAGATTTCTTATCAAAAAGTCAGAAGGTTAGTCAGAAGAGTAGCCCAAGAGCCAAGGACCACACATGCAAGGAGGCAGTGATGATGGAGTAAACTGCCTATTGTTTTCTCTTTGACTGTACTTCCAGAAATGACCATGCATTCAGAGGTTGGAAAAACTTTTTCTATCATATCAACAAGCATTAACCACGCTGATTCTAATTTGCACAGATAGTATGTGGTACAACTAGTTTAGTGTGTCATTCCACTTTATCTAATAAACTTCTTAATGGATTGTAATGTATTAATTTCTTTATTTGTGTACATTTCTTGCTTCATTCATGTCTTCACCCCTGTCCTGTTATTGGTTCTTGGGCTCACATACTAGCAATAAATGCTGATAACATGCACTTGCATCCACTTCCTCTATTGTGAATTCAACGCATGATGTGACACTTAGGAGGATGGAGCACTTTGCTTGTTTACGAAAGGATAAGGCATTGATGCTTGTAAATCTGCTTTAAGACAATCTCTATTTAAAAATTGCTTTAACAAATAATTTATTTGTGTTTCATTCAATTCTAACTCAGATCAAATCTTAAAATAAAATTGAATGAAAAAGAAAAATACATACCAGATACTGCAGAGTCCCTACAAATGAAGTGCATAGACTGCTCTGATCTAGCTCCTTAGCGTAGCCCAGGTCAATGATCTTATGAATTAACTGTAGAGAATAAATTTGGGGATAACAAAAATATATTTAGATTGTGCAACAACCAAGCATAACTTTAGATCACTGGTCATAACATTATGACCACCTGCATAATTTTGTGCTGGTCCCCCTTTTACTGGCAAAATTTTGGATCCCACTTCATGTGGAGTTTGACATTGGATCTCTTTTTTTTTAAAGGCTCTGGCATGGAAAAATTGGTGTTGGATCTATGATGATCACAAATGTTGAGCTATTTTATGAGTTGCTAAGTAGCTCCTGGTTCCATAATCTCAAATGACTGTATAAGACTGTAGGAAGGACATTACTCATAATAACACATTCCAGTTCTCATGAAATAAGCTCTCACTTAATAAGCCTCGAGGGACTATGGAATTGGGGGCGGGGCTAGGTCGGGTTTCCGAGGGATCTGAGGGATCTGACTATGCGCATTCTGCGCAATGTCGGCACAGATTCTCCACACATTCAGTGTCGCGCACATTCTGCTCACTCCACTCCCGGAGAGCAGTCCTTGAGGGGGCTGCTCTCACTCCTCGTAGTAAAAAAATAGTAAATAATAATAATAATACAATTTAATTAATGAAGATATGAGTAGTAAGCTTTTTTGAGTTGTGACCTGTGCCATAGCCAAGCTACATAACTTGGCCGGCTCATGAGCAAAAAGTCCCTCCATCCAGTAAGCTGGTCGAGCGCTCTCTGACACAAGGTTCAGCCCCTTTCATCGTTGTATGCACACGTGATGGTTAGGAAAGAACACAGGTATGGAGCGATGCTGCGAGTTGAAGAGATGCTTGCTAGCTATCTCTCTCCAGGGATCGCCTCCTCCCTCAAGACCCTGACATTACCCACGAAAACCCTGCGTAATGCGTAGGCGCTCATAGGTAAGGCTTACGCCTCGGCAGGCCATACCTGCAAACCATGGCGGTATGGCGTATCAAGCTGAATTGCTGCATTACCTGGATGTGGGAGGTGCCCCGGGCGGCCAGTTCCTAGCTCCGCCGGACGCCACCCTAAAAGTCTACGCGTTCGCCATTTCAGCTATCTCAGGGCAGAGACTGTATGGTAATGCATTTTCTTTGTGGCACCCGGAGGCTGAGGCTCCTGGTAAGACCTAGAGTGCTTGGGTGGGACCTGGCCGTTGTTTGGGGGCTCTGTCTGAGCCCCACTTTGAGCCTCTAGCCGAGGCACCTTTCCATCAAGGCCGCATTCTTGTTGGCCATCAGCTCTATCAAGAGAGTAGAGTACTTGCAGGCCCTTTCTGTTCTTGTTGGCCATCTGCTCTATCAAGAGAGTAGAGGACTTGCAGGCCCTTTCTGTGGCCCCCTCCTTCATGAAGTTTAACCCAGGTATGGCTAGAGCCTTCCTGTACCCCGTATGGGTTACATCCCCAAGGTGCCCTCGATCGTCCCACGAGCCGTAAAATTACAGCCATTGTATCCTCCTCCGTTCCAGGCACCAGACCAGGAAAAAATTAACCGCTGTCCGGTGCACGCATTGGACACCTACGTCCACAGGACGAGTCTTCAGAGAAAGACTGATCAGCTGCTCGTCTGCTACGGCCCTCCCAAGAGAGGCCTCCCTGGTAAAAAGCAGACTGAGCAGGTGGATTGTTGATGCCATCACATCATCTTATGAGTCCTCTGGTCTCCCCGCTTCCTTCGGGATCAGAGCTCACTCCACCCGGAGTGTGGCTGCCTCAAAATCTTGGTCCATTGGAGTTCCCCTCTAAAACATATATATGTAACCCTGCGGGTTAGTCCACTCCACTGACCTTTGTGCGGTTCTATAACCTAGACCACAGTGCCACTCCTGGCACCTTAGTCCTCCTCTAGCTGTGTTTGACATACACTGTCGGAAATTTCTTGTCTCTCAGACCGAGCTGCTTCCGACTTTAGTTGGGACTTTCAAAATAAATGTAAAATAATCTCTTCAAAAGAAGCCAAGATGAGTAGAGCAAAGGTAGAGTTTATGCGGCAATCCACAATCAACCCGAGAGCATTTGCATATGATGACATCGCTGGTCTGACCACACCTGGCATTTTTATACATTTTGACCCTTAACATTGAACACTCCCCAGATCACTCCTCAGTTACCATCAGTTATTACCATTATTGGAATTCTTTGGACATTAGACCTTCCCCCTAAGTATTTTTAACAATCATTAACATTCAAATATTCCAACATTCAAAAAGGTTTATTGTCTTCAAGTATTTTTGAAAGGGTTAAACAGGTCCCCAAAGGTGGGAACATATTCCACTATTTCATTTCCTTATTTTACTTCGCTTGGTGGACAGCAATTTGATCATGCGTAAGTACTCCGCTCTTTTCTTTATTTCATAGATTATACTATATTATTAGTTTGCTAATAATTTTTTTACTTTTGCATAAATTATTAATGTGTTAATGATTTTAGTACTTTTGCGTGCGCTTATTAGTATTTTTTTATATATTCTTAATAGGGATGCACCGAAATGAAAATTCTGGGCCGAAACCGAAAAATAGGAAAGCAAGGCCGAAAACCGAAACACCGAAAGATATTATGCCAATTATTATTACTATTGCATTAATGGCTATGACTGTGTACTAACCTTACTAAAATCAAGGCATTTCAATTGCATAAATTGATATTAAAGTTTCAAAGAATAAATCAATTACAAATTATGAAAATATTTATTTATAGCACATTGCAACAATGCACAGGATAAAATTAATTAAAATTTAAACTTAAATGTTTAACTTAAATGCACTCATGTGTACATTAAATAATAATGTATAGGCCCTCTGGCCTGCTGAAAGGTTGAAAAATTAAATATGTTCTTTCATAAAAACAAAGTGCATTCAGAACAAGTGCAACTGCTTAAAGATACAACAATATCACTGGGAAACTTCTTGCCTTTTCAAAAACGTTCGCCACAGAGGGAGTGCTCATGCTCGGAGGGGTTTTGCTTTTCTGTGCCGCGTTCTTCTTATATTCAGCATAGCGATCGGGATGTTTGGATTTCAGGTGATAAATTAAACCCGACATGGAGAAAGTCTTTGCAGACGAAATTTCGGCATTACATGTTTTGCAAATCGCCATCCATGGGTCTTTCTCATATATACTGAAATACATCCACACCGCAGACATGTTGTTTCAGACATGCACGTGCGGGTCGCGGTTTCTGTTTGCGTCATCACAACAAAACCGAAAATGCACTTTTGGGCCATTTTCAGCCGAAAAGTTTCGGTGGCCGAATATTTGGTGCATCCCTAATTCTTAACTTTATTTCTTAGAGCTGTTTATAGTTTTAGTAGGCAGCTCAGGCCTTCGTTAGTTCTAAGTATACTCTTCATTTCTTTTAGCTAAATGACTGCACTGCCCCAGACTCCCCAGCTTCTTGCATCTCCTTCTGATAAAAGATACCGTTCTTTTATGCTATCCCAAATTGAATTGATTATTCATTTTTTCTGGAGACTTTGGTGTCAACTACACCTGCTTCTGATCCAAGAATGTGGCCATCCTTTTGTCTTGTGCGTATGCCCCAAGTTGCCAATGCTTCTACCCAGACAGGCCTTTGTCTGTCCTCACCTTCCCCTCCCTCAGATTGTGCTACTACTATTAATGATAGTAATGATAGTGAGGATGCAGGAGAGGAGCTGTCAAGGCCCCCTCCAGCTGCAAGGAGGGGTAGATTTTACTTTTTTGGCCTGCGCTTGGGGCAATGCTGACTACTGCAGCCCACAAGAGCTGAAGTTTTGGAGATGCTCCGACCCAGTCGTCTAGCCATCACAATTTGTCAAACGCGCTCAAATCCTTGCGCTTGCCCAATTTTCCTGATTCTAACAAATCAACTTTGAGGGAAAGAATTTTCACATGCTGCCTAATATATCCCACCCACAGAACAGCAGGTGCTATGATAAATGGATAATCAGTGTTATTTACTCACCAGTCATAATGTTATAATATTATGTCTGGTAGGTGTATTAAAATGGCAAAAAAAGAAAAGAATCCTAATATTTTATTTCTATGTAATATGTACATGCACACACACAAACACACACACACACACACACACACACACAACAAAATTACCCTTTTCTCTCCTTGCTGGAGCACAATGTTCTCTGGTTTGAGATCTCTGTGAATTATCCTCTTGTTATGAAGATACGTAAGGGCAGAGGCTGAAAATAACAATAAAAAACAGGCCATTTAAATCCTACCTTGCACATGTACTCACCCACAATCTGTTCCAAAACTGTATATTAAACTGCCACATTACATGGTACATTAAACTTTGCTTTCCATATATTTTTTTAATTACTGCTATTTGAGTCATGAGTGTGTCACACTCATTTGACAGGAAAAACAAATCAACTGATGATTTGTTAATTCATATTTTATCCTGATTATCTATTTATCCACAGTCATTTGTAGTATGTCAGGATTATGGACAAGGACTACATTTCCCATAAAATACTGTACCTGTTTCACGTTCACGGCACCTTTTGTCTCTCATCTGTCTTTCCACACTCTCTGGTTTGCCCAGGTTCAGGTCTTGTTATTTAGTTCATGTCCATGGTTGTTTATGTTTTGTTTCATGTGTTTAGTACGTATCCTGTATTTGTTTTAGTTTCTACTTTGTTAATAAATTAGAGTTTGACTGATACATGATGTCAGTGATTCACCTCTAGAGGCCGCCCTCGTACTGTATATAATTACAGTGGAAAAACTATCTATATGGATTTTTGCAGATAGCCAAAAGTTCCAACATTTAAATATCTGTGCTGATTAATCAGCAAACCGCTAATAAATTTCCACACTTGCATCCACACCTACCTTCGCTTCATTACATAACAAGAGACCTTATAAAATGGAAGCAGTGGAAAAACTTTTTGGCAAGCAAGAACCCCTGCTTGAGAGAAACTGCAGGCTTTAAAAGCTACAAGGAGATGAAGCATGTGTGGAGCCACTTAGGAGTAGCTTGATGTTATGTAGCCACTAAGGGCAACTGTCATGCCTTTGTGCCACAATGAGGAAATCTTTAAGTCTATGTGCCCTAAAAGAAATTCGTTTAGCCTCTGTGCTCTGAAAAGGAATTCACTCACAATTCTGTACCCCGACGAGGGTTTTGCTAATGAGAATCTGCCCTAATGAGAATGTACTGCTTCCATCTGGGTCTTGTGCCTTGTGGAAAGCATTGTTCTCCACATCAGCTTTGCGCAGGCCAGTGTTCCGTGTTAAAGTTCCACCGCTAATATTGCAATGCTTAAAAGCTACAGACAGGAGAGATTGCTGCAGTCATCTTCAATCACCTATGCAATAAACAGCACTCCCAGTGACCCACATGAATGAGGGGACATTTGCTCAGGCTGCCCAGGACCAAACCCCCTATCCACTCAAAGGAGACTTTTCAGAACATTATGCACTAGGTTTCTACTTTCGTATGGCAGATAGAAGATTAGTCTTTGACTTCTTCACTTATGCAATGGAAGATACCATTAGTTGATTATGCCATTGAGTTATGCACACTAGCTGCTGTGTCTGGAATTTAGCTGCAATAATGACAGCATTCCACTGGGACACAAGCCTCTTTTGACCCATCTTCATCCCTTGAAAAAACAATCAGGGAATCCCTCATTGGTATACCTCCATTGGCTACGGAGAAGGAGATAAGAGACTGAGCCCTCCTAATAGCCTTGTCTGCTTCTATCCCTTTATATATAAAAGGAATGCTTTTTTTAAATGTAAATGAGCACCCTGGATCTTATCAAATTTCTAGAGCTCAGGTAGGGTTTGGCCCAGGAACCACAAAAGAGGCAAAAGTTCAAAAGTAAGGCAGCAACTGTATCTTAGAAGGAGCAGTCTGCTTAGCTGCAGTAATTTCTTGTAGCTATAGATAATATCTAATGATATGTCTTTGCATGCCTTTCAATGTGGATTCAGGCCAAGATAGTACAAGATAGATTTACTGGTATTAACATTGGTTGCTCTGGGTCCAGGATGATGGATCTGACTTTCTGTAATGTGTGACTCACTCCATGCTGAAATTGGACCTATGTTGATGACATGAGGTCAGCCTAGTGCAGAGGAAGAGCTATAGTGTAGTTCTAATCAGCCCTTGTTACAATGTCACTTATAATCAGTTTCATTACATGTATTTTTTTCTGTTTGTATACCCACATATATCTCGCAACAGGATCAAAATGGAGCCTTCTCTCATCCCACAGCAGTTCTCCAGTAGGTTAAGATACTATATAGGCATAAAAAGAGGTTATACTAGCAGAATTAGAAATTCATACATATTGCATCACACTTCACATTATTGCACCTTGCGAAGGTCTCCACCTTGGCAGTACTCCATGGCCAGTAGAGGCAGGTCATTAGTGGCTAATTTCAGTAACTCCTCAGGGACTTCTCTTGCTGCCACAACATTTACATGATTCAACCTGAGGAAGAAGTAACTTAATTGTTAATAGCTAATTTGACCATAAATAACAATGAGGGCAGTGATTAAGACCATTACATTCACAACCATGTATTAATAATCTTTAATTAAGACATTCAAATGTAAGTAAATCATTACAGCAACTTTTATTTTTAATGTCACTGGCAAATTTAACTGTTTAATCTTACAGCCTTTATTAAGGAGCCTTAATAATATCGTTTAATAAAACTTGAATGTAAACAATATTTTCATTTTTTTTTTTTAATGCCTTTCTTAGGCTCTTTGCTTAGGAAACTTGTTTCTTTGAATTCAAGTGTTTTTTTCTTAGAACAAAACACAGAAATAGGTTTTTGTGTCTATGTGTGTTTTAAAATTAGTGGATTGGGTGTGGAAAAATGTTTAGACCTAGAGTGTGAATTTATATGCTGTGGAATAGCAAGTGGTTTTACTGGTGCTTCTATTTTTTGTTTATGTGGGTGTAACTTTGAGTCTGTGGTTTTCAAACAATTCTTTGGGCAAATAACTATATTGTAACAAAAGAAACAACAAACATGAACATGTTACAGTAGAATGGTATTGTTGATAGCTATTTAATGCAACTGCATGAATGTGATGAAAATTTCAAAGATGAAAATTTTATATTTTTCTTTTCATTTATTTTCCAATTTTACTATAAAATTACTAACATAAATTAAAACATAAAAAATGTGTGAACCTATTTCAGTTAGTTTTCTTCCATCTATTTGTAGATGGAATGATTATAAAATGTTGGCCTTATACAATATTGAATATGATGTCTTCCAAAATTTACAACCAATAGTGGTGGGCCCTGTTAATTTGATTTCTTTTCATATATTCCTTTTCTAAAGTTTTCACAAAAGTAGAATTTATTTATGAATGACATTTTATATGCAAGGTAATTATAGAAATAATTACTGCTTATACGATACAAAATAAAATCATTGTGAAATCTGTCTACAAAACTGATACCTCAAAGTAAGATTTACACGGCATGTCAATGGGCCTTGATAAAAAAATCATACATTTACAAATAAACAAAAATCACTGTTGTAGTTTATTAATGAGTATATTTTAAAAACCTTCTGCTGTGTCAGGTAACAACATTATTATCTTAATTATCAAATTATCAAATATTCTCACCGCTTCATAATCTGGATCTCCAAACACCATCTTTCCTTATTCTTAGCACTCAGTTCTTGACGACACTGCTTTATAGCAATCTGTTCACATGTGTCCTACACATTCATAAACAGACACACATACACAGAAAGAAACAGAATAATTCAGACAAATTTGTTGCAAAATTTACAACCATATAAAAAAAAATCATGGTCATTAAACTGTCTAGGGAAAATAGTATAAACAGCACATACAGATATTTCAATATTTCAGTATTTAATAAATATAATTTTACTCCAAAATGATTTTCTATGAATAATTTTAGTATAATTAAATTTCAGGACCCAAAATTGAAACATTCAAAATACTATATGTCACAAATAAACATCATTAAGCCAATATAGCCATTTTCCCCCACTTCTCTCCCTAATTTGATAATTGTCACACACAAAAAAAAAAATAAAAAATAAAAAAAGAAATTAAATTAATTATTAATAATAAAAAAAATATATATATATATATATATATATATATATATATATATATATTTATTTTTTTATTTTTTTTTTATCAGCCATTATGGATGCACAAGCCAGTGCACTCTTAGTGCCGGTCCCAAGCCCGGGTAAATGGGGAGGGTTGCGTTAGGAAGGGCATCCAGCGTAAAACATGTGCCAAATCAAATATGCGGATCACAAATGAGAATTTCATACCGGATCGGTCGAGGCCCGGGTTAACAACGACCGCCACAGGTATCGTTAGCCGACAGGGTACCGGTGGAAATTGGGCTACTGTTGGCCGAAGGAGGAGAAGGAGAGGAGGAAGACATCTACAGAGACGGCAGGGAAAGGAGAAGTGTAGTCGAGTGGAGGTTCGGGTTGGTACTTTAAATGTTGGTACTATGACGGGTAAAGGGAGAGAGGTAGCTGATATGATGGAGAGGAGAAAGGTAGATATGTTGTGTGTTCAGGAGACCAAGTGGAAAGGGAGTAAGGCCAGGAACATTGGAGGTGGATTTAAACTGTTTTATCATGGTGTGGATGGAAAGAGAAATGGTGTAGGGGTGATTCTGAAGGAAGAGTACAGTAAGAGTGTAGTGGAGGTGAAGAGGGTTTCTGATAGGGTGATGATCGTGAAGGTGGAAGTTGAAGGGATGATGATAAATGTCATCAGTGCCTATGCTCCACAAGTCGGCTGTGAGATGGAGGAGAAGGAAAGATTCTGGAGTGAATTAGATGAAGTGGTAGATGGTGTACCTAGATTTTGCTAAAAGGATGGAAATGGCAGTGGTGAACACGTATTTTAAGAAGAAGGAGGATCATAGGGTGACGTATAAGAGTGGAGGAAGGTGCACACAGGTGGACTATGTGCTATGCAGGAGATGCAACCTGAAGGAGATTGGAGACTGTAAGGTGTTGGCAGGGGACAGTGTAGCTAGACAGCATCGGATGGTGGTCTGTAGGATGGATTTGGAGGTAAAGAAGAAGAGGATGAGAGTGAGGACTGAAAGAAGAATAAGATGCTGGAAACTGAAGGAGGAAGAGTGTAGTGTGAGGTTCAGGGAAGAGGTCAGACAGGGGCTCAGTGGTGGTGAAGAGGTGCTGGATGATTGGGCAACTACTGCAGGAGTGATGAGAGAGGCAGCTAGAAAAGTACTTGGTGTGACATCTGGAAATAGAAAGCAAGACAAGGAGACATGGTGGTGGAATGAGGAAGTGCAGGAGAGCATAAGGAGAAAGAGGTTGGCAAAACAGTGGGATCGACAGAGTGATGAGAAAAGTAGGCAGGAGTACAAGGAGATGCGGAAACAGGTAAAAAGGGATGTGGCGAAAGCCAAGAAAAAGGCATATGAGGAGCTGTATGAGAGGTTGGACACTAAGGAAGGAGAAAAGGATTTATACCGATTGGCCAGGCAGAGGGACCGAGCTGGGAAGGATGTGCTGCAAGTTAGAGCAATAAAGGATGGAGAGGGAAATGTGTTGACTAGTGAGGAGAGTGTGTTGAGAAGGTGGAGGGAGTATTTTGAGCAGCTGATGAATGAGGAAAATCAGATAGAGAGAAGGTTGGATGATGTGGAGTTGGTGAAGCAGGATGTAGATAGGATTAGTAAAGAGGAAGTGAGAGCAGCGATTAAGAGGATGAAGAATGGAAAGTCGGTTGGACCAGATGACATACCGGTAGAAGCGTGGAGATGTTTAGGAGAGATGGCAGTGGAGTTTTTAACCAGATTGTTTAACAGGATTTTGGAAGGTGAGAAGATGCCTGAGGAATGGAGAAGGAGTGTGCTGGTACCGATCTTTAAGCATAAGAGAGATGTGCAGACCTGCAGTAACTACAGGGGAATTAAGTTGATCAGTCACACCATGAAGTTATGGGAAAGAGTAGTGGAAGCCAGGCTGAGAGAAGAGGTGAGCATCTGTGAGCAACAGTATGGTTTCATGCCGAGGAAGAGCACCACAGATGCATTATTTGCTTTGAGGATGTTGATGGAGAAGTATAGAGAAGGACAGAAGGAATTGCATTGTGTATTTGTGGATTTAGAGAAAGCGTACGACAGAGTGCCAAGAGAGGAGTTGTGGTATTGTATGAGGAAGTCAGGTGTGTCAGAGAAGTATGTGAGGGTGGTGCAGGACATGTATGAGGACAGTGTGACGGCAGTGAAGTGTGCAGTAGGAAAGACAGACTGGTTCAGGGTGAAGGTTGGACTGCATCAAGGATCGGCCCTGAGCCCTTTCCTGTTTGCAGTGGTGATGGACAGGTTGACGGACGAGGTCAGACAGGAGTCTCCCTGGACTATGATGTTTGCAGATGATATTGTGATTTGTGGTCAGAGTAGGGAGCAGGTTGAGAAGAGCCTGGAAAGGTGGAGATATGCACTGGAGAAAAGGGGAATGAAAGTCAGTAGGAATAAGACAGAGTACATGTGTGTGAATGAGAGGGAGGGCAGTGAAGTGATGCGGTTGCAGGGAAAAGAGGTGGAGAAGGTGGAGGAGTTCAGGTACCTGGGGTCAACAGTGCAAAGTAATGGAGAGTGTGTTAGGGAAGTAAAGAAAAGAGTGCAGGCAGGGTGGGGTGGGTGGAGAAGAGTAACAGGAGTGATTTGTGATAGTAGGGTATCTGCAAGAATGAAAGGGGAAGTTTATAGGACTGTGGTGAGACCTGCAATGTTGTATGGTTTAGAGACAGTGGCATTGAGTAAAAGACAGGAGGTGGAGCTAGAGGTAGCAGAGCTGAAGATGTTGAGGTTTTCGTTGGGAGTGACGAGGAGGGACAAGATTAGAAATGAGTTTATTAGAGGGACAGCGCATGTAGGATGTTTTGGTGACAAGGTGAGGGAGGCGAGATTGAGATGGTTTGGACATGTGCAGAGAAGGGACATGAATTATATTGGTAGAAGAATGCTGAGGATGGAGCCACCAGGTAGGAGGAAAAGAGGAAGGCCAAGGAGGAGGTTCATGGATGTGTTGAGGGAAGACATGCAGGTAGTTGGTGTTAAAGAGGCAGTTGTAGAGGACAGGGTGGTATGGAGACGGATGATCCGCTGTGGCGACCCCTAATGGGAGCAGCCAAAAGAAGAAGAAGAAGAAGATATATATATATATATTTTTTTTTTTTTTTTTTTTTTTTTTTTTTTTTTTTGTGTGTGTGTGATGTCAGGAGTACAAGCAGGAGAACTGAGAAGTTTGTAAATGGACCAAAACCATATATATATATATATATATATATATATATATATATATATATATATATATATATGTATATGTATATATATATATATATATATATATATATATATATATATATATATGTATATATATATACACACACACACACACACACACACACACACACACACACACAAAATATATATATATATATATATATATATATATATCTATATATATATATATATATATATATATATATATATGCAGGTGCGGCTTATTTATGTTCAAAATAAAAATCTTTGTAAAATTCAGTGGGTGCGGCTTATTTTTGGGTGCGCTTAATAGTCCGGAAATTACGGTAGCTATATTTTAGTCAGTATGCAGCTTGTATAGCATATAAAATAACATACAGCCATTATTGTCAAAATAGCTGGCAACAAAAGTAAGTACACTCTAAGTGAACATATCAAAACTGTGTCCAAAGTATAAAAATGTTCTGAGCACCACTGTTATCTAGCACTGCTTTAATCCCCCTGGGCAAGGTATTCACCAGAGATGCACATGTCGTGGCTGACATCCTCTTCCACTACTCAATAATGACATCACGTAACTGCTGGATGTTAGACACGGCGCTTCTGCACCTTCTGGTTAAAGATGCCCCACAGGTGCTCAATAGGGATCAGGTCTGGTCAGGTCTCAGCAACTCTATCACATTTACCTTTAGATTCATTTTTTATGTTAGAACACTGCTGTTCGGCGCATTTTCTGAAGAGAGGGCAACATGTTCTTCTTCAGAATGTCACAGTACATGTTGTAATACATGTTTTCTTCAATGAACCACAGATCCCAGTACCAGCAGCACACATGCAGCCCCAGACCATGATGCTACCAACACCATGCTTGACTGTAGGCAAGACACAATTTTCTTGGTACTCCTCACCAGGGCATTGGCACACATGCAAGACACCATCTGAGCCAAAGTTTATCTTAATCTTATTAGACCACAGGACATGGTTTTCAGTTATTCACGTTCTTGGACATGTTGTCTTCAGCAAACTGTTTGCGAGCTTTCTTGTGAGCCAGCTTTAGAAGAGGATTCCTTCTGGGATGACGGCCATGCAAACTGACTTGTTGCAATGTGCGGTGTAGGGTCTGAGCCCTGACAAGCGCTCACTGACCTTCTGCTGCTGCTTCCTCTGGAAAACCTCTGTATGACCCTGGCCACTGTACGATAACTCAGTTTCAGGGTGTTACCAATCTTTTTATAGCCTAGGCTATCTTTGTGGAGAGCAACAATTCTAATTCTTAAATCCTCAGAGAGTTATTTGCCATGAGGTGCCATGTTGAACATTCAGTGGTCAGGATGAGAGAATTGTACTCAAAGCACCAAAAGAAAATACACAATTTTGTTTGGTCCTGTCAACCAGACAAAACATGAACATAATCAATTGGACATGTGGCTTTTTATCACTTAAGAGTGTACTTACTTTTGTTGCCAGCTATTTTGACAATAATGGCTATATGTTGAGTTATTTTTAGAGGAAAATCTATACAGCTATACAAGCTGCACATGTCCAGTTAAATTTCTATAGTATTGTCCCCTCAAGAAGATACACTAAAATGGCTGTTGAAATGTAAGGGGTGTACTCACTTTTGTGAGATACTGTGTGTGTGTGTGTGTGTATACATATATATATATCGTAATTTCCGGACTATAAAGCGCACCCATATATAAGCCGCACCCACTGAATTTTACAAATATTTTTATTTTGAACATAAATAAGCCGCACCTGTCTATAAGCCATCTACACTGAAACTAATGAACTTTACACAGACTTTACCAAAAGAACCGGTGTAACGGGTGAAATACGTTGCGCTTCCTTTAAGAGCATAGCGGTATTTTGGGAATAGCATGGCACTGCATTTTCCCGGTATTACTGCGTGTGTGCAAGACGAGGAATATGTCCTTATTATTTTCTGATGCTCATTTCTAAGTTTCTTTGACTAACCTGAAAGCTGTTGCCAAGAAAAATGAGTTTTGGAAACCTGTCTGTGCTTATATGATTTCTGTTGCAACTGGAGTTAGTGAGCTCTCCCTTAACCCAGACTCAACGCATTACAACGGCTTGTATCTAAACAGTAGCCTACCAAGAAAGTCATTGTTCACTGTCTTCCTCCTTCCTTTCACAACTATTTCTCTGGGAAATTTACCGGGAAACCGGGAAAAAGCCAGGAAAAATTCATAAATAAGCCGCTTCGTAGTTTAAGCCGCGGGGTTCAAAACGTGGGAAAAAAGTAGAGGCTTATATTTAGAAAAATACGGTGTATATATATATATATATATATATATATATATATATATATATATATATATATATACATATATATACACACACACAGTGGGTACGGAAAGTATTCAGACCCCCTTAAATTTTCACTCTTTGTTATATTGCAGCCATTTGCTAAAATCATTTAAGTTCATTTCTTTTTCTCATTAATGTACACATAGCACCCCATATTGACAGAAAAACACAGAATTGTTGACATTTTTGCAGATTTATTAAAAACCCTTTTCTGTGACACTCATATATTTAACTCAGGTGCTATCCATTTCTTCTGATCATCCTTGAGATGGATCTACACCTTCATTTGAATCCAGCTGTGTTTGATTATACTGATTGGACTTGATTAGGAAAGCCACAAATATTAGTAAAAGATAACAAGTGAGCACAACATGCTGTTTTTAAATGAAGGCTTTAAATGAAGGACATTCTCCTTCAGGATTTTTTGGTAAACAGCTGAATTCATGGTTTTATTTATCACAGCAAGCCTTCCAGGTCCTGAAGCAGCAAAACAGCCCCAGACCATCACACTACCACTACCAAATTTTCTGTTGGTATGATGTTATTTTTCTGAAATGTGGTGCTACTTTTATGCCAAAGGTAATGGGACACACACCTTCCAAAAAAGTTCAACTTTTGTCTCGTCAGTCCACAGAGTATTTTCCCAAAAGTCTTGGGGATCATCAAGATGTTTTCTGGCAAAACTGAAACAAACCTTTATGTTTTCATTTTTGCACAGTCTCCTTCTTATGGTGGAGTCATGGACACTGACTGAACTAACTGACTAACTGAGGCAAGTGAGGTCTGCAGTTCTTTGAATGTTGTTGTGGGGTCTTTTGTGACCTCTTGGATGAGTCATCGCTGTTCTCTTGGGGTCATTTTGGTCGGCCGGCCACTCCTGGAAAGGTTCTCCACTGTTCCATGTTTTTGCCATTTGTGAATAATGGCTCTCATTGTGGTTCACTGGAGTCCCAAAGCTTTAGAAATGGCCTTATAACCTTTTCCAGACTGATAGAGCTCAATTACTTTCTTTCTCATTTGTTTCTGAATTTCTTTGGATCTCGGCATGATGTCTAGCTTGAGGATCTTTTGGTCTACTTCACTTTGTCAGGCAGGTCCTATTTAAGAGATTTCTTGATTGTGAACAGGTGTGGCAAACACTTTTTCTTTACACAGGGCCATGTAGTTTTGGATTTTGTTTTCCCGCAATAATAAAAATAAACCTTCATTTAAAAACTGCATGTTGTGTTCACTTGTGTTATCTTTTACTGATATTTTAATTAGTTTGATGATCTGAAACAATAAAGTGTGACAAACATGCAAAAAATAGAAATCAGGAAGGGGGCAAACACTTTTTCACACCACTGTATATGCTACCTGGGTGAAGTTATTAGAAACATGGTATTAGCTTCCACTGTTACGTGGATGATACACAGTTGTTTGTTTCTGCAAGCCAGATGCGAGACATCAGCTTAATAATATTGAGGAATGTTTAAAGGGCATTAGACAGAATATGCTTGTTTACTTCCTTCTGCTAAATTCTGATAATATGTAAGTACTTTTACTAGGACCACATGCAGCACTGATTATAAAATACTTTAACTGATGTATAAACCACTGAATGTTGACAGTGCAATACCTGAAAAAATGTTTGGTCCATTATGGTTCCCATGCCCACATTGATCAAAGGGACAGGCTATTTGTTGGCACCTCAAACAGTGAAGACTATAGAAGAGGGCAGAGCTTTCTCCTTACAAAGTCCCACAGTTATTGAAAAGCCATTCAATTAGTGTTTGATACAGTCTCAATGTCTGGCAAGCCGTATTATATCCCAGAGCTCTCTCCTGTCTGTGTTACCCTGTCCATACTTGCACTCTGATCACACTGCACAGTGTTCTAAACTATTGTGTCATTATGTCATAACTATTATGTTTTGAAATCACAAGTCGATACAGATCTCACCTCTTACCGCAGTCGTTAGAGACATCTAATATGAAGTGGGATTGATGATGATGATGACTGTATTATATTGATAGTTTATTGTAATATTACCTATAATATTATGCTAGTAGTGGAAGGATAATGAAACACGCTAACTAGTGTTTTACATCAAAAAGCTACAATCCTAGAAAGGCAAGAAAATAAATAATAAGAAGGACTACTATTACATTTATAAAGTTAGAAAATGCAGCCAGGCAAGGAAAAACAGGCATGCCCTGCACTCTCACAAGTGCTGTACACTCAAACTTTGTTTGTGTATATAGCACTGTTCTTAAAGCCACAAATTAAGCATTGTCTGGTTATAAGTGTGTGGCAGCACGTGCATGGACGAGCGCCAGTGCACACGCTGCCACAAAGTGCAAACACGAACAGCACATGTTGTCCCTGAGTTTTTATTGCCATTTTAATATATTCCTGACTGAAAAACAAACCGCACATAAACAATACATAGTGTCGCCGGCGCAAGTCAGTCAATGCAGCGCCCTCTGGAAACAGGTGGATTTTAACGCTAACATTAGTGGTGTGCCCTTATGCTAGTATTTCATGTCACTGTCTTAGTTCAGAAATAAGAAGACTACTATCTGTCTAGTGGGTGTGATATCAACTAAAAAATGCCATGAACCTTGTATGATTTTTTTTTTATATCGATATTGTGTTTTTTGAGAATCAATACAGTATCGCAAAACAAAATATTGTGATACTCTTGTGTATTGCTATTTTCTTACACCCCTATGTCTGCAAAACACAAAAATAGGTGCTGTTATAGAAAAGGGGTCACTACTATTGGCTTATGCAAATGGAAGAGAAAGAAAGTGCGCTATACCTTGTTCTGCCAGCGGGTAACATTGCCAAATCCACCGGTCCCAAGTCTCTCCTTCAGTTCCCAGGGTCCACAGTTCTGGTGTTGCATTGGGGGGGCACGGCTCATTGTGATGCTGTACTTAATGCACACAGAATAAACTATGTTCAAATACAACAATGCAATAAGACCAGTATGCTGTACCATATTACACTTTGTAAACACTAAACAAACTGAGTCTTAAATCACTATTTATATTTATTAAAAGTTTACACTTACATGTGTTAAAGAAACAAATGTATAACATAGTGAATAGACAAGAATATAACTTAGGATGTTAGGATAGTTTAAAAAATGGTTTAAATAATATTCAGATAAATGTAAATAAAGCACAATAAATATGAAAAGTTTTCACAGCCCTCTAGAAATGGCAGGTTGTTGTGATAAAAACAAAATTGAAACCAAAACAAAATATGTCAGAACATTCTAGGGTAAAAATATAGGCAAAAAAGAATAGAAAACATTTATTTTTATCTGAAAGAACGTCCTTACAATTACCAAGTTGCATAAGTGCACATAATTAAACCAATACTTTCTTGCAAAAACACTGTATATGCATCAATTGCAAAGGCATTTCCTATGCACTATAGGTCACTTCACAGATGAATTTATGTCTGGGCTTTATTTAGGTCATTCATACCGGTTCAAACCTGGCCAGCAGGAGCCATCTCTGATCTTCAGGACTTTTTAATTGCAACAACGGCGACTTCACTGACTTAGAGGAGTACACATCATCAATGACAGCTACATCGGCATGTACATTGTGATGTGACCATCTCTAAGTCCATCACCACACGATCCAACCAGAAGTCGTGGCTGACCGCAAAGATGCATGCTCTAATTTGCTCTGAATTTAGGATAACTCAATGCAGAATTAACCCACAGATGTCTGCTGGACCAGACAACATTCCTGGCAAAGTGCTCAGGGAATGTGCAGAACAGCTAGTGGATGTCTTTACTGACATCCTCAACATATCCTTGAGCAGAGCAGTTGTTCCTGAACGTGCTTCAAGACGATCGTCCCTGTGCCAAAGAATTCTACAGTCTCCTGCCTCAATGATTATCCTCCCGTCACACTCACACCCATCGTAATGAAGTGCTTTGAGAGGATCATCATAAGGTACATCTAGACACAGCTACCACCTTCACTGGACCCCATGCAGTTCGTATATCGTCCAAAACGTTCAACAGACGAACCTCCCCTTTGCAAACGGACCCATGACTTTCTGACTGGGAGACCTCAGTCAGTTCGGATCGGGAAAAGCATCTCCAACACCACCACACTGAGCACTGGGGCCCTTCAGCGCTGTGTGCTCAGCCCACTGCTGTTCACTCTGCTGACTCATGACTGTGTAGCAATGCACATTAAACCACATTATGAAGTTCAAGCGTGGTGGGTCTCATTAGCAAAAACGAAGAGTCAGCATACAGAGCGAAGGTGGAACAGCTAACAGTCTGGTATAGAGCCAACAAACTGTCTCTGAACATTGAATAAACTAAAGATATGGTTGTTGAATAAGAGAGCACAGAGCGGCCATTCTCCACTTATCATTGATGGATCCTACATTGAGATCGTCAAGAGCACCAAATTCCTTGGTGTTCATCTGGCAGAGAACCTCACCTGGTCACTCAACACCAGGTCCATCAGAAAGAAAGCCCAGCAGCATCTCTACTTCCTATGAAGGCTGAGGAAAGCCCATCTTCCTACCCCCATTCTGACCACTTTCTACAGATAGACCATTGAGTGCATCCTGAACAGCTGCATCAGTGCCTGGTTATGAACTGCACCATCTTGGATCGCAAGACCTTACAGAGGATGGTGAGGATAGCCGAGAAGATCATCAGCGTCTCTCTCTCCTCTATCACAGACATTTACACCACACACCCCTCACACACACTCGTCACTCTCCTACCATTAGGGAAGCGGTTCTTAAGCATTCAGGCCTCACATCCAGACTGTGAAACAGCTTTTTCGCTCAATCAGGCTTCTCAATAAAAAAACACTGAACTGGAACTGAAACTCACACACACACACACTAACTCAATTGTGTGTTAATGAGCATTACAACTGTGTTACAAACATGAACTTAAACACACTCAAACACACACTTATTTCAATTCACACACTTTCATGTCTTCAGCACCACCCATTTAATATTATTATTTTATTATAACTATATAACTGTTTACATGCACTTCTACTTCACTGCTGCTGTTCCTGTTTTTGCACAACCATTTGTGTTTACAATTTGTGTTTATTTACAGTAAACTCCTGTATACAGTTCTCTTTTGCACATTGTACTGTATAACATACAGTAGGTTTAATTATTTTGTGTTTTGTGTATCTGTCTCACACTGTCTTGTGTTATCTGTTTGTACTATTTTTTGTCTTGCACTGTTTGCATTAGGTTGCACACAATGCACTTTATGTGGCCAGGACAACTTACGTAAGTCCTTAGCTCTGTGTGTTGTATATAGCTCTATGTTGTGTGATATAGCACCAGAGAAACGTTTTAATTTCACTGTGTACTGTATCAGTATATATATATGGTTTAAATGACAATAAACACTTCTTGACTTGTTAAAAATATGAGAGGCTGAATGTAATCAGTACCTGTCCCACAGCTACATGTATGTTTCTGTAGGTCTCTTGGCAGCCTTACTGGTAAATTTTTGGCTTGTCCTTTCATCTATTTAAGCTCATTGTCTATTTTTTGGTGATATCACTGTAAAGCTCAATGTTTTTTTTTTGTTTTTTTATGTTCATGATGATCTTTATGTTCCATGACAGCAAATGTTTTTAAACACTCTCCTGATCAATGTCTTTGACCAAGTACAATGCATGAATTTTAAGCTCTTTGTGGACCCTGTTAAACCAATTTCTACAGCATGTCGCTGTAGTGCCCACTAATGATGAAACTTTTTTTAGTTACTTTTACTTTTTTGGAATTATGTATCTAGATGTTGTGCAGGTGTGAACCAGTGTAAAACTTAACTAAGGCTGATTAACTGACTATTAATTATATTATATCTTCAGTATTGTTATTACAGAATTGTCTGCATTGTGCTTCACTTATGCTTTACAGAAAGCATAAATAGACAGTAAAAAACATAATGTAGGCCTAAAGTTATTACATGAGTTTCACAAAAAGGTAAATTTTGTCTCTGATAAAAACATGAACTCACATGCTATTTTAAACACTAAGAACATGAGTTCATGAGTGCAGACTAACTTACTACTGGACTGGTGAATATTAGAAACAAAAATCCTGGAACTTTCAGTTTCAGTCTGCTTATGCCCATGATAGCTTCAAATTATTGTGGCATACTGTCCAAAACCTGACATGATCTTCCGCTCTTGTAGGACCTCAAGTGTTGTGCATTCTGAAATGCTTTTCTGTTCCCCACTGCTATGCTTAATGGAGCTACTATAGACTATTGTCATATGAATGACTGCTTAGATAACTTGCCCAGCCAATTTCTCCTGACATACTACTACTAATAAGAACAAGAAGAAGAAGAAAATGAAGAATACAATTATCGTTGTTTATATGGCTTTTCTTTTTAAACACATTACAGGTCATTTTTGTTAGGCGATTTTGTATACATGTTTTATGCTATTGTAGCTTCACTGTAATACATATTTTCTGTCGGCAGAAGAAACAACCTCAACAAATTGACAAAATGGCGAACGCACAGGGACTCTTATTAAAAGCAGTTTGTGTTAGAGCTTGAGTCCGTCTGTCATCACTAGCCTATTTTGCCACAGTAAACTAGATTTTCTACTGTAAAGTTGTTGTTTTTTTTAAACTGATCCAACAGTATCAAGATAGAACCAATCAATTTGTTGAAATGTATTTTTGGTAAGATAGAATGTGTAACCGACAAAACCTCACCAGCATGTTCAAGTAACTTATTTAAATATCGTAAACCAAAAAAATCGGATTTTTACCTTTACAACTGAATCGCTTCCCTTCGCAAGGTTTTTGTACACACCTGCCAATAAAGACACTTGTGTTTTAAGCGTTAATGTTTGCGAGTTACTTTTTCTTATTTGTAAGCTTTCGTCGAAAAAAAAAAAAAACACCGTGTTTCGCTGTTTCGCTGCACTTCCTGATACTGAGAAAACTGAAAAGTCACTTCCCGTAAGTGAAGAACGCCTTTGTAGTTTACCAGATAGAAAGAGACATTACGGAAGCTGTTCTTGGAGAATATACTATATATGAAACTTTATATTATAACTACAACGCAAAAAAGGACACTACTGTAAATACATTTCACCATTTTATACATGTATATCTTTTATATAGTGTATATTTTATATTTTGTATATATATATATATATATATATATATATATATATATATATATATATATATATATATATATATATATATATATAATTTGGCTCGACAATGTAAAATATCCAACAGTTTTACAAAAACTGCATATTTTTAGTAGTAAACTGCCTTTTAAAGATCAGCCATAACTTTAACAACTGGTGAAGTGAACGACACTGATTATCTCGTTACAATGGCTCAAGGAGTAAGTTATTCATTTTTAGGCAGCATTTATATTATACATTTTTGTAAGTTGTTTAAGTTTAAATGTTTAAATTTATGCTCTGGAAGCAGGAAAAATTGGCAAGAATAACAAATATGATGGCCATGATGGTACAAAGAACAAAGTGCATCGCAGCTTGCTTGCCATGTATGTGGCTTTGTGGCCACTGACCAGTCACTGTACTCATGTTGGCCCCTGTCCACTGCTGAAAATACCACATCCTGCCTTTATGTGAATGTGACTAAACTTCCCTTCAACATCCAAGTACACCCCTTCAACATTCCCTGAATGGCGAACTGCAAAAAATGTTCCAGGAATTGTTTGAAGAACTTCACGAATGGTTAAAAGTGTAGGACGAAGAAAGTTAATAATATGAAATAATCAGAGAGCTTTACAATCTGTAGTTCTACTACAGATTGTAGTTCTACTGCAATTTTTACAATTCCCCTCTCTGCCTTCTCTTCCACACATGCCCATGTGTTCATTTCCTGTCTAGAGTGCATGTTTCCTGGTGTTACACCCGAGGAGTTGACAGATATACACAAATCTAACATGCACGCCTCTGCTTTAGTACATTTACAATGTCATGTTTGCTCAATAATAAGATGTTTCTGCATTATAAAACCCATTAGGTCTCTATCTTACACATTTCAATAAAAACATTTTTAAGGTCTATCTAACAGATTTTATCCTTTTTATTGTTAATTTTATGTTTTATACGTAAAGGAAATATTTATATTATTAAGAATATAAGGATACATCTTCTGTAAATCATATATTAGTTTAAGATAAGGTATACCTTTATTCGTCCCACAGTGGGGAAATTTCTCTGCTTGTGTAACCCATATCAGTTTAGTCATAGCTTGATGACATGTTACATAGTGTTTTGCTTAAATGCCTCCCAGCTGCTTTTGCTCTGTTTATTCCATAAATGTCTTAAACATACAATGAATAGCTAGTACTTATACACAAAATAATACACAATCATTTGGGTCATTTTAGGGTTTGAGAGTGAGGCTCAAAAGAAAAAAAAAATGAATAAAATATTTTTAGTCACTAAGGTTGGAATAGGGAAAGTTTCTGGCCAGTAATCTGAAGGTTTTAGTTTTGAAGAAATTGCAATTATTAACCAAGCCACCCTACACAGACCTAGACCACAGGTAATTATTAAAACTTGAAAAACATGAGTACAGCAGGGCAGTACAAATATTTTCATTGCTCTGCACAACCTCTACACCTGGTTGCTATTACTATTAAAACTCCTTGATATGACCTCGTCATAAATATCCTTTTGCAGTGTATAGAAAGTGAAAGAGTGGAATTTAAATATATCACTGTGGTGTACACTTGTTGCACAAGACAAACTAAAGAAATGTGTTATTTGTGAATTATTCGATTCCATTTTATTTGTATAGCACTTCTGATAATGGAAATTCTCCAAAAGCGTTACATAAATACATTGATTATGAATATACATTCTTAATTTATAAATGAGTCTCTATAAGTGTATCCTTAATGAGCAAGTCAGTAGAGACAGTGGTAAGGAAAAATGAGATGGTGTTTGGAACAAATCTTAAGAGGAACCAAACTCAAAAAGCAAACAATCCTCTTCTAGGTGACACAGAATTTTCATTCTTTATAGTTGTATCATTACTGAGGTTATCAAATGTTCACTGATGTGCACTTAAATGCAAAACTGTTCATTTCAGTTGCAGCTCTAACATCAGTAGCAGACTTTATGATATATAATTTATATTAATTACAGTCCAAATCCAGTTAGTATCATCTTGTAGTACCAGGATATGGCCTTATTTAATCATCATTCCCATGTAACACATCTTTGTGTCCATGTACACAGCTGATATCAATTCCATTTTTGTCATTTTCTGTGTTGAATGCTTCTTAAACAGTTAATATTAAAGTTAAGAATATGTAATTATTTTTTCATGAATATTCATGTTCAGCCAATAATAATAATAACTAACAATAAAATAAGAATATGTTATAATTTCTTAATGAATATTAATATTCAGCCAATAATTACTAACAATAATAAACAGATACATTAGGCACAGTTGGGGATCCTCTTGATCAAACATCTGTATATGCAATTGAGACTGTGTAGATTGAATAGACTGGATTGTCTGTGCTGCTCTTTACGTACACCGTAACTACAGACTAAAAAGACCTGGCCTTCTCTTTATATAGTCCTATCTAATGGTCAGAGATTATATAAATACATAAAGGACTGTAGTATAAAACAATCTGACAGTCTACAGCAGTATATGACCCATCATATTTTGGATTATGACCCAGATTGAGGGAAAACTCTGTCCTGTTAAAATTTGTCCTGCACTGATGCAAACCTAGAACTTGTTTAAAAATTAGGCATATTTCAAACTCTGGTTAAACCTGTTATTAAAACATCCCAAACATAATTCTAGTTAGATGGTCCGCACGTAAGAGTTGAATGGGTCAATGCTTAGCTCCTCCCAGGACGCTGCATCATTATTAAAGCCTTCTCCCTTTTTTCGAGCAAGACGTGGATTCGCATAAATACCCTGGGCTTCGGTCAATGCGGACAGACTGGAAGAAAGAGCGTGGTGATCTCGGATGTAAACCGTTGTTTACAGGGTGCAAGGGCCAACGAAAAACTTTGAACAGAGAAGGTAAGATGCCTCGATTCATTACATCGTGCCACTGTGTAAGATTGGCAAAGCTTTATTATGATCCTATTTAGGTCTGTCTTTTAAGAGTTGATTATAAAGTGTCCGTATCGCTAAGTGACGAATAAGGTGTGTTCTGTTAACGTACAGCTTGTACAAGTTTAACGGACTAACCCTCCTGTAAGAGTTTAGAAAACAGCGATCGCTTCCACCTTAAATATCCAGAATTGCCGGTGTATGGACTTATAGAAATGTATTAACTTGAAAATGTAACACTACAAATTTAATAATAATTAGAACGAATACCTCAACAAATATCTTCCTCTCCATTGTCTTCTGGTATTTATTCCCCACTCTCTCTCTCTCTCTCTCCCCCCCCCTCTCTGTCTCTCTCTGTCTCTATATGTATCTCGCTCTACCTTACCTCCAGACTTAATCAACTCCATCCCTTCTATAAAACTAATAGGAGAAACGTAACCCTCATCTTTGTGGATTGTTAAACTGTACAAGTCAATCTGCCCCAAATGTCAACATTTATTCTCTTATTGGGTAAAACCAAGGTTGGGTGTAGGGTTGGTGTTAACACTACATTGATGTCACAATGTGATGATTAAACAGACACGAAGTGGTTTCCAGGAGATTAGAACTCAAACAAGAAATAGTGCCTGAGAATGGATCAGGCAGATCTGGAGAGCCGAGTTCAGGATCACTGGTATCTCAGGAGTGCGTGAGTGAGTGGGGTGTGAGGTATTTCAATGTAATTTAATGGATTAGGCAAATGTAAATTTTAAGCAGAGCGCACACAGGAATTTTGGCAAGAAAAGCTATGACAACATAACTAAAAGGGATAGCCTGTATGTAACATAGACATGAGAGAGCCCCTTGGATATAAAGTCGCCAGCCATTTCACCGTTAAATTGGCACAAGCATTGGCGTAAATCCCGGGGGGGACGGGGGGACATGTCCCCCCGTCCGAGGGTGGTCCCCCCCCCAAAAAAAAAAATAATAAAAAAAATCGCACTCTCCATTATATGTATTCTCTATTATATGAAAAATATATGTATGTATACCTAAAATAATTGTGAAAGTAGGAAAAAACCCGCAAAAATGCATTTAGAAACAGTTAAGTTCCCCCCCCTCCCCTTCCTCACAGTGGTTTGACCCACTGCCTGCTTTCCCAGTTCATCTCACCTACTCTACACACACGAGTCAGGTGTGTGTCTGCGGCTCAATAAATGTTCAACTTCATTAACTAGGGTATTTCATTCACTTTAAATAAAGCGATAATTAACGCAGTCTCCGTGCTACAATAATAATGATAGAAACAAAGTTTTTCACTGTGGGGACACTGTGTCTTTATACTGTAAGTACAATTTGACTGTATTATTTGTGTCCCCCTTCAAAAATTGCTCATGAGAAATTGTATATTTATTGTCCCCCCCCCCCCTTACTGTTAAATGAAATTTACGCCCATGGGCACAAGAGAGTCGCCGTTAACTATTAACAAACGTTAAGAAGATTATTTAATTTGTGTGACCGCTAGGGGTGTAACGGTACATGTATTTATACAGAAATTTTTCGATACGGGGCTTTCGGTTCGGTGCACACGTGTACCGAATGCAATTCTTTTTACGCATAGAACATAGTTCAAATCTGAGTTTCCTGAAGAACATATTAAGTGGCAGACTGTTTGTTTAGTAAGTTTGTTTAGTCTCTGACTCGCACTTTGAGCATTTAAAAAATATGTATATATATATATATATATATATATATATATATATATATATATATATATATATATATATATATTCTTCACAAAATATCTATTCATATAATCTTCACAAAATTAGTTTTGCTCATTAAGATTTTTTTTATTTAACAGAAAGCAGATTATATGCGGAATGCAGCTTGCAGTGAAATGAAAAGTTATCCGCTAGACACTTCCTGGTTATGTCCGCTAGACACTTCCGGGTCTAACAAATGTTAATTATTTAATACATTTATTTTTTCCATCTATTTAATTTTATTTCATCGATGCCAATTTAATTGATTACTTAATTTTAGCAATATAATAAAATTTTTATTGCAATAATTTGATTTATTTTATTTTTCTATATGTAAACTGTTCAAATGTTGATCACATATATTAATAATAAACTGCAAAAATAAAGAATTACAAGCAATTTTATGTTTTGTGACTCTTCCCCCTACCCCTACCATAATTGGACCGAACTGTGACTTACAAACCGAGATACATACAGTACCGTGAATTTTGTTACACCCCTAATGACCACGTTTTCAGTATGATTGTGTATGGCTGATTAAGTAAGCAGGAGGTAGTAATTTTTTATTTTGTTTATCACAGGTTATTAGGCCTATCATTAAAAGATTTTCACTATTTTACCTGAAGAACATACAGCCCAAAAGAAATTGAAAAATATTTCATCGGTATCTCATGTACTATAGTATGACAAGACACAAAGTAAAACACAGGTAAAGAGGTAAAACTGGGGATTGAGTATAATAGGGAAATACATTTTGTTTGAAATTAGTTTTGTCTGGTCACTGGATGAATTTGAACAAAGTTAATAGAGCAGAATACAAAATCTAAAATATTTGTATTGTGTTGTATTGTAAGCAGTTGCTGAAGCTATTGGGAAATATGCACTTTCCTCATTCCAAAGAGGAAACATCTAGCCATTGGTGACATATTTTCTCACTTTTTTGTTTTCTGCAGCCCTCCCGGGTAATTCAAATCTTTTTTGTCAACTTTAGGTAATTTTGCTAAATATGTGTTTCGCATATGGCAATATTAACCACAATAATCGCAACAAGACATTTTTCCCAAATCGTGCAGCCCTACTATGAACTCTTCTGTATACAAAAGTAGTCAAATGTGAGGCCATCTGACAATCTGACAAGCCGAAATTGTGTTATTCAAAGGGCAATTATTCCAAACACACCAACAAATCTAAAACAGAATGGCTAAAAAATAAAAGAATCAAGGTGTTGCAATTGCCCAGTCAAAGACCAGACCTCAACCCAATTGAAATGCTGTGGTTGACTTGCACATAAATAGAAAGATGCACATAAAAAGAAGAGTAAGAAATTTATCCACAATGATGTGAGATATTAATAAAGTTATAAAAATTTTTTATTACTTTAGGTTATTGTTATTACAGTTAATTTTATTGGTACTGAATAAATTCTACTTAGTTTTTACAGAAGGTTTCTCCCTTTTTTATTTTTGTCAGAATGTATTTTTGTAATATGTGTTGTACCTGCAATTGTGTATCTGCAGTTGTACCTATTTTTAAGACCTGTTGAGGAAAATTATTATTTTCCTGATATGTAAAACCATAGAATTTAACAAGTGTGTATTTTCTTTTTCACATGTGCTGTGTTGTGCAAATAGGTCACTTAAAAATGCATAGCTAATCAAGGGGTTTAAATAGCAATTAATGTTTAACATATTGTACATTTATTGTTTTGTATTTAAATGTGATCAGAATGGCTTTTACTAGTTTGTTTAAAAGTTTTTAATGTGTATTGAACTGAAGCTGGAATAATTCATGTGAATGTTATAAGGTCAGTCACCGAGCGTGTTAAGATAGTGATTTTAAAGTGGGCGTGTGTTTGTGTGTATGCCTGTTTAGATTAGATATGTTTAGCGTGACAGGAAAACAGTCTCTTCCTGTTTGGTTTAGGTTTGTCCTTATGCATACTATAAATACAGCTGATTTTATGTGTGCCAAGTCTTTTCATAGGTGCGTATTCTTCAATATACAGAAACATTTAACAACACTTCCTTTCAGATGAATGTAAAGAGAGAATCTCTTTTTTCAATAAGAGAGAACAAACGAAATTAGCAGATTATATGTTAGGGCTGTCAATCGATTCAAATATTTAATCGCAACTGAAATGCATATTTCCTGTTCTAAATGTATCTTCAATTAACACTTTTTCAAATTTTTAATAATGTAAATCTTCATGGGCATGGACAAATATGGATGCTTTATGCAAATGTTTGTTTATTATTAGTGAAACCATGCTCAACATTGAACATCAAGACAAAATATTATTGTAAATGTTATAAGTGATTATGGTGTTTTAAATTACATACTTTTCAGGACACCAAACAAAACTTTTGATAGGTTTCCACACGGACAGTTTTAATTGCCAGATGTGTGCAATCACCAGTTGAGATGGTTTAGGATAAGTTGGAGAATGAAGCAAAAGCAGCCAAAACACACTCAACCCTTCTAGGATTTCTTTCAAGGTTGTTGGAAAACTATTCCAGGTGGCTACTAAATGAGGCTGCCAAAAGTGTACAAAACTGTCATCGGTAATATATATATATATATATTACCAGTAATATAAATTATAATTACCGTATTTACAGTATTTGTATACACCACAGCAAGTGTCTTTGTATGAGAGGTAGCCTTTTAAGCTGCACTGAAGATTCCCCATGCTGAACTCAGTTTAGGACCTATTCATTACAATCACAGAAAACCTTTTTTTTTGTCATCCATAATATTTTTTTGGATTCAGCTCGCCTTACCAACGTGACATCACTCCGGCTGTTGCCAGTTCTCCCACTGGAAACCCTGAAGGCTGTTGTGACGTCACCCAACCCCCGCCTGTCCTTTCTGTGTGTATGAGTGTATGAGTAAGGGAACCTCTAAGGGCGGTGGGTGCACACTGTAGGTGTGACCGTGACCTGATATTATAATTGACGCGACCGTGCAAATGAGCGTGTGTGGACGCCCTGTGCAGGCCCCTCTTCTGCCCATGTCGCCTCTGCCTAAATCTGCCACTGCCAAGTGGCAATCAAAACAAGTATAAAACAGCATGTGTTCTACCCTGATTCGTGGCTTGCTACGTTACGTTTACGTTTTAT